>CM031242.1:983793203-984095703 GCA_018340775.1 Taxus wallichiana var. yunnanensis | reverse complement strand
AAGAAACAAAAAAAATGCGATTTAGAAAATCGAGTTCATTCGAATGTTACAAGTTCTCATCAATGTTCTTTCCTTCATGATTAAGACATTCAATTATGTTACTGAGTTGTTTAGTTCATTATACAATCCATACATAAAAGCTAGAATGCACAAGGAAATACACAACTCATTTACGAAATTCAATGTTTTATTCACAAGGAGAGTCAAATGTTTCCCACACAAGCCATGGGATGTAACTGAAAAGTAAAAAGTAAAGTAAAGTACAACTACTGAAAAGAAAGGTACACATGCATGAAAGAGAAAGCAAAGGAGTATGAGTGAACCCATCATTGCCTTGGGGTTTCTATTCTTGATTGAAACATCTTCATCTCCATCTTTGTTTCTCCTTCATCTTCATTGTAGAAGCCATTGTACCTAAAAAAAGAAGAAAAAATTAATTAACGTTATTATGAGCTTAGGGATCAATTCATATTCCTACACTATCCTACTTCATGCATATGAATCTTCTCCTAACATAGGAGATGTATTCTACTTAAAGAGAAAACTGCATGCATGCTTTATTCACTTAGAAAGAAGAAAGAGAAAAGAAAGAAGAAAAACATGGACATAAGAGAGGCCAAAAGCCTAATTATTTTCTAACTATTTTCTAAGTGTGTAGGTACAAGTTGCAGCCAAAGAGAAAATAGACAAGTCATAAGTTCATGCAATAAAAGGAAGAATGTAACTCAAAGTTCCAACAACTATTCTGAAATAGAAGAAGTTACAGTGTAGAAGAGAGACTAGCAATAGAAGCACATGCAACAAAAGGAAAAGTAGAATTTGAAAGCTGATGTTTGGCTAAAAGAGAAGGTCATAGTTGAAAGGAATGAAGACAAGATTTCTGGAAAAATTTTTTTGAAGGCTTTTACCATAAAATCAACACTTTAAATTTTTTCAGATTATGGGAAAGATAAATTTCAAAAAGCTTGCTAGAAAAATCAATTTCAAAAGTTAAATACGGAAAAATCAATTTCAATTTGCTAGTTGCTAAGATGGAAAGGAAAATAAATTTTCAAATTAAAAAAATAAGTTGTAAATTTATTATAAATGATGGAAAGAAAAATTTCAAAGCTAGTTCTAAAAGAAAGCTCAAGTAGGAAATATCAACATTGAAACAAAAGAAAATGGAACTAAATTTTGACAAAACTTGAATTGTCCAAACAAGGATTTGTTAAAAAAGTAAAGAGTTCGAAATAATATGTTATGCATAGTTTTAGAAAACAATATACATTATTTTTAGAAAGTCAAGAATATTGTTACAGTCAAGCATTCAATAGATATGATTTTTATAAAACAATTGCATTTCAAACACTCATCTCATGGAGAAATTCAATGTTCAAGTTAGTTTGAAAAAAAGGATTAAAAGTTCAAGTATTCTCAAAAGGTGCTACAAGATTTCAAAGAATCAAGTTGATCCTGAAACAATGAATTGTAACAAATGGATTCTCCAGAATACAAAAATGAGCCAAAGATTTCAGAATGGACCTGAAGTAATGTACAAAACTATATTTGTAGAAAATCATAACCATCTTCTACAATATTCTCAACAAATGATGAGATAATAGTTGTCCTAGCACAAAGAACTCATACAGAGAAGAGGCTGAAGTATGAATATCTAGAAAGAAGAAAATACTCTATGTCCACCACAGTAAAACAAAGGAAGTACAAAGTAAATCAGAGTTTCATAACAACAAACACATAATCACAAAGTCTTTTGAAGTTCATTTTAGCAATGGCCGAACATGACAGATACAAGAAAACTGGGAAATACAATTATAGTACATGATGAAACCAAGTACTTCAAGATTTTACAGGTATTTTCCACACAGAGTTGAAAATTTCTCAAGGTCACATATCTACATATACCAGAACTCAAAAATACAGATCTATAATTCATAATGCAGATTGGGCCAAAGAACACACTCACCATAGATAATCAAATGGTCAGAAACTTTGAACCGGATGATGAAGCAAGAGGTCCACAGGCCCATGTGAAGTTTCAAACTCGGGAGTCAATCAGGAGAAACAAATCACATAACCCACAAATATTTCCAAGAGTTTAGTGATACATCTAAAGAAGAAAAGAAAACAGAAGAGTACATATGCAAGAGAAATTATCTCACCTATAAATGACTATGGTGGCCAATAGACTGAGGAGATCTCAAAAAATAGAGAAGAATCGAGCTTCAAAAACTCGCCATGGAGGCCATTGCAAAAAAATGAAAACATCAAGAGCCAAAGCTTAAAAGAAACAATAATGGCAGCCCAAACCATTTCTCAAAAAGCTCGAATAGATTCAAAGAAACCATTTCTCAGAGCTATCTCAGATTCTAGATCAAAAGAAAGAAATGGCAGAGATATCAAATTTTCAACTCACAAAGCAAACTCAGATCTCATAGGCTTCACCAAAAATACCAAACAAAATAGACAAGCTCAAAGTAACAGCCATGGTGGAAAGAAAAATAGATTTATAGGAAAAGCTCAAAAATGACCAAAAGCACACCATTACCACTGCACGTAAAACCATGAAACCCAATATGACAGAGAGTCTTTTGTAGAGAAGGAGCTCCAAAGTATAGTGAAATTCGAGCTCAATAGAATAAAATAAATGTCGAGGAGAAATTTTTCCAGGGCTTCACCCATACAACAAAAAATCCAAATGAATGTGCTTTAGGGTCAAGTTCCCTTTACCATCCGAACCCAAGAAGTGGGTTAACTCAAACTCAACCACAGTCAAGAGATCAACGACATCAAAACACCAAGGACACAAGATCAACATCCTCAAATCATCACAACAATCAATGCTAACCAATCGTCAAGATGCCACCACCCACATTAAATGCCAGCCAAAACCCTAACCACAGGTCATAAATCGATGGTCTGTGATCAGACAAGGTACAAAGATCAACGACAAAGAACAAGGCATGAAATTTCAAAATAAACCACAAGGGTATAGTTAACCTGACCAGAGTTGATGCCACCGACCAAGTCACAAGGGGTGAGTCACCGTGGAAGGGGACAACCCACGTGTCCACCGAATTAATCATTGCAAATGATTTTCAAAGTCTAACCCAAGTGCATGCTTCAAATAATTTTAAAGGGGTGACCAAATCATATATCATGATCACCAAAAAGGTGAATATTATAATATGCCAAGGCCGACATAATCAAAGATGGTCGAGCATGGTGGGGTGTTGCCCCTCATGATTTTAAAAACATAGTATATGATAAGTCCACAAAAAGGGCCAAATTATTAAAACTATGATTTCTTAGGTTATCCCCAATCAAAGAGCTAGGTGGTCAAATGTATTATGTCCTATGTGACCATGGCAAAAGGAGATGTCAATATCAGAACATGTGCACATAGCAGGTGGTCCCCACAGGAGGAATTATTTTTGCAAATATTGCTAAGTATTGTAATTATTTTTCTCACATACAGGGAGTTGTATTTTGCATGCCTTCACAACAGGACAAAATAGAGAAGAAGACAAAGTTGCATGTTCATGGAAAGAGACTTGCCTAGCAAGAAACCTTATTTTTAGCAAATTATTCATCCTTCTTTTCTTAAAAATAGAACAGTCAACTTCAGTTTGACTGTAATGTAAGTAAGGCTAATAATGCCTATTTGTAATTGCATGCTCTATTTTTTTCCTTTATCTATTATTAAATAAAGGATAAAAATAAGATGCATGGGTGAGTACAAGCCTTAGGCTATTTTTAGGAAGAGGGTGAATTTTATTTTTTCTATATATTGTGTGCCTTTGCAAAGCACAAAAGAGGAGACTGGGAGGATTTTTGGATATATGAGTACTGAAGAAAATTTTTCCAGTTTTTCCCTCTGAGTGTGAAGTATTCCATGCCTTTCCAAGTTATTTTGTAGTCTTGTGTATTTTATATTAATCTTGTGAATGCAAATTCCCTGATCAATCACCTTACCCTGCTACAAATTCAGTCTTTTCTGCTTAATTTTAATGTGCATGTTAACTTATTAGTACTATTGTGATTCTCCCTCAGTACAATCAAGTGTTTTTCCCTTAGACATTCTATAGAAAAACTATTGGTTCGTGCATCAAGAATCCTTCCCAAATCAGTTGTGCATATACTCAGTCAAAGCCCTCATACAAATTTGGTGTATCACCTTAGTTTTAATCATTTTATAGTCATCTTTTACTCTCAAACTCCTAGAAATCAGTTTAGGATACACCAATAAGGAACCGGCCTTGATACCAGAGACTCACCTCAAAATAGGTATACCCACAGACCTGAGGTGTTTCCATTGTATCTACGAAAGAGAGAGATCATTTGTGCAAGCTTAGAAAACCTGCAACCATCTCTACAAGGTGCACTTTCGAGAGATAATAGTTTTTGGCATGCCCGGTGGGACAACATGAATCAGATCTGCATGCGAATTACAATTTCTACAACAGATCTATAGCAGATTACAACAAATTAAAAGTTACTTTTGGGAGCAAGTTACAACAATTTATTCTAAAGATTCTAAGATCTTTTGGTGACTCTCGTAAAGCTGATATCAGACTAGTATTGCAGCATGTTCCATGCCTAAAGTGACTACAAGATCATCGGTAAGAGGAATTCCTTCGAGTTTGTTTCTTTACCTTTGAATTTCTGCTAGAAGGAGAAGAGTTGGTAATACTTTACCTTATAATAGACCTAGTTTTGGTAACCCTCCTCCTAATATTCCTTCACCACGTATCAATTTTTCAATTAATATCCCAGTTTTTCAAATGGCTATCCAACCACCAAGGAATTTTGTGACCTTTACTAATGGCAGTCCATTAGTAATCCCAGTTTACCATGACATTCCTAATGCTGCCATGAAAATTTTTCCATCATTCATGGGTGAAAATAAGGTTACACCAGCTAAACATATCAAAAGATGTTGCAGCCCTATGTGTAGTCCATAATATCACTCATGAAGATGTAGCTTTAAGACTTTTAGTTGCATCTTTTAAAGGGAAGGCCTTGCAATGGTATAGAAACCTAGAAATTGGAAGCATAAGAACTTGGGATAACTTAGGTGAAAAATTTGCTTAAACAGTTCTAGGATAATTCAGATCATTTATCTCTCATTGAACAATTGTCTACTATTAAAAGAGCTCCCAATGAATTTATGTCTAGCTTCAATATCCATTTTTCCAGAACTTGGGAGAGAATTCCAAGCAAGTGTCAAGCCTCAAGCTGATCATGCTTTCCTTTATTATCTTAGAGCATTAAATAGTGATATCTCAACTATGATTCAATCAATGGGTGGAGAGACACTTCCGGATGCTTATGATATTGCTATCCGAGCTGAAAATAGTCTTATTCAAGCTGGAAAATTAGCACCAAGGCCATCAATGCCATTTTGGTAGATTTAGCACCTATTCCTCAACCTATTACTATCATAGAGCCTACTATTGTAGCTCCATCAGATGATGTATTTAAATCTTTTGCAGACTATGGGAAATAAATTGACTTCAATTGAGAACAAAATTACATTACCTAGTAGACCCTATCAGGCTCCTTATCAGCCCTATCAATAGAATCAACAAAACAGCAGCCCTACCAACAGAATCAAAATTATAGGAAACCTTACCAAAGAAAGGTAGTTTGACCCAAAGGCTCCTAGTTCATCTAATGCTTTAGTCCCAGTTAATATGGCTATAGAAGAGTGGTGTCAACCTTGCAATCAACCTCATTCAGCTGCAACTTGCCCAAATGCTTTTCTGAATCTGAATCTTGTTGCACAACCTCAATCTGAAACATTGTTCATGCCTCAAATGGAGGGTGGGCAGCAAGAAACTCATGTTCAGAAAGCACCTGAACAAAATTTAGTCAGTTTTAATGAGGAGGATTTCATTACAGTCACTACTAGGGCTCAAGGGAAAGTTACTGTTGAAAAATCAAAAGCAACAAAATAGGCCTATCCTGCCTACTGTTTGATAAGACAACATCTACAGCTCCAAAGTCAACTAACAACCCTGTTGTTCCTAAAAAACCAGCAAGTGTTCTAGTTGATAAAGGCCATCAAAAACAGCTACAGCTTGATCCAAGAAGACTGTTTATACCTAGATATCCAAGGCAGCTAAAGTAGAATCAATTTTTTTGCTAAGGCCTACTCTAAGACAGTTGATTCTGTCTCTAAAAAAATTGCTTCTTTTAACATTGTTGATGTAATGAAAAATCATAATGTTAATATCTCAATGTGGGATGCTCTAAGTATTCCTGGACAACAAGATTTACTTTCTCATGAACTAGCTAAGCTACAGATTTCTTCAAATACAAGTAGAAAAGGAAGTTCATAAGACAAGACATGGTCCTTGGAACATTTGAGCAAGACCACATTAAAGAAGTTAAATGGATGGTTCAGAAAGTTTTGAATGCTCATGACATCAAGAAACCACCACCATTTTATTTATCACTGATTATCGGTGAAAATCTAGTTCATAATTGCATGGTGGACAGTGGTGCAAGTAGCACAGTTATGCCAAAAGTGATTGCAGAAAAATTGGGTTTGTAGTATGAGCCTACAGAAAGGAGTGTCTTACAACTTGATGGAACTGCAACTAATATAGTTGGTATAATCAAAAATTTAGAAGTGACGTTACATGCTTGCCCAAATGTTTCTATTCTGCAAGATGTTACTATTGTAGACTTACCTCCATACTTTGCTTTATGCTTATCTAGAGATTTCACAACAAAAATAGGAGGTTATCTCTCTTCAGATTGGTCCTTATTTTTCACTACTCATTATGGTACTAAAGTTACTATCAATTCAGAGCCATTGGCAGATTTCACATTGAGCCTCACTCTTTCAAATGCAAGTGGCTAATTATTCAGCCTTAGATCAGTCTGATTTTGATGAGGTAGCTCATGTTTCAGCATTAGATGGTGTTTCTAACATGTTTATGGATGAAAAAATATAGTGGAAGAACATGCTCATGATCCTTTTAAGGAAGTTGAAGAACACCTATTTGGTGTGTATTGTATGCATGAAGAGAATACACCACTTCCCTTGCTGTCCAAAATAGAAGATTTAGTAGAAGGGATTTGGAAGCTTCATTTTGATGGAGCTAAGAACAAGAAGGGATAGGGAGTCAGGTCGATGCTCACTTCCCCAACAAATGAGAGGTATTTCTCAACTTTGAATCTCCAATTTTCATGTACTTGTAATGTAGTTGAATACGAAGCTTTAATTCATGGCTTACTTTGGGCCAGAAAGAAAGGTATCAACATTCTACAGATTTTTGGTGACTCTGAGTTGGTTATTAATCAAGTAAAAAATTTCAATGTTTGTAAGAATCCATTAATGAAGTCTTACAGACATAGAGTTTCAGACTTAATGGAAGATTTTGATGCTATTAATATTTAGTCTATTCCTAGAGCTGAAAACAAGCATGCAGATAGACTTGCAGTAGTTGGGGCTAGTTTTGAAGTGCTGAAAAATTGAAAATAGAAAAATCCAGCCTCATATAAAGTTAATTATTAGGCCCTCAGTACCTGATAATGATTCAAATTGGCAATTTTTTGAAAGTGATGATCAAATCTGTAGGTTTTTACAGCAAGAAGCTGAGTTTTCTACATTTAATTAGGATAAATTACAACACTTATATGGTGACCAGATTGTTTCAGTTGAAGACAAATAAACTACCTCATGGTCTAGTCACATTAGAAGACATCTTCAACACTGATGATTAGTTAAGAAAGGTCAAGACTAAAATGTCAACTCACGCTGACAATTACGAAGAGATCTTGGTTGATGAAGGGAAAAAGCTATTTCTTGGAAAGGTATGTTCCTTAACTAAAAAGTAGTCATTTATTAATCTTTGCAAAGAGTTTAAGGATGTTTTTGCTTAGAAATACCAAGATCTGAAAGGATTTGATCCTAGTCTTAGCACAACATACAATTGAGTTATAAAGCCAAATTCTAAACCTGTTAGAAGAAACAGAGGCTGTGAATCCCAAAATAGAGCCTCTGATGAGGAAAGAATTATCTAAGTTGATTGAATCAGTATTATCTTTCAGTTAAGCATTCAAGTTGGGTAGCCAATCTTGTTCTGTTAGGAAGAAGAATGGTGAAATCAGACTATGTGTAGATTTTAGAGATCTTAATAAGGCTTCATTAAAAGATCATTACCCACTCCCAAATATGGATCAGATTTTAAGAACAGTCTCAGGTTCAGATAGACTATCTCTTCTAGATGGTTACAATGGATATAATCATATTTTAGTTCGAGAAGAAGATAGATACAAAACAACTTTTACCACCAAGTGGGGTACTTATGCTTATAAAAGGATGCCTTTTGGTCTTTCAAATGCTTGGTGCAACATTTCAACGTGCAATGGACATGGATTTTCAACTTATTAAATAAATGCATCTTGGTTTATTTAGATGATGTTACTATATTTTCAAAAGATTCTATGAAGAACATCTAATGCACTTAAGGTAGACTTTTCAGTTGTGCAGGTAATTTGGAATATCTTTGAATCCACTAAAGTCTATCTTTTCAAGTACATCAAGGCAAGCTACTTGGTCATATTGTTTCTAAGTAGGGTTTAGCAATTGATCCTTTCAGATCGAAGCCATATCACAACTATCATTGCCTCATCATAAGAAGGCATTACAAAGTTTTCTTGGAAAAATCAACTTTGTTAGGAGATTTGTTCCAGATTTTACAGCATTGGTTAAACCACTCACAACTATGCTAAAAAAGAGAAAACTTTCTCTTGGACCAATGAAGGAAGAGAAGGATTTGAAGCAATCAAAATAGCTATCTCTCAAGCTCCTACTCTTGCAAATCCAAATTTTGATAAAGATTTTACAATGTATGCACTTGCAGGAGCTGAAACAATCTCAACTATATTAACTCAAGTCAATGATGAAAATATTGAGCAGCCTATTGCTTTCTTTGGACAGAGTTGCATGATTATGAAACAAGGTACACATTTCTTGAAAAGAAAGTACTTTTAGTAGTCAAAGGACTAAAGAATTTCAAGTATATGCTTTCGAACAATAAAATCCACATTCTTGTTTCTCATCCAAGTGTGAAAGCATTCTTACTAAATAAGGAATTGAATGAGAAAAGAGAAAACTAGATAACAAAGGTCATGGAATATGATGTTGATATTCGGGTTGCTAAGATAGTTGAGGGAAAGGTTTATGTGAGCATCTAATTGCTGATATGGAAAAACAACAAGTCAGCAGAACTAGATGATTCAAAACAACATGCTGAAATTGTGTATCAGCAATAAGAAATTATGGTTCAACCAGAAAATCAGCAACCTGAGCTCACTCACGAGATTCAGGAATCAAGATGGATGACTGATTTGGTTAATTATCTATAGCAGGGCACCTATCCGGAAGGTATGGACAAAAATAAATGAAGGTATTTCAGATTACAAGTTGTACCTTATATCTTCATTGATAATGTGTTATTCAAAAAGGATATAAATGGAATCTTGCTGCGGTGTGTTGATTATGATAAAGTTTAGAAAATACTATCAGAATTCCATGAAGGACCTAGGAGGTCACTTCTCAGCACGTACTACAACCTTAAAAATTATGAAAGCTGGTTACTATTGGCCTAGCATATTCAAAGACTATTTTGAATGGATTAGAAAGTGTAAAAATGTGCTTTCTTTGTTGGAAAAGAACATTTAGCTTCACTTGCCCTTGCAGCCTATTTCAGTTGATCAACCTTTTATGCAGTGGGGTCTTGACTTTATTGGCATGATAAACCCACCATCATCACAAGGACACAAGTGGATCTTAACTACTACAGATTATTTTACATGATGGACTGAAGCAATAGCCTTGAAGGATGCTAATGAAGCTTTGATACTATCCTTTTATGAAGGAATAGTTTATAGATTTGGTGTTCCAAACAACTATCATATCAGATAATGCTTTAGCATTCCTTGGTGCAAAGATAATAGATTGGGTTGTCAAACATGGAATATATCTAAGTTCTTCATCTAATTATTACCCACAAGGTAATGGCTTAGCTGAGAGTACTAACAAGAATCTGTTAAGGATCATTAGAAGAACGCTCAAGGATAATCAAAGAGCTTGGCATCTGATGTTGAATTCAACACTTTGGGATGATAGAGTGACTCCTAAAAGATCAGTTGGCAATTCACCATACAAACTTGTGTATGGAAAAGAAGCAAGAATGCCTATTTTAGTTGAGTTACCTACATTAGATTTGTTGCATCAAATGGAGCTGCTTGAGAATGAACCATTACAAGTTTGTTATGTAGAGTTAATGGAATTACAAGAGCTAAGAGATAAAGCCCATTTGAATATGGAGAAAAATCAAAAACAAATGAAGAAGACTTTTGACAAGAAATCCAAATTTAGAGTCTTCAATGAAGGAGATATTGTGTTAAAGTGGGATGTTGATCGTGCAAAGCCAAGAAGACACTCAAAGTTTGATACACTCTGGAGTGGTCCTTACATGATTTCAGCTTGCAAAGAACACAATGCTTTTTCAGCTTTCAAAGCTGAATGGAGAGGAACTTCCCATTCTTGTGAATGGTATGTTTCTCAAACACTATTATTGAAAATCTTATAGTGATTGTTAGAGTAGGATTTCCTTCAATAAGTGCAGTTCCTACACATTGCAATGTTTTTCAATTCAATAAGTGCATTCATGCACGTGATCTTGTTTACCAGATCCTTTTCCAACTTTAGTTTTTTTGGAAGGGTTGGACCTTTTGGAAAAGGAAAATTTTGGTTACATGCTTAGACTCCATGCCCAATGGACAAGAGCAAGGCACTAGTCTTTAAGCTAGCAGAAGCTTTCCCATAGGATCGCTAGAAATGTTGACAATTTTTGCACTTGTGCAAAAATGGGCAACTCAAAACTTCGTCATTACGATGAAAAGTCTTGGGTGAAGTATACCTAAGCTAAGGAAGTTTTATGTTATTTGTTACTATTGAATTAGTTACAAGATTAAATGAAATCTAGTTATGTGTGTTGTTTCAAAACAAAACAGATCACATAGTCTACAATTTCATGTCATCTTCAGCAAAAGAACACAAAGCCCCGAAGGAAAACTGTGTTGTCTTGATGAAGATGAAAAATTACAAATTAGGTGAAGTGTTGAGTTTTGAAGCAAACAAACAAAATGTAGATTATAGAAAATCAGAGTTCATTACTGAATGTTACAAGTTCTCATCAATGTTCTTTCCTTCATGATTAAGACATTCAATTATGTTACTGAGTTGTTTAGTTCATTATACAATCCATACAAAAAAGCTAGAATGCACAAGGAAATACACAACTCATTTTCGAAATTCAATGTTTTATTCACAAGGAGAGTCAAATGTTTCCCACACAAGCCATGGGATGTAACTGAAAAGTAAAGTACAACTACTAAAAAGAAAGGTACACATGCATGAAAGAGAAAGCAAAGGAGTATGAGTGAACCCATCATTGCCTTGGGGTTTTTTGTTCTTCGATTGAAGCATCTTCATCTCCATCTTTTGTTTCTCCTTCATCTTCATGGTAGAAGCCATTGTACCTAAAAAAGAAGAAAAGAATTAACTATCAGTTATGAGCTCAAGGATCAATTCATATTCCTACACTATCCTACTTCATGCATATGAATCTTCTCCTAATAGGAGATGTATTCTACTTAAAAGAAAATTGCATGCATGCTTTATTCACTCAAAGAAGAAAGGAGAAAAGAAAGAAGAAAAACATGGACATAAGAGAGGCCAAAAAGCCTAATTATTTTCTAACTATTTTTCTAAGTGTGCAGGTACATGTTATAGCCAAAGAGAAAAATAGACAAGTCATAAGTTCATGCAATAAAAGGAAGAATGTAACTCAAAGTTCCAACAACTGTTTTGAAATGGAAGAAGTTACAGTGTAGAAGAGAGACTAGCAATAGAAGCACATGCTTCAGTTTGCAAAGAAAGGAAAAGTAGAATTTGAAAGCTGATGTTTGGCTAAAAGAGAAGGTCATAGTTGAAAGGAATGAAGACAAGATTCTGGAAAATTTTGACAGGGCTTCGCCATAAAATCAACAAGATAAAGATAAAGATAAAGTTAATGCTAAAGGAAAAGCTAGTTCTACTGAGAAAAAGAATCAAATTCAAAGCTAGTTGTTATGGGAAAGATAAAATTTCAAAGAAGTTCTAATAAAAAAATAGAAGAAATAAGATAAAATCAATCTAGATTATTATACAAGCTTGAGAAGAACAACATGAAGCTCAAAAGAAAATGGATCTACTAATTTAATAGCTTTGACAAAAATTGAATGCATGATTTGTAGTTACAAAATTAGAAGTCATTCAGAATGAATAATAGAATGTTCCAAATAAACATTAGCATAATATTTGCAAAAAAATCAAATATTATTTTACAGAAAGTCAAGAATATTGTTACAAATCAAACATTCAAAATAAATGGAATGATTTTTGAAAAAATTAAATTTCAAACACTCAGAGTTCAGAGAGAAATTCAATGTTCAAGTGATACATTAGTTGTTAAAAAAGTGAAAAAATCGTAGAGTTTCAGAAAGTATTCATCATGGATAAAATGTTTTCAAGAAAACATTAAAACAATTATTTCAAAAGTCAAGAATATTCAAGTTGATCCCAAACAATGAATTTAACAAATGGATTCTTAGAATACAAAAAGAGCCAAATATTTCAGAATGGACTTGAAGTAATGTACAGAACTATATTTGTAAAATCATAACCATCTTCTACAATATTCTCAACAAATGATGAGATAACAGTTGTCTAGAAGTTAAAGCACAAAGAACTCATATAGAGAAGAGGCTGAAGTATGAATATCCAGAAAGAAGAAAATACTCTATGTCCACCACAAGTAAAACAAAGGAAGGTACAAAGTAAATCAGAGTTTCATAACAAAAACACATAATCACAGACTCTTTTCAAAGCTCATTTTAGCAATGGCCGAGCATGACAGATACAAGAAAACTAGGAAATACAATTATAGTACATGATGAAACCAATACTTCAAGATTTTACAGGTATTTTCCACACAAAGTTGAAAAATTCTCAAGGTCACATATCTACAGAAATACAAAACTCGAAAAAATACAGATCTATAATTCATGATGTAGATTGGGTCGAAGAACACACTCACCGTAGATAATCAAATGGTAAGAACTTTGAGCAACCGGATGATGAAGCAAGAGGTCCATAGGCCCACATGAAGTTTCAAACTCGGGAGTCAATCAAGAGAAACAAATCACAAAACCCACAAATATTTCCAAGAGTTTAGTGATACATTTGAAGAAGAAAAGAAAACTAGAAGTGTATGCATGCAAGAAAATTATCTCACCTATAAATGACTATGGATCACCACGAGACTAAAAAGATGTCGAAGAAAAAAGAAGAATCAAGCTTGAGAAAAATCGCCATGGAGGCCATTGTAAGAAAACCAAATCAAGATCCAAGCTTAAAGAAAGAATCGACGGCCCACTCTTGACACCTTGCCTGATTAAAGCTCCAAAAAATGATTCAAAAGAAACCATTTCTCAGAGCTATCTCAGATTCTAGATCAAAAGAAAGAAATGATAGAGATATCAAATTTTCAACTCACAAAGAAAACTTGAATATTGTAGGCTTCGCCACAAAATACCAAATAGTACAAAGCATTAAAGCTCAAAGTAAACATACATGCATGGAAATAAAAATGGATTTATGCCAAAAAGACAAAAAAAAGCTTGAAAATGACCAAAGCATGACAACCATTTTAAACCAAAACCATAAATGATATACAGAGAGTCTTTTACAAAGAAGGAGCTCTAAAATACAGTGAAAGCCGAGCTCGAAAAACAAAATAATGGCATCGGAGAGAAAATTTTCCAAGGCTTCACCCATACAACCAAAAATCCAAATGAATGTGCTTTAGGGTCAAGTTCCCTTTACCACCCGAACCCAAGAAGTGGGTTAACTCGAACTCAACCACAATCAGAGATCAACAACATCAAAACACCAAGGACACAAGATCAACATCCTCAAATCATCACAACAACAATGCTAACCATAGTTTTAGATGCCACTTTGCCCATATTAAATGGGTATCCAAAACCCTAACCATAATTTGTCATAAATCGATGGTCAAAGATGATCGGACATGGTAAAAGATCAACGACAAAGAACAAGGCATGAAATTTCAAAATAAACCACCAAGGGTTATAGTTAACCCGACTTCAGATTTGATGCCACTAACCAAAGGCTAAGGGGTGAGTCACGTTTGGAAGGGGACAACCCACATGTCCTCCGAATTAATCATTATTAAATGATAAAAAAAGTCTAACCTAGTGCATGCTTCAAATAATTTTAAAGGGTGACTTTAAATCATATACCATGATCATTGAAAAGGTGAAGATTATAATATGCCAAGGCTGACATAATCAAAATTTTTGGTCAAGCATGGTGAAGTATTTCTCATGATTTAAAAACATAGTTATTTTGCTAAGTCCAAAAAGTGGCCATTAATCTGAATGAATAATGAAGACAAGAGTTCAACCACAAATGGTCTCCACTTCAATTAGGTTGATTTATGAAGTGTCACTCATGTGACCGATTATTCAAAAGGAGATGTCAATATAGTAACATGTGCACATAGAGGTTCTCCATAGAGGAATTATTTTTGTAAATCAAGAATTTCTAAGTATTGTAATACCAATTTTTCTCACAAATTTGGTGTATCACCTTAGTTTTAATTTTTTAGTTGTATTTTTTTATCTCAAACTCCCAAAATCAGTTTAGGATACATAATAGAGAACCAACCTTGATACCAGAGACTCACCTCAAAATAGGTATACCCATAGACCGAGGTGTTTCCATTGTATCTATGAAAGAGAGAGATCAATTATGCAAGCTTAGAAAACCTATAGCCATCTCTCTACAGGGTGCACTTTCGAGAGATAACAGTTTTTGGCATGCCCGGTGGGACCACGAATCAGATCTGCATGTAAATTACAATTTCTATAGCATATCTATAGCATATTACAACAAATTAAAAGTCACTTTGGGAACAAGCTACAACAATTTATTCTAAAGATTCTAGGATGTTTTGGCGACTCTATTAAAGCTGATATCGGACTAGTGATTGTAGCATGTTCCATGCCTAAAGTGACTACAAGATCATCGGTAAGAGGAATTCCTTCTGAGTTTGTTTCTTTACCTTTGAATTCCTACTAGAAGGAGAAGAGTTGGTAATATTTTACCTTATAATAGACCTAGTTTTGGTAACCCTCCTCCTAATATTCCTTCACCAACGTATCAATTTTCAATTAATATCCCAATTTTTCAAATGGCTATCCAACCACCAAGGAATTTTGTGACCTTTACTAATGGTAGTCCATTAGTAATCCCAGTTTTCATGACATTCCTAATGCTGCCATGAAAATTTTTCCATCATTCTTGGGTGAAAATTAGGTTACACCAAAATTTGAACATATCAAAGATGTTACAGCCCTATGTGCGAAGTCCATAATATCACTCATGAAGATGTAGCTTTAAGACTTTTAGCATTTGCATCTTTTAAAGGGCAAGCCTCTTGAATGGTATAGAAACCTAGAAATTGGAAGCATAAGAACTTGGGATAACTTAGGTAAAAAATTGCTTAAACAGTTCAAGATAATTCTAATCATTTGTCTCTCATTGAATAGTTGTCTATTATTAAAAGAGCTCCCAATGAATTTATGTCTAGCTTCAATATCTATTTTTCTAGAACTTGGGAGAGAATTCCAAAGCAAGTGTTAAGCCTCAAGCTCGATCATGCTTTTCTTTATTATCTTAGAGCATTAAATAGTGATATCTCAACTATGATTCAGTCAATGGGTGGAGAGACATTTTTGGATGGTTATGATATTACTATATGAGCTGAAAATAGTCTTATTTAAGCTAGAAAATTTATCACCAAGGCCATCAATGCCATTTTTGGCAGATTTAGCACCTATTCCTTAGCCTATTACAATCATAGAGCCTAATGTTGTAGCTCCATCAGATGATGTATTTAAAAATTTATAGACTATGGGAAATAAATTGACTTCAATTGAGAATAAAATTACATTACCGAGTAGACCCTATCAGGCTCCTTATCAGCCCTATCAACTGAATCAGCAAAACAGGCAACCCTACAAATAGAATCAAAATTATAGGCAACCTTGCCAGCAAAGACAATTTGACCCAAATGCTCCTAGTTCACCTAATGCTTTAGTCCTAGTTAATATGGCTACAGAAGAGTGGTGTCAACCTTGCAATCAATCTGATTCAGCTGCAACTTGCCCAAATGTTTTTCTGAATCTTAATCTTGTTGCACAACCTCAATCTGAAACATTGTTCATGCCTCAAATAGAGGGTGGGTAGAAAGAAACTCATGTTTAAAACACCTGAATAGAATTTAGTCAGTTTTAATGAGGAGGATTTCATTGCAGTCACTACTAGGGCTCAAGGGAAGGCTGATGAAAATCAAAAGCAACAAAATAGGCTTATCCTGCCTACTGTCACTGATAAGACAACATCTACAGCTCCAAAGTCAACTAGCAACCCTGTTATTTCTTAAAAATGAGCAAGTGTTCTAGTTGATAAAAGCCATCAAAAGACAACTACAACCTGATCTAAGAAGACTGTTTATACCTCAAATATCCAAGGTAGCTAAAGCAAAATCAGTTTTCGCTAAGGCCTACTCTAAGACAGTTTGAGTCTGTCTCTTAAAATAGTTGCTTCTTTTAACATTATTGATGTAATGAAAAATCATAATGTTAACATCTCAATGTGGGATGCTTTAAGTATTCCTGACAACAAGATTTACTTTCTTATGAACTATCTAAGCTATAGATTTCTTCAAATACAATAGAAAAGAAATTTCAGAAGACAAACATGGTCCTTGGAACATTTGAGCAAGACCACATTAAAGAAGTTAAGTGGATGGTTCAGAAAGTTTTGAATTCTCATGACATCAAGAAACCACCACCATTTTATTTATCACGATTATCGGTGACAATCTAGTTCATAATTACATGGTGGACAAGCGGTGCAAGTAGCATAGATTATGCCAAAAGTGATTGCGAGAAAAATTTTGTTTGCGGCAAGATGAGCCTACAGTAAAGGAGCGTCTTACAACTTGATGGAACAACAACTAATACAGTTTATATAATAAAAAATTTAGAACATGCTTTCCCAAATGTTTCTATTCTACAAGATGTTAATATTGTGGACTTGCCTCCATACTTTGCTTTATGCTTATCTAGAGATTTCACAATAAAAATAAGAGGTTATCTCTCTTTAGATTGGTCCTTAGTTTTCACTACTCGTTATGGTACTAAAGTTACTATCAATTCAGAGTCATTGGCTAGATTTCACATTGATCCTCACTCTCTAATGCAATGCGGTGGCTAATTATTTAGCCTTAGATAATCTTGATTTTGATGAGGTAGCTCATTTTTCAGATTAGATGGTGTTTTTAACATGTTTATGGATGAAAAAATAATAGAAGAACATGCTCATGATCCTTGTAAGGAAGTTGAAGTACACCTTTTGGTGTATATTGTATGCATGAAGAGAATACACCACTTCCCTTCTTGTCCAAAACAAAAGATTCAGTAGAAGGGATTTGGAAGCTTCATTTTGATGGAGCTAAGAACAAGAAGGGATAGGGATCAGGTCTGATGCTCACTTCCCCAACAAATGAAAGGTATTTCTCAGCTTTGAGTCTCCAATTTTCATGTACTTGTAATGTAGCTGAATATGAAGCTTTAATTCATGGCTTACTTTGGGCCAGAAAGAAAGGTATCAATATGCTACAAATTTTTGGTGACTCTGAGTTGGTTATTAATCAAGTCAGAAATTTTAATGTTTGTAAGAATCCATTAATGAATTCTTACGAGGACATAGATTTTTAGACCTAATGGAAGATTTCGATGCTATTAACATTCGGTCTATTCCTAGAGCTGAAAACAAGCATGCGACCAGACTTGCAGTAGTTGGGGTTAGTTTTGAGGTCTTTGGAAGAAATTGAAGATACAAAAATTCAGCCTCATATAAAGTCAATTGTCATGCCCTCGATTGACGATAGTGATTTAAATTGGCATGTTTTTGAAAGTGATGATCAAATTTGTAGGTTTTTATAGCAAGAAGCAAAGTTTTCTACATTTAATCAAGATAAATTACGACACTTATATGGTGACCAGATTGTTCGTTGAAGACAAATAAATTGCCTCATGGTCTACTCACATTAGAAGACATCTTCAACATTGACGATTAGTTGAGAAAGGTCAAGACTAAAATGTCAACTCACTCCAACAATTACAAAGAGATTTTCGTTGATGAAGGGAAAAAGCTATTTCTTGGGAAGATATGTTCCTTAACTAAAAATTAGCCATTTATTAATCTTTGCAAGGAGTTTAAGAATGTTTTTGCTTGGAAGTACGAGGATCTAAAAGGTTTTGATCCCATTCTAACACAACATACAATTGAGTTGATAAATTCTAAGCTTTGTTAGGCGTAAAAGAGGCTTCTGTGAATCCCAAAATAGAGCCTCGATGAGGAAAGAATTATCTAAGTTGACTGAATCGGTATTATCTTTCCAGTTAAGCATTCAAGTTGGGTAGCCAATCTTGTTCTGTTAGGAAGAAGAACGGTGAAATCGACTATGTGTAGATTTGAGAGATCTTAATAAGGCTTCACTAAAAGACCATTACCCACTCTCGAATATGGATCAGATTTTAAGAAGGTACCTCGAGTTTAAATAGACTATCTCTTCTAAGTATTGCAAATATTGGTAAGTATTGTAATTATTTTTCTCACATACGAGGAGTTGTATTTTGCATGCCTTCACAACGGGACATAATAGAGAAGAAGATAGAGTTGCATGTTCATGGAAAGAGACTTGCCTAAGTCATCAAAGCAACCTTATTTTTAGCTAATTATTCATCCTTATTTTCTTAAAAATAGAACAATCAACTTTTGTTTGATCGTAATGTAAGGCTAATAATGCCTATTTGTAATTGCATGCTCTATTTTTCCCTTTATCTATTATTAAATAAAGGATAAAAATAAGATGCATGGGCGAGTACAAGCCTTAGGCTATTTTTAGGGAGAGGGTGAATTTTATTTTTGCTATATATTGTGTGCCTTTGCAAAGCATAGAGGAGACGGGATGAATTTTTGGATATATGAGTACTAAAGCAAATTTTACCGTTTTTCCCTCTAAGTGTGAAGTATTTCCTGCCTTTCCAAGTTATTTTGCAGTCTTGTGTATGTTTCTATTAGTCTTGTGAATGCAAATTCCCTAATCAATCACCTTACCCTGCTGCAAATTTAGTCTTTTCTGCTTAATTTTAATGTGCATGTTAACTTATTAGTACTATTGTGATTCTCCCGAGTATATTTAAGTGTTTTTCCTTAGACATTATGCAAAACAAACTATTGGTTCGTGCATTAAGAATCCTTCCCAAATCGGTTGTGCATTTACTCAATCAAAGTCCTCGTACAAATTTGGTGTATCACATCAGTTTTAATTATTTTATAGTCATATTTTACTCTCAAATTCCTAGAAATCAGTTTAGGATACACATAAGGAACCGGCCTTGATACTGGGAGACTCACCTCAAAATAGGTATACCCACATACCTAAGGTGTTTCCATTATATCCAAGAAAGAGAGGTATCAATTGTGCAATCTTAGAAAACCTGCAGCCATCTCTCTGGGTGCACTTTTGAGAGATAACGAGAATCCAAGTCATATCATCCAAAACAAGAGCCCGTAAAGTTAAAAACATAAACACATTTAAGTCAACAGACAAAGGCAAGTTTAAGCTGCTAATAAAGGAAAATTTATGATGCTACACATTATTATTCCTAAAGAAAGTTTAAGTTGATTGTTTAAGACATATTTTAGTCACTAATACATCAAAATTTTAAGTGAAAAATAAGGCTATGTTATGTTGCATTGTTTAGGGACAATTAAGGTAAGGTTATGTCGATCCTTAAGGCATAAACAATTAAGACATATAAATGTCGACTTCAAGCACCATCCAAAGACATAAACATATGATGTTTGAGTCACTTTTAAGGTGCATAAAAGTCACCTATAAGTTGTTTAGGGTCAAGTCACCTATACGTCAACCATGTTTAAGTCAACTTAAAGGCATCTTTATGTCAACACCATAAACAATTCGACTTAAGGTTGAAATTTTGATGTCTTATAAGAAATCAAAATGTCATTTTAAGATGAGTTTAAGACAATGTTTAAGGAATATTTATATCAATTATCTTACTTAAATGCCATAATTCACAAATTCACTTTTTTAACCTTACATTTGAGATCCATTCGATTGTCACTTAGAATTTTTTTCTCGGAGAAGTCAATTAATAAATTGTATTACCTTGGTTATATAGAGAATTTTGAAGCCCTTTTTCTTTCTCAAAAATATTTTTCTATCTTGAAATAAAACCCTCTCGGAATGGTGTTGTAAAAAACCGCAAGTAGTGGGTAAGAAACACATTACCTTTTATGGAGTGGAGAACATTTGTTTGGGCACTTTATATGGCAATATTAGACCATGGTCTGTCTATTTCGTGACGTTACACAATTTACACTACTTTTCCATTTGGATATGTAAATATGAGATGCAAATATATAGCAGTGACACCACTTTGCTTAGTTTCAAAATCAACCACTACTATTCCTTAATATGTACTATATTCATTAAATCTACGTAATATAGGACCAATTTTATGATGCCATGGTTCGGATGTGTTTATTTTTTTGGTTGTCTGAAACAAAATCTTTACCATGTGTATTCGATGGTAACTTTCTCTTTCTATTTTAGAATACAAATGTGTTGCATGTTCTTTAATTTCCCTTGAATATAGCGATGGTGTATTTTGATTTTATTTTCCAAGAATGAATATAATTCGATTTCCTTATGAGAAGAAAATACAACTATAATGTGTACAGATTATTTTGAACAAGATCAAAAAGTACATAGAATTACAAGGAAAATGTGATACCAACAGGAGGATGCTATAGGTGTGTACCCTTCTCGTATTTGTCACATTCTAGTGGAAGCTGTTAGAACAAAGTATAAGTGTTTTTTTACAATATTTACATGTGGATAAGTCAGCCAATGAATAGGTGTTGACATTTAACAAAGCATCAACAACAACGTCATGTGTCGGTGAGTCCATTATTTGAGTATCATGTATAATTGTACACTTAAGTTGTTCATTGTCATTGTATAACTCCTTTTTATCTAGCAAAATGAAATCATACATACAGAATAGGACCTGCTCAAAACCGTAGGTAGATGACTAGATGTTTGGTCCATGTGGTACAAGGCTGCAGATCACCCATTATGCTAGTATCTGGAGTCCTTGAAAGTAGTTTCCCATAGTGTATGTTCGTACCCAAATTAATTCTCCTTGGAAGTGAGTATCATCACAGATTTAACAAGATACTTAGAGACAGAGACAAATCATAAGTTGTTTCGTAGCTAGGGAAGGGATTCAACTGGCTCTTTGTCACTCGGGCATTGGAGAAATGGATAGCACCTTCATTAAGGATTTGATCTATCCTCACTACTTTAGGTCGTGCCTTTCGACCAGGGTGAGAGGACCCATTTTGTAGCCTTTCTTGGTGAAGGACATGAAGAGATCCTTCTTGTAAAATTTTTAGGGGAACCTTGAGAAAATCTTATCAATACGCCACAATTCAACTCTCACGAGTTGTCACTTATAAACAATGGGGATATTTTTCGAAGCGGGGTTCAAGTTACTAAAGACACTTAAAACCTGCTTTCTTCTATATATTTTGGTAGTAGAATTTTTCATTTGTGGATACACAACACAAACAGGGGTACTTCGGGTAGGATTGATGGTTATTTGAAATTTTTGGTGGGGATTAAGCAAGATGAAGTTGATTTCACCAGATCTTTGAGAACCTTTACAACAATTAGAAAACTAACAGACATAATGCTTCAGAATAGCCAAAATATTCCTTCAACTAGAAGGTGTGCATCAATGGAGCCCAGATCTACACATTTTCACACAATCTTTGAGAATTAAACATGAATCTTGAGCTAAAGACTCAATTAAACATTAACAACCCCTAGTTCCTCATGCCTAAGATACACTCAAAGGCTTACAAATAATCTTTATCAACAAAATGATAGTAAAGTGATTTTAAATTGTTTATCTCATTACAGGATGAAGGCTCTTCTCATAATGAAATTGTAAATGCCACTAAACTATCAAAAGGATGAGATCCTATGTGATTCGGAGGGATTTTAATATAATATTGCAACAAGAACATCAAAACCATTTGAAAGACATTCTGAAATAAAAGCAGACACAATTTTGCCCAAGATCAACACAAATTAATTTGAGATCTATTAGATTTATCAATAGGGAAATTTTCTTGAACAATCTTTCAGAGCTTGTCAATGGTTGTACACTTGCAACCATCTTGACATGAGATCAAATCTAAAACACAAGATATTAACAAGTTTCTTAGATGGTCTCTTAGGAAGATGGGCTTTCTCAAATTTTCTCGTAAGAATTAAACCCCGACCATTTGCAAGAGTATCCTCATTGCATTTATACAATTCACTCACTCACTCATCCCAAATTTTCCCCCAAAAAGAAGAATATTCGAGGAATCCTTTACTTGTTACCAATTTTTCTCAGAAAGTGATGTTTAACAAATTTACACCCAAAAGCTGCTAGGTGGATAAATCATGAATTGATCATGTTTCTCAGACCCTTGACTAATGACTGGGATGCCATGCCAAACTTTTTGACAATCCTTCTAATCATTCTTTTATTCTGTCGTGTGAGAAATCCCCTTTTTAATCATTTTTAGGTGGCTGTATAAGCTGGATCTGACAAGCAATCCTTTTCACCCTCGAGAATACACCTTGAGAAATGAGTGCCCTCGCATGGATGCCTACATTCGTGCCTCTTAGAAATGAATTTCCACACATGGATTATTCCACATACCTATCTTTGTGATTCCATGTTGGCCAAGTGCAAAGAGGAGTCAATGCAGAAACCTCCACGTGTTTCCTTGGTGCAACTGCAAAGGTGAAGTATAGAGACAGTTCCTAAACAAGCGCAAGTCCTTCCACGTGCCTTGGGCCCAATAAAATTGTCTTTTGGCCTTTAAAAAAGTCTTAGTATAAAAAGGAGCCAGCAGAAGCCTCCATGTGTCTCTTTGGCACACTTTTGATATGGTTCCCAAAAGTGGAGACCCTAAACAAGCATGGGCTCACCACATGTCTCATCCCGATTTTTTTGAAAGAGTTTAAGGACCAGTGGAAGGCGCCACATGCCTAGGGTCCGAGAAAGTTTCTTTGGCCATTGAAAAGTCTAAGTATGGGAAGACCTAGCGGAAACCTCCATGTGTCCCTTCAGCGCTCTTTCAAAAGTAAAGTACAGGGCGGGTCCCAAAACAGGCGTGGGCCCTCCATGTGTCCTAAGCCTTAGAAAGTTGCTTGAAAAGTTTAAGTATAGAGAGGAACTAGTGGAAGCCTCCACGTGTCTCCTTGGCACAATTGTTAAGGTAGGACCCAAAGGTGGATCCTCAAATGAGTTTCGGCCCTCCATGTGGACAAGCTTTGAGTTGAATCAGGCCCTAGAGTTTTAAAATGCCCTGGTGACCCGTCTCTCATCTTCTAACTTTTGATGTGGGCCCTAGCGGAGTTGTGGATTATTTCATAATTTTGATCCCTCACAAAAAAAAAAACCTCAAAATGTTCCACCGACCCGCTTCCCTACTTGTAACTTGAAAAACTACCACGTGTCCTTCTTCGGGTCAAAGTAAGACTTTTTCCCTGCCGCTTCATATTTGTTGATTAACCAATTAGATGTTATTGGGCCGCATGGCCAATTTGGTATTTTTTACAAATGTGAAAAAAGTAGCAATTTTCACCAAAAAGACCCGTGGAGCCGCATCCAATCAGAAAGGACCATGTTTCCATGGATGTTGGGACAAAAATTTGACAGGAAAACATGACTTTGGAAAAATAGAAGGAAGAGGAAAACCCGAGTTCATGCCCAAATTACAAATTCTTTCTCATGGATAGAGAAATGGAAAACAATATCTGGACTCAATTTGATCCTCGACCAAAGGAAAGGACTGACCATGGCAACCAAATGAAAGAAAAATTCTTCACGCATCAATATAGGAGACAAAGAAAACTTCAAACCACACAGACTGAGAAATTTTTTAAACGAACAGGGCGAGATTAAAATTGAGCACCAACATCAGCTCCGACTCGGGGATGGGCACTCCCTGTGAGTGCCACAAGAATAAAAGAGAAGACCATGTGTAAAGAATCCATTGGGAAACGGAGGCAAGAACAACAAGAGAGAAAAAGACAAAATCCCCAAGACAAACTAATAAACCCACAAAAACTTGTCACTAGGGACCAGGAAAACAAAACAGAAAAACATGAAAACAAAGTAAAAACAAAAGACCATACACATACAATGATGTTCGCCCTTCATTATGAGAAATCAATCAAGGAAATGTTTCAAGTGCCTATGCCATTAACAAGAAACTCAAGAAATTCCCCATCTAAGTATTTTAGGAAAAAGGTGTGCTCTCCAATCCAAAGGTCAATAGAATAAGGGCCCATCCATAATGCATCAAAATTCCATGCTTTCCCTTATCCTCATGTCTGTTATCCCATAGTAGCACCAGATCTCCCACACTGAAAGCTCTTGGATTCACCTTTTTATCAAATAGCTTCTTCAATTTCTCCCTAAACTTCACATGTCTTTGGTGGGATTCTCTTCTCTTCTCATCCAATTCCACAATTTGATTTATACGAGCATCATAGGAATTGACCTCCTGGTCCTCTAATTGTTGGAAAAATTGGTAAGAAGATAATTGCATATGTAGGGGAAGTAGGGCTTGAGTTCCATATACCAATTCAAATGGATTTTTCTAGTAGCCCTTTTAATAGTGATTCTATCAACCTAAACAAAAAATTTCAATTGCTCACCCCACTTTCATTTGTTTAACTCCAAGGTTCTCTTGATTATCTTCAACAAATTCTTATTACTTGATTCTGCTTGTCCATTTCCTTGGGGATTGTAATTGGAAGCATATGCTAAATTGATCCCATATTCATAACACATGGCTACCAAATGTTTAGCTCGAAAGATCATAGCATTGTTAGCAACTATCTTAGCAGGCACTCCAAACCTACAGATTATATGATTTAAAATGAATTCCATGACAATTTGGTGAGTTTATTTCTTGGTGGGGATTTCCTCCACCCACTTGGTGAAGTAATTAGTAGCCACTAATATCCACTTGTGGCCTACACTTGAAGAATATGAAATCTCACCAATGAAGTTCATTCCCCACTGCTTAAATGGGGCTTCAATTGATACATGCTACAAAGGGAGGGAGCCTGAAGCTTTCAATATTCTTGAAAAACACCAAAAACTCTCACACTTTTTTACCAAACAGATTCGTGTATTTAAAAAGAGTTGGCCACCAGTAACCAACCCTTAAGATTTTATGAGCTACGACTCTTCCTACAAAATGCCCCCCACAAACTCCTCCATAGAAATCATCAATTATTTTTGGGGCTTCATCTTCAGTGATACATCTCAAAAGAACTCCCTCAAGGTTCTTCCAAGCTAACCCATAATCAGTGATGATGTATTTCTAGGAGGCTAACTTAAGTGCTCTTTTTTTATTCTTACTTAAATACTCAGGGCATTGTAGATGTTTGAGATAAAAAATAATATCCTTGTACCATTCAGAATTTATCAATTTTTCAAGGATATTCAACCTTTCTTCTTCAACTTCATTTACCTCAACTGTTTGTAGGTTGCTCTGCCATAAGCTTTGTTAGGCCCATACCTCTAACCAATTTTGTAGTTTGGATATCCATGTCATATTCTTGCAACTTATTTACCCATTGGCATCTTTTTCTTGAAATTTCCATCTCTGATAGGATATCCTTAACCATGGTATGGGGAACATAAGCAATGACTTTAGAACTCAAAATATAGGGCCTGAAGATTTTTGTGGCTCGAACAAAGCAAAAGCCTATTTCTCCATGATAGTATACTTCAATTCTGCCCCTTGTAGTGCTTTACTAAAGAAATCAATTGGCCTTTCAGCTCCTTCATCATCCTTTTTGTAACAGGACAGATGCAATGGTATTCTCTGAAGTAAAGGAAAACATTTGGAAAGCCTTCTTATAATCGTAGAGCTGCTAAAACAGGGGCATTCTTCAATGATTCCTTAATCCCAGTAAAGGCTTGAATAATTGCTTCTTCCCATTTGATACTCTGATCCTTCTTCAACATATTAGTGATTGGGATAGTCAATTCAACAAAGTTGGAAATAAACATCCTAATAAAATTTATCTACCCAAAAAAGGATTGAATTCCCTTTTTGGTTCTTGGAATAAGAACTTTTCTAATGGCTTCCACTCTCTCAAGATCGATCATGACTCCTTTTTGACACAATGTGTCCAAGAAGCTTTGCCTTTTGAACCCCAAAATGACATTTCTTAGGGTTCAAGTGAGATACCATATTCCCTACATCTTATCAACATATTTTCTAAATGTTGCAGGTGGTCACTTCTCTTCTGGAGAAAACCGTCACATCATCCTAATACACAACAATGAAGTCATTTATATATCCTAAGAATGCTACATCCATTTCTCTTTGAAAAGTAGCTCCAGCATTCATTAGGCCAAACGACATCCTTACATACACATAAGTACCCCATGGGGTAGTGAAAGTAGTTTTGATTCTTTCTGATTGCTTCACAACTACCTGGTTATACCCAGAAAAACCATCCAAAGTAGATAACAATTTTGAACCTGTAACTAACTACAACATGTTATCCATATTTGGTAAGGGATAGTTATCCTTGATTGATGCCTTATTTAAGTTTCTAAAGTCCACACACAACCTTATGTCCCCATTCTTCTTTCTAATAGGTACCAGGTTTGCTACCCATGAGGAGTACCTTGTAGACATTGTATAATCCCTCCATCCCTTAAATTTTTCAATTCTTCTTACATTTTTTAGGAAAGGAGGGGATTAATTGGTCTTTGTCTTTTCCTAAATGGCTTGGAATTAGCTTCCAAGGGTATTTCATGTTGAAAAAGGTCTTCCTGTATGCTTTTAGTTCTGAATATGACCAAGCCAAGTAGTCCTAGTACTTTTTTAGACATATGACTATTCAATTTTGCTACCTAGCCATATTATCCTAGGATTATCCTTTGTGCCTAGGTCATATTCTTCAACATCTCTCAAGGCTGACATGTGTTTGTTGATAATGCAGTCAACATTATCAAAATTCAATTCTAGTGTAACCACTCATTTGGGAATAGTATTAGTCTTCAATTGAATAATGTCCTTACCAAATAAAGTCTCCTTTCCTTCAGCTGCACAAATCATTGGTTCCCATTCTATACTTTGATTGGAAAATTCTCCTTTATTATGCAAAAACCTTTGGACTTGAGCATCATCTTCAAATACCTGTTAGTGCTTGATATTGTAGGGACAGATGGTCTGGTCAATATTTAAACATCATATTTACAATAAGGAGACATTGTATAATTTTCAAACTTTGATCCCAATACTACCAATTTGTCTACTACAATATTATAGCTCCTATCATGATGTATTATATTGAAAGAGTCAAACATTTCGATGAAGTCCCAAACTGCATGCCTATACTGTTTCATTATTTGATTCTTTGAAAGCATACAACTTTCTAAATTGTTTGACTATCAACTTTGAATCTCCTTTAACAAAATGTCTCTAATACCATATTTCCATGCAATCCTTAGACCCAAGAGTAGTGTTTCATACTCAACAATATTGTTTGTGCACTCAAAATTGAGTTTAAAGGAAAAATTAAACTCCTCTTCACTTGGAGATATCAAGACAATACCAACACCATTACCAAATCTAGAACAAGCTCCATCAAACATCGGGGTTTAAGGAGAACCAACCTTCTCAGGAGACATGCACGCATCAATTTTATGTTCCTTACAATCAACATAGCCCATGAAGTTACCAAAATCGATATATGTGTACAATACTTCATAAGAAGCATTGTTAGGGTCCTCAATGAGATGTAACATTTTCTCGCTCACCATATAACTTCACAAGGCTTCCCTCAATTGGTATGGTGGCATAAGACATGTCCATTTGCACACTTCCACCCACACTAGCTACCCACTTTTTAGATAATAACATCCCCCATTTAGCAGGAAAATCCACAATGACCACATTCAAGGTTAAGTACTTGCCTAGATACGCTGCCAATTGCACTACTAAAACCTTGACACATCTAACTACTGGCACCTCTCTTGAATCCATGGCAAGTACATTTCCCATAAGTTGTTGTTACTTTGATATTTAACTCATTCATGACCTCAAGAGGCATTACATTACATGAGGCTCCTGAATCAAACATGCAGTTATGTAACAACCTATCCTTAATAATCAAAGTAGTAAAAAATGGATCCACATTCAGCTGAGACTCAACCAGAGAAGTTCCCAAATAAACCTTAGGTGGTTCACCCAATTCCTCCAATGCTTGTGGTTTTTCTAATTCTGCAATGGCAGGAGGAACCTCTACATTGTTTACATTTTTACCCTGGGTGACCTTTTCTTCCTTAAGCCCCAAATACTCAAACACCCTCTTCTTATGCTTAGGGATTCTAAGCAATTCAACAATAGGAACAATAATCTTGATCTAACTCAAGATTTGGGCTATGTCATAAGGAACATATTTGGGTAAGGCAGTATTAGGAGGAAGGTTTACAAATTCATTTGATGGCATGAGATTTTTCACAGTCTGAGCATGGGGAGGAACACAAGTTTTATTTGGGTGACAAAGCCTTTTTCAAATGCATCTTTTTTAGGGGTTTCCTTAGGGATACTGGTAAGCATTGGAATTTTTGGTTTGGCTTGAGGCCCTACCCCTTTGGCAACCTTACTCCTGGTATTATATTATTTTTTCTTGGGCAACTACTACATTCATTAACAACTGTGTCTGTCCCTTCTTCAAGGAATTCCTCATCATACTTTTTTAATCATTAATGCCCTTAAGTACTCAAAATAATTATTAGGCAACTCAAAGCTTGTACCATATCAATTTTAAAAGTATGAGTGGGAGGAAGAGGTGATACCAAGTGAATGTAATCCCATAAATCAGCAATAGTTATAGCACTTATTAGTTTAGTGTGAGGTCGCTCCTGCTTTGTGAACTTGTAGAGAAATCCATCATGCATGCATCATCATCTCATCTCATCATCATCAACTTCTTTGTCTTCATCGCATGGGGATGGGGAAAGAAACATCTGTCACACCACTCCATATCATGGACCTCCTCCTGATAGTAACTCAAAGCTAAATGATCGAGGCACTAATCTATTTTCCCGGGTTGGGGTTGTCTATTTCAAGATCCCACGAGCCCTTTACCCTATCATCGATCTATGATCACCTCGGGATGATTTTCAAATATTTCTTGACCTTGTGGCTTGTGCTGAACTTGGGAACCTTGTGCAATCCCCTTATCTACTCTTGTCTAGTTTATAGGATATTTCCTTAATAGCTCTAGCCAAAGTTTTTACAACCTCTTCTAGATCCACAGACTTACTTGATCGAGGCTTCTTTAGATTGATCAGCTTGATACCTTCCTCTTAGAGGCTTACCAACTGCTTTGATATTGTTTTCAATCTACAAAGCCATGGTGAAGGCCTGCCTCAAAGTTCTTGGGTTCTTGTCCCTTAAATAATAGGTAACCTTTTTGTCAAAAGCATCAGAATATTTTATCAAACAAGAAACATCACTTGTCCTCACGATTACAAGTAGCCTATTTAAGGTCTTATTGAACTGAGTATTGAAGTCATGAACAGATTCATTAGGATTATTCTTAATATTTTTAAATTCTGAAAAAAGAAACCGGGATCCGTCTTATCCCCATATTGCAATCTAAAAGAAATTTTCATTTCTATCCATGAGTCTATTGAGTTGTCTGCAGTAAATGTTAGTGTGAAATCACAACACCCCCAAATGAGTTCTAAAAATCTACTTTTCTAAGGAAGAATCATTTGGTGTGATTGCATAACATGGAACTTTCCCCAAGGTGTGGGACCTTGCAAAATGGGAAATCTCTCCAGATTAAAGGTTGGTTCCTTATTCCTCTGTTTAGGTGCATACGTAAGGATTTGCAGAGGATCTATCTCTATACCTAATCTAAAACTTGCCAACCTAATCTAAAACTTGATAAGGAGACAAGGATAAAAGAGTTTAAGAAATAAGAAATGACTAAACTACTAGGTGATGCACCAAAGGAATGATGAACACTTATTTTGCTAATAGACACAAACCAAAAAAATGCATACAATAATTAAGCACATATAGCCAGATATGTAATGGAAGACCAGATGAAAGCAAAAGAGATAAGAATGATCTAAAATTGATCATAGGCGTGTTTTATTGCTTTGTAGATTGATACAGTCCATTACAAAGTAGCCAAGAGGTAGAAACGTAATGCAATTTTGATAGAAGGCCTGAACCCCATAGATCCCTTTGCTAGAAGGAGGAGGGAGCCTACAAAACAAAGAATGTCCAACCCTTTACAATGAATCCTGCCCCCGTATTTATAGATTCAACCTGAAAGAAGAAGAGAGAGAGAAGTGGGAAAAGTAGGTTGAATCTCAACCACCACTATTAATGCCTCTGATGAAATCTCTCCCCCAAATCTGTCTTTACTGCATCAATCCTTGGTTCGGTGCCTTGAAGGAAGAGGAAATGACGAAACAGATCAAATATGATCTGGTTATTGAGGCAAGAAGATCTTGCATTAAAATCTCAAAGATGTTTCCTCCATTTTTCTTCACCTAACCTCCTCAAAATTAAAGTTTCAGACCCCATGGCATGGGTGAGGTCGAGATCTTTCCAATGGCATCATATTTGCAATATTTTGAGCCCTGAGTCGAAAGATATGCCCCTTTGAAGTTTGTATCAGGTCTGTACAGGAGGGTGGGAAAACAACTTGAAAAATGGGTCCCCTTTTGATATCGGACACGTGGCAGCTAGATTGGAACAAAAACGGGCCTACTGAGGTTTGTAATTTATCCTTTTCCCTTTCTTCCGATTCCCTGCTTTGGCTTTGACTCGGAGCCCAAATGATGACTTTTCCTTGGGTGGAGTCAGAGGCCGCTTTGGAACTATTACCCTTTTGAGATAACAAGGGGCAAAGAACCAAATTTTTCCCCAATGGTCCGCTTTCCCTGGGAAATGCGGTAGTCCGCGTTCGTTTAGAAATATTTTCTCTATTCACCTCTTGAATCAATGCCATACCGACACTTGGCATTCTCTCGCTTACACCTTTATACTTAGCCAATTTTGAAGCCCTTTTCTATCCACCTTTTACTTTGTTTCCTCTTATGTAAGATTGTGGTTGATCCAATATTTGGCATGGTACGAAATATGGATAACAATTTGGAGACTCACTGTGGGTAGCTTCTTGCTAGATGAAAAGACCAATTGCCTTGTCGTATCCATTGGGCATGGAGTCAAGAAAGACGGTCCGATATTGATTTTGCCTCCGGTTTATGAGCCCGACTACTTGCGCTCTCATTTTTCATAAGAAATCTCGAAATGAAGGTTTCTGAGAGTAGAAAATTGTTTTAACTTGGGGTTTCATTTGTCTTTCTAAATGGACTACACAAGAGCCACAAAACAACACCACACTAGATACAAGATTTGAAATCATACATGCTCCAAATGGAACATACAGAGCGTGTAAAGAACTTAGGAGAAAATCAATCTACCCTATAGCAAGACAATGTACATAAGCACTTAGAGGAAAGAGAAAAGTAAACTAATATGTACAGGGTGAGAACTCCCTTTTAGTAGAAGTGCTTAAGATAGATCCCATTTACTGTAATCTGTAACTCTTCACCCTCCAATGTAGACAATTGGAAAGCATTGCTACTTTTTCATCTTGTGATCATATAGGGGCCACTCCATATATCATCAAATTTGAAATGTCTTCCTGGTTTTACTCTATTCGCATCCCATTTCAAAACCAAGTCTCCTTCTTGGAAGGTCCTTGCTTTTGTCTTCTTGTCAAAGCATTTCTTGATTAAAGCTTGATTCTTCTCTATTTCTTGGAGAGCATGCTCTCTAGTTTCTTATAATTCTATCAACTCCACATACTTGGCCTCCATTGGTCCAAATTCAGACATCTCTAGTTGCTTCACAAGCTCCAATGCTAGCAACTCAAGTGATATAGGAAACACTTCCTCTTTCCCATAGAAAATATTGAATGGAGAGCTGCCCATAGATCTCTTGGGCATTATTCTATCAGCCCATAAGGCCATTTTGAGCTTTGTGTGCCAGGTCCTCTGATTCTCATCAAGAGTTCTTCTGATGATCTTTAGTAGGTTTTTGTTTGTGGACTCAGCTTGGCCATTACCTTGAGGGTAATAGTTTGATGAAGTACTCAAATAAGTCCCATTCTTAATAGCCCATCCTATGATTTTGGAACTTATGAATGCTAATGCATTGTCTGATATGATGGTGGTTGGCACTCCAAATCTGGTCACTATCCCTTCATAGAAATCTAGGATACTAGAATCATTTGCTTCCTTGAGTGCCATTGCCTCGGTCCATTTGGTGAAATAATTTGTCACTGTCAAGATCCATTTGTGACCTTGGCTTGAGTTTGGATTGATGAATCCAATGAATTCCAATCCCCATTGCATGAAATGTTGGTCGACTAAGATTGGGTGCAATGGAAGTGTTGTTATCCTTTCCTTGCCTTTGAAGAATGCATAATTTTTGCACCTTTTGATCCATGTGTAGTACTACCTTTAAAAAATGCGGGCCAATAATATCCTACTTTCATGATTTTGAGTGTTGTCACTCTTGGAGCAAAATGGCCTCCAACTACTTCAACATGGAATTCTTATAGCACTCTCTCCACCTGATTTGTCCCAATGCATCTCAACAGAATGCCATTGATGTCCCTCTTGAACAAGACACCATCAATAAGAACATATGGGATGGCCTGTAGCCTAAAATTCCTTCTTTTTTCTTTACTCATCCCATGAGGACACATGCCTATTTGAAGGAAGTGCACCATATCTTGGGTCCAACAAGGAGCAGGTACATCATCTCTCCCTTCTTCTTGATCATCTTGTAGAACAAGAACGACCTCCTTCTCACTGTTTGTTTCATCTTGCTGACCTAAGGCTAGTTGTTCACACAACCCTTACCACCATGGACCAGCTTGGTGACCTTGATCTCAATGTCATATTCCATGACATGGGTGATCCATCCTACATGCTTTTCATTCAGGTCCTTGCTGAGAAGGAATTATTTAACTCCCACATGGGAGACCAATAGTTGGATTTTGTTGTTTGAAACAAAATTCTTAAACTTATTCAATCCTCCGATTACCACCAAGACTTGCTTCTCAATGAAGGTGTACTTCACCGCATAATCTTCCAAAATCTGGCTAAAGAAATCAATTGGTTGTTTATACTTTCTTTGTTCTCGCTGCATCAAGATTACGAAATTGTGTCACTTCCACTAAAGGCATACAGTACGACGTCTTTGGAAAAATATGGGTTCACAAGAGTTGGGGCTTGTGACATGGCTTATTTGATAGCCTCAAAACTTTATTTTCCTTTAGTTGTCCACCTGAATGTTAATATCTTCTTTAACATCAACGCTATTGGCTTAACAAGGGAAAAAAGTTTGGAAAAACCTACGTACAAAATTGATTTCTCCCAAGAAGCTTTGAAGAGCCTTCTTGTGACTTAGCAATGGCAATGCTCTTATTGCTTGAACTCTTTCGGGTCAATTTCCAATCCTTCCTTTGATATGATATGGCCTAGAATATTGCCTTCATGGGCCAAGAATATGCATTTTTTGGGGTTCAGTGACACCCCAAAACTCTTGCATCGTTGGAACACCTACCTTAGATGGAAAAGGTGGTCTGCTACATTCTTGGAAAACACTCGTAATGTCATCCAGATAGATCAACACTATTTTTTTGATCAGCCCCTTGAATTCCATATCCATTTCCCTTTAAAAAGTGGCTCGACGTTGGATAATCCAAATGGCATTTTCATGTATGCACAATTGTCCCATTTGGTGGTGAAAGTTGTTTTGAATTGATAATCTTATTTCACCATGATCTGGTTGTACCCTGAGTAGCCATCTAGGAGGGAGAACCTTTATGACCTAGACATTTCTTGTAAGATTTGCTACATTGAAGGGAGTGGGTAGTGGTCTTTGAGGGAGGCTCTGTTTAAATCCTTGAAGTCAACACACAACCTTCTTTCTCCATTTTCTTCTTGATTGGGACCAGATTTACAACCCATCTTAAGTGTTTGATTGGAAATATGATGCTTGCCTCTATCAGCTTGTTCAGCTCCTTATTCAGAGGCTCTATATGTGGGTTGACTAGTTTTTTCTTCTACCTAATGGGGCTTGAGGTTGGATTCGGATTCGATTGTGTGTTGTTCTATTTTTGGATTGAACCCTCTTAGGTTCTCATAACTCCAAGAAAACACATCAAGAAATTCTTGGCAAAGTTGTATAAATTCATACCTTTCTTGTTTGGTGGCCACTTTGCCAATTTGAAGCGTTTTGTCTTCCTTAACTAGGATTGACTCTGAATCTTCTCCTTTGATCTGCATGTTAGCCTTCTCTTTTTTGAACTAATCATTAGGATTGAAAATGGATTCCAGTGTCACTAAGCCTTTGGGAAGCTTGTTTGTATGTAGTTATACTATCTGATTCCCATATTGCTACTCTAGTCTGCTTTCTGGTTTCAGGTGAGAATTCAGATTCTTCTTCAAAAAGTTAATGATCTGCTTTGATCATTCTCAAACACCTGCCAACATGTATTATTATCTAGCACTGCTGGCCTCACAACCACATGGATATGTGTTGTTCTCTATCCCTCTTGATGTTGTCAACCACATCAAACGTTGCTCTAACTACTGTAAGTCTATCAGTAGCTTCATTCTCCTTCCTGGGTATGGACACAATACTGAAGGCCTCGAAATCCTCCATGATATCCCATACCCTACTCTTGTAGTTCTTGAGCAGGTCATTTTTGACAGCATTAAGTCCTCTGACCTGATTGGAAACCAGCTCACTATCACCAAATACTTGCAAGTTCTTGATTCCCAACTTCCTTGCCCAATGAAGACCTTAGACTAAAGCCTCATATTTAGCAGTGTTATTTGAGCAAGAAAACTAGAATATGAAGGCTGAATAATATCTCATACCTCTGGGGGACACAATCATGGCTCCTCCTCCAGCTCCTTATCTACTCCTTGAGCCATCAAAGAACAATTTCCATACCTCATTGTCATCCTTGCATTCGGCTTGATTAGGTCGGGGAAGAGGTGATTCTCTTCATATAGGCGGTAAACACCTAGCTCAGATTCTTCCCTTTCCCTATAGGAATAAAAAGCATGGATTTTGTTGGCCCAATCATTGAGAGTCAAGTCTCGGGATACATCTCACCTTGGTATTTGCTTCAGAAGTGCTTAGGAGATCCTCTTGATCAAAATTTGAGTAGTTGGTGTTGATTGGGCTAGGCACATAGGATTTAATATGATAATTAGCAATAGGTTCAGATCTGATTATGGCCTTCACTCCATACCTTTTCCTAAAGAGCATATGTGACCAATCAACAGATAGGTAGCCTCTAATTTTGGTAGTGAAGTCCCCTGAACAGACACAAAGCAAAATGTGGTGGCAAGTCTATGATTGACACGTTTTACAAAATAGTCACATTAGGGAAAGCATGTAGAGTGAGACTCAGATCCTTGATGATTCCCACAGTAGTCACTACTATCCCATCTAATTGGACTACTCCTCTAGAGATGACCTCATATTGGAGACCCAACTAATCAGCTATTTGTTTGGGCATCACAGAACTACTAGCCCCAAAATCAATCATACAATTGTGCACTAATTTGTCTCCAATAATTAATGAGACATAGAAGGGAGGAGGTCTCAGGTTCTTACCTTATTATTCTCCATGGTTTCTCCCTAGTTGAACCGCATTAGCAAGCACTCTCTCTTGCTGGTTAGGGGGTGATTTGAACTTGACCAATTCTGCATGGCAGTCTGCAATAGATCCCTCTGCCCTGGAATGGCCAGTGACTCCCATAGTGAAATGTTCACACTTTTCCTTTTCATCTGCTCAATAATATTGAATGAGCTATCTTTTTCTGCCCCTTCCTAGACACATTTCTTTCTTGCACATGGGTTGTTACAACCAATGCCTGACTAGGTTTGGAAGGTGGTTTGGATTGGTTCAGCATGTTAGGAGTTGTACTTAGAACACTAGGACCTTGTGGAGTGATGGAAGATTGAGGGTCACCTGAATTTAGTGGCTGACCCTCTCCAATACTTCTCTTTTTGGACCATGTATTGGTAGCTACACTTTGAGAAGGGAACTGATTCATCCCACAGAAGTCTTCAGCTTGCCAGTTGATAAGCATAGTCTCGTTTGGGGGGCCACCTTGTTGAGCTCCTTGTTTTTGATCTTCCTCTTGGCCAGGTTCTTGTGGCACCATACTAGTTTGCACCATCAAGGCTTGATTTAGAGCACCATTAAAGCACGTTGATTGGTTATGTGGCTGATCGCATGGAAAACACCAATCATATTCCTGTGCCATATTGTTCTGTGCAGAACCAATGCCCTTGATGTTAAAGCTATGTTTGGATCATAAGACCAAAGGTCTAACACTGGTGTTGTCCTTGGTTCTAGCTTTGATTTGTAGTCTAAGGTAGTGGCCTATTCTACCGATATCGGCGTCCGGCTTGATATTGAGCCTAGGGCTGGTATGGCCTGGAACTCTGAGCTTGTTGTCTTTTGATGGTCACTAGCTCATTCCCAAAGTTTTAAAGTTGCTTCATCACTTCCTGAAGCTCTTTAGAGGTATTAGATGATGAAGTGGAAGCTTCAGCTGAGCTTTGACTCCTGGGGGTGGGTATAGGAGCTAATGTAGGCGCTTGGCTAGTATCTGGGCTTCCTAACTTAGGGTACAAAGGCATGAATGGTGTAGGAGTGATTTTACCATCCTGAATCAAATGGTTCTTAGCCCCTATGGAAAGGATATAGATCTGTAGGTATTGTAGTGACCCCATTGATCGAATCATCGAGAGAAATATCGAATTTAAAGCCCTAAGAAATTATAAGAAGACACCTTCATTAGTGGGCTTTACTGCTATTGGAATTCTATCCCAGGTCCATTGGAATATGATGTTGAAGTCTTTTAGCTGTTCGTTTGGGGCTCTCTTGATTGTTGTTAATTTCTCCAACAAAGACAAGTTATCACCTTTTTCCCCAAACTGATTGTGAAGAGCCATGCACAACTGGTTCCAGTTCTGGATAGATCCTGCTTCAAGACTCCTGAACCATTGTGAAGCTTTCCCTTTGAATGAAGAGGTGAGCAACTTGACTGTAATGTCCATCTCATGGATCTCATGGATTGTACAGACATTTGCAATATCTTGGACATGGTCACCAGGAGAAGTTTGATTTTCCCCAATGAAATATGGGATTCTCTTTAATGCTACAATCGAAACTGGGTTTTGTGCATTCAAGGTGAGTGGATTACTACCGGTGAAGTTGACATATGGATTTGGTTGTGCCATTCTGATTAGCCTAAGAATCCTTAAAAATTGAAAGAAAGGCCTTGCAGGTGGAGGTGTTAACAAGGTTCTACTTGGTGGAGATGGAGACCTCTGAACTCTTCTTCCTCTCCTTTCTTTGCCTAGGGATAGATGTAAGTATTCAAATATACCTTCTTTCCTTGCTCTAGACCGGGTTTTTCTCATGAATCTCCCAAGCTTGGGCTACTGAAACCAGTAGATTTATTTCTTTTGGATTCACGGATGTACAATTTTAAAGCTTTTTAAAAGCTAGAATCACAACAAGTGTACATCAATCCCTACTATAATAATATGGAGACTTCTTAGTGCGCAACCGGGTGTGCAAAATTTTAGTGCAAAATCATAGCACCCCCAAATGAGTTATGGATCTCTGCTTTTCTAAGGCGAGTGACTCATTTGGTGTGATTACAAAACATGGAAATTTCCCAAGGTGTGGGAACTTGCAAAATGGAAAAGCTCTCTAGATTAAAGGTTAGTTCCTTATTCCTCTATTTAGGTGCATATATAAGGATTTGCAGAGGATCTATCTCTATACCTAATCTAAAACTTGCCAAGGAGATAGGGATAAAAGAGTATAAGAAATAAGAAATGACTAAACTACTAGGTGATGCACCAAAGGAATGATGAACACTTATTTTGCTAATAGACAAAAACCAACAAAATATATACAAGATTTAAGCGAGATAGCCAGATATGTAATGGAAGACCAGATGAAAGCAAAAGAGACAAGAAGGATCTAAAATCGATCACAGATGTGTTTTATTGCTCTGTAGATTGATACAGTCCATTACAAAGTAGCCAAGAGGTAGAAACGTAATGTAATTTTGATAGAAGGCCTGAACCCCATAGATCCCTTTGCTAGAAGGAGGAGGGAGCTGTAAAACAAAGAATGTCCAACCCTTTATAATGAATCCTACCCCGTATTTATAGATTTAACCTGAAAGAAGAAGAGAGAGAGAAGCAGAAAAGCAAGTTGAAGCTTAACCACCACTATTAATGCCTATGATGAAATATCTCCCCAAATCTATCTTTACTGCATCAATCCTTGGTTTGATGCCTTGAAGGAAGAGGAAATGACGAAATAGATCAAATCTGATCTAGTTGTTGAGGCAAGAAGATCCTGCATTAAAAGCTCGAAGACGTTTCCTCCATTTTTCTTCACCTAACCTCCTCAAAATTAAAGTTTTAGACCCCATGGCATGGGTGAGGCCAAGATCTTTCCAACAACATCATATTTGTAATATTTTGAGCCCTGAGTCAAAAGATATGCCCTTTGAAGTTTTTATTAGGTTTGTACATGAGGGCGGGAAAACAACTTGAAAATGGGTCCCCTTTTGATATCGGACACGTGGTAGCTAGATTGGAACAAAAATCAAGCCTATGGGTCCACAATTTATCTTTTCCCTTTCCTTAGACTCCCCACTTTGGCTTTGACTCGGGCCCAAATGCTGATTTTTTCCTTGGGCGGAGTTGTAGGCCGCTTTGCAACTATTACCCCTTTTGAGAATACAAGGGAAAGGAACCAACTTTTTCCCCAACAATCCACTTTCCCTTGGGACATGTGGTAGTCCTGGCACTCATTTAAAAATATTTTCTCTATTCACCCCTTGAATCAGTGCCATACTGACACTTGGCATTCTCTACTTACACCTTTATACTTAGCCAATTTTGAAGCCCTTTTTGTCCACCTTTTGACTTTGTTTCCTCTTATGCATGATCGTGGTTGATCCAATATTTGGCACGGGGTGAAATATGGATAACGGTAAAGACTTATACAATCATGTTCATCCTCCTCAAGAGTATGAATAAATTTTTTTATATAAAAATCCTCAAATTCATACTCTTGAGGAGGATGAACATGATTGGTATATCCAACCATACCGTAAAATTTATTTCTAACATCTTGTGGCACTACATTTGGATATCCAACCATACCTGTAAAATCTATAGGACCAAAATTATTCACAATAAAATGAGGTATGGGTGGGGGCTGGGCCATATTATTTTGAGGGGGTGATCTTATAGGAGATACAAAATGATGAGAGACAAGGGGTCTTTGGAACACAAGAGTATAATTTTAAAAATGAATGTCCTCTAAAGACTCTGTTTCATGGAAAACCCTATCAACTTTGGAAAATACTAGGATAGACTGAGAAGCACAGTTATCAGACACAAATGAAGGCCCCTCTCCAGTTGGAGGATTCAGATCTATATGAAAATTACCTGATTCATAATCACTTGAAGAATAATGGTAATCCTCAACCGCAGGTTGATCACTTTCCACAATGGATAACTCTTTTCTTGATTCCGATCTCCAACTATTTTCCAGACTCTTTTTCCTTCTAAATTTGTCTTTCCCAGTTTTGGAAATAACTTTTTGGTAGGGTCTTTAGTGAAGAAATATCTTCTTCCTTCCAGCTTTGTAAAGATTAGTGACATATTTCACTTAATACAAGTTAAGGCAATAGTATTTATCAAAATTTAAATCAACACAGAGTTGCCACTAAGGATTTTCACCTTAGTTGTGTAAATGCACTATAAATGACTTGTCAAATATCTATCAACACTTAAATCTTGTAAAGCTTAGCAGATCTAACCTTCCTCTACTAGTATTTATCACTGATGATATAAATTTAGTGCAATAACCACTAGAAATTAGAAATACTGCACAATGAACATGTAACTTTGCACAATTCTTACAAATCTCAACATATGATGATGTTTAAACAACGTATTTGCACTTAGATCATGTAAGAAACATTACCAGGGCCAAATATAAGAATTCCTTTGAAGATCCCCCGACAACGGTGCCATTAAGGTGTTGTTGCCACAAAAATAGGTCCCGATGTTCAAATAATCCCAGAATAACACCATTCATTCAGGTGTTGTTACCACACAAATAGGTCTCAGTGTTCAAATAATCCCCGCAATGGTGTCATTCAGGTGTTTTTTCTGCACAAATAGGTCTCGGTGTTCAAATAATCCCCAAGAAATGACGCTAAAATGGTGTTGGTATCCAAATTGATTCTCCCTTGGAAGCCGAGCAACATCATAGATTTAACAAGATACTCAGAGATAGACGAATCATAAGTTGTTTTGTAGTTGGGGAAGGGATTCAGCTGGCTCTTTGTCACTTAGGCGTTGGAGAAATGGATAACACCTTCATTAAGGATTTGATCTATCCTCACTACTTTAGGTCGTGCCTTTCAACTAGGGTGAGAGGACCCATTTTGTAACCTCTGTTGGTGAAGGACATGAAGAGATCCTTCTTTGCAAAATTTTCAGGGGAACCTTGAGAAAATATTATCAATACACCACAATTTAACTCTCACGAGTTGTCACTTGTAAAGAATGGTGATATTTTAAGCGGTGGTTTGGGTCACTAAAGACACTTAAAACCTGCTTGCTTCTATATATTTTGAAGTAGAATTTTTCATTTGTGGATACACAACACAAACAGGGGTACTTCGGGTAGGATTCATGGTTATTTGAAATTTTTGGTGGGGATTAAGCAAGATGAAGTTGATTTCACAGATCTTTGAGAACCTTTACAACAATTGGAAAACTAATAGACATAATGCTTCAGAATAGCCAAAATATTCCTTCAACTAGAAGGTGTGCATCAATGGAGCCCCAAATCTGCATGGTTTCACACAATATTTGAGAATTCAACACGAATCCTTGAGCTAAAGACTCAATTAAACATTAACAACCCTTGGTTCCTCACACCTAAGATACACTCAAGGCTTACAGACAATATTTATCAACAAAATGACAAGTAAAGTGATTTTAAATTGTTTATCTCATTACATGATGAAGGCTCTTCTCATAATGAAATTGCAAATGCCACTAAACTATCACAAGGAAGAGATCTTGTGTGATTCAAAGGATTTTAACATAAGATTGCAACAAGAACATGAAAACCATTTGAAAGACATTTTGGAATAAAAGTAGACACAATTTTGCCCAAGATCAACACAAATTAATTTGAGATCTATTAGATTTATCAACAGGGGAAATTTTCTTGAATAGTCTTAAAGATTTTCAATGGATATACACTTGCAACCACCTTTATGTGATCAAATCTAAAACACAAGAGATTAACAAGTTTCTCGGATGGTCTCTCAAGAAGATGAGATTTCTCAAATTTTCTCGTAAGAATTAAACCCCGACCCTTGCAAGAGTATCATTGCATTTATACAATTCACTCACTCACTCATCCCAAATTTCCCCAAAAAGAAGAATATTCAAGGGATCCTTTACTTGTTACCAATTTGTCTCAGAAAGTGATGTTTAACAAATTTACATGCAAAAGTGCCATGTGGATAAATCATGAACTCGATCACATTTCTCAGACCCTTGACTAATGACTCTGAGATTTCATGCCAAACTTTTTTTGACAAATCCTTCGATCATTCTTTTATTTTGTCGTGCAAGAAATCCCCTTTTTAATCATTTTCAGGTGGCTCTGTATAGCTAGATCTGACAATCAATCCTTTTCACCCTCAAGAATACACTTTGAGAAATGAGTGCCCTGCAAGGATGCCCTGAATTCGTGCCTCTCATAAATGAATGTCACACATGGATTATTCCACATACTTGTGCTATGAGTCCGAGTTGGCCAAGTGAAAAGAGGAGTCAACAGAAACCTCCACATGTTTCCTTGGTGTAACTACAAAGGTGAAGTACAGAGGTAGGTTCCTAAATGAGCATAGGCCTTCCACGTGCCTTGGGCCCAAGAAAATTTCCTTTTGGCCTTTGAAAAAGCTCAAGTATAAAAAGGAGCTAGCATGGAAGCCTCCACTGTGTCTCTTTGGCACACTTTTGATATGGTGCCCAAAAGCGGAGACCCTAAACAAGCATGGGCTCACCACGTGTCTCAACCCAGAAAATTTGTTGAAAGATTTTAAGGACCATCAGGAAGGTGCCACATGCCTAGGGTCCAAGAAAGTTTCTTTGGCCGTTGAAAATTCTAAGTATGGGAAGATCCAACAGAAACCTCCACGTGTCCCTTCGGTGCTCTTTAAAAATTAAATTATAGGGGCAGGTCCCCAAATGGCGCGGCCCTCCACGTGTCCTAGGCCTTAGAAAGTTGCTTGAAAATTTTAAGTATAGAGAGGAGCTAGCAGAAGCCTCCACATGTCTCCTTGGCGCAATTGCTAAGGTAGGACCCAAAGGCAGATCCTCAAATGAGCGCCGACCCTCCACGTGGACAAGCTTTGAGTTGAAGTGGGCCTTAGAGTTTTAAAATGCCCCGGTGACCCACCTCTCTCGCTTCTAACTTTTATGTGGGCCCCAACGGAGTTATGGATTATTTCATAACTTTGCCCGCTTCCTTCGACACCTTGTGATATTGACCACGACATCTGTGCCGACTATATTATGGACATAGTTTAATTTAGTATGATATTAGATGTTAGATCATGGTTTATTGTGGACTTTGATTCAAATATGGTGCATGATGACTATTAGAGACATTTTAGATATTGATGTGGATATATTGTTTGACATGGTTATATTATAGATGTTGACCAAACTTGTGATATTTGGATATTTTGAGTAGACCTAGAAAATGAGAATTGAATTAAAATTGATGATGAGATAGTTGTGGATGAAATTGTAAGTGATATTGTTGATTGTCTTGATGATTGTTATGATTCACATATATGTTGATGATCTTAAAATTATATTTATATTCATTTGGATGTTCTAATATGGCCACGAGGCCGAAGGAGGTATTTGTATTTTGTAGGTTTAAAATATCACAACAAACATCAGGGATTGGAGACCAACCACTTTGGAATTCTAGATGAATTCAACAAGGTCACCATGGCAACTGTATTATTTGTGTGTGTTTGATTGTGTTAGGGATTCCCATGGGGGGATCACCTTTAAATGTGACCAAGGGGTTTTATGTATTTTCTTTTATTTGGTTCCTTTGTTAATGTTTGCATGTGTTTATTTTGTGGTGCTTTGACCCCTTTCATTATTTATTAAATGGTGTGTAATATTGTGAGTAATCTTGTTGTTAAGTTAATTAATTAAAATATGTCATAAGAAAGTAATTAATAGAGTTGTTGGCCTTGAATTAAAGTGTTGTAAGAAATGTGTAAGTTGATTTTAGAGTATGAAACACTCCACCTTCTTGGAAATTAGAATTTTTCTTGGAGGCTTGTGGGACAAGTTAAACTTGTCCCATACCTCTTAAATTTATTTACCAACCTTGCCTATGGTTGGAGGGTTAAATTTAGACCTTCTTTGTGCATTTTTGTAAGTCAAGCTGAATGTTTTAATTGCACTTTCTTACATATTTTTAATTTCAGTCCTTATGGGGTGTGGGCTTGTCTTGGAGTGTGTAAGTAAGTTGTCATATTATTCACCCACCTATTTATTGTGCCTTGGAGATTGAAGTTGACTTATGAGTTGGAGTTGAGGATGTGTGATGTGGCATCCCACTTGGATCCACCTCATCCTCTTCTCTTCCCTCTCTATATATTCAAATTCCTTAGCTTTTTTTTGGTTTGCTTCACTTTTGCATACTTCATTTGGGGTGAATTCTTTTGTTGTTTGGAGCTCTTGCTTTTGGAGAAAGTTTGCAGACTTTTTACAGGCCTGTGTTTCGTTGATCTTGGGTTATTTTGCATTGGAAAGCTTGCGGTTTGGAACTTGAAACAAACTCCATTATGGAGAGGTAAGATCTTGGCTCTTGAAATGCTCTTCTTTTATTGTGCAAATGTTATTGTTGTGAATGTTTTGGCATGTGTGTGGGTTGTTTGGGTAGATGGCCTAGGGATGGTGTAGGAGAAGACTATGGGGTATTTGTGGGAGGCATAAGTGTTTTGGGGAGGTATAAGTGTGGAGGGAGTTGGGATTTGGGTTCCACATTACAAAGAAATAGCTTACATTTCTTTACTCGTTATGGGGTGCCATAAGAGGTTGGGGAGGCATAAGAAAATGTGAGGAATAAGGGCTTGGGGGAGGCATAAGGGCATGTTAGGGATTTGAAATGATATATATACATACATATATATATATATATATATATATATATATATATATATATATATTTGGTGGTTTTTCTCAGGTGGTGATACTCATTTCCCCTTGGGAGGCATAAGCAGCATCCCCCATAGTTTCTTTCTCCTTTGGCTTGCATGAGGAAGCCTAAGTGTTGTTTGTTGTCTTTTATCTTTGGTTGCAAACTACAGTTTTGTTTTGGACTATGTTTTAAATGTGAAATTACATGTGTGTTGTGGAAGCCTACTATTGTCATGAGTTGAAACACATTTCTTATTACATTGTGGTTGGGGCTCAGGGGCCAATGAAGAAGGATGGATTCTCCTTTTCATTGGATGTCTTGGTTGGGTGGAGATCGTTGCCTTTCCCTGCTTTTGTTGTGATCAAATTGGAGAATGATGGATCTGTATGTTGTTGTTTTGGAGCAAAGGAAAAAAAGACATGTCCGATAGTCCTTGATGAGATGATTCCTTATTGTAAACATTTTCCTACTTGAAGCGGATGACCTTGTACATTATTTTTATGGAAAGATGTTATGTATTGGTTATGAAAGTTGTAATTCGAAATGTGAAAGAGATGTACTCTATTTTTTACTTTTGAAAGAATGTGAAAGAAATTATAATTCTGGTTGTTGTATTTGAGGAATGAAAGAAGAAGTGGTAAAGGTATTTTTTTAATCAATAAAAGATTGTATTACTTTTCTCAAATGGCAAGTATTAGGTATTGAAATCTGATTGTTGAATGTATTTTGAAATTTGATTGGAAAGATGAAAAAGTGAATACGTATGGAGAAATGTCATAATGCTCTGTTCTTTAGAAATGAATGTTTTAGAAATCAGAATTGTAATTTGGCATTTGAATACCTTGCTTGAATCAACTTAATAGGTTAGAATTGGTTTTGGAATGAATTTTTAAAACTTAGAAGATGATAAATGAAAATAGACCCATTCGAATCTGATCTCTATTAGATAAATTTCAAACTCTGCAAATTAATTAGCAAATTGAACAAAATGACCCTACAACATCAGAAAGACAAAATTAAATACCAAATTGGACTTGTAAGATCAAAACGACCCCAAATGAACTAAAACACTTAAGAAATTTCCATCAAACCTTTCAAAATGGGCAAAAGCAAAATTACAGACTCCTTGTTGTATAAAATTGATAAATTTGAATTGCAAATCAATCAAACCTTTTAACCTTGCAATCTATCCTAAAATCTTCCAAGTAAAATCCTCCATGCCTGTTGGGCATGTTGAGAAAGAGTTAATGGAAAATTTGAACAAAATTGATAAGTTAAAAATAATAGTTCACTTGAGTGACGAGAAAAGACGTTTTCTCAAAAGTGACCCTTTAAAATTTATCAAAATCAAGTTCTTAAGCTTTTTGTTCAAGGAGGATGTCGAGATCTTTCCAGAAAGTCCTCGTTTGTCAAAAATCAAGCTCCCTATCAAATATTATGGCCTTTGGAAGTTTTTACTTCATTTGGCTTCAAAAATAATCTAACTGTCAAATTTGAATGAATAAAATATTCTTAGGCGGACTCGCGAGCTAAAAATTTCTTTTTTTGTTTTTGGCAAAAATGCAAATTCATGAAGTTTCTCGCCGTTCAGTTGACCCGCAAGCCTTCATTTTGTTTAAAAAATATCTAAGTTCAAAAAAACATTTTAGCAATTTTTCCTCTGTGGCCCCGCAGCCAATCCTTGATCGACATGTGGCTTCATTGAGCATCGGCGGACGCTCGGATCGATTTTAACCTTTCGCGCTTTTTAAAATAAATCTAATTTTTTTGGTAAGTTTCCCCATAGCCTCACCGGCCTGCAGCCAATTAGGTGCTGCCACATGGCTTCACGAGGCGTCGGCAGAGGAGTGGATATTTTTAGCCTTTACGCTTTTAAAAAAGAAATTTGTGGCAAAATTCTTAAGTTTCCCCGCTTTGACTGCCAACACGCAACCAATGATTGATTGACACATGGCATCATTGGGCGTCGACGGAGGTGTGGGTGATTCTTAACCTTTAGCATGTTTCAAGAAAAAGTCAAATTTACTAATTTTTCCCCGTCGGCCCGCTTCCCGCTTGGACATAGGGATTGACACGTGGCATCCGTACGCGCCGGTGGAGAAGTGGGTAATTTTGAACCCTTTTGCCCTTTCAAAAAAATAATAAGGCAAAATTCATTTTTTCCTCCGAGCGTCCCCTGTTCGCTTAGACTAGAGGGCACGTGTCCTCTTGCGGACCTCAAACTTAAATTTCCTCTTGGGGCGCAAAGTTCCACTCTAAGCTCGTGGGGCGCGTGTGAATTTTTCTTTGTTTTTGCCAAAAGTGCAAAAAAATCCAAATTACCTCCCTAACCATGCCGACTGACTTCTCCTCCTTTGGAAAAAATTTCTCCCGCTGGCTACGAGACCCGCCTTGGGGAAACTTTTCTCCCTCGCCCACCGTCCCACCTTGGGAAAATTTCCTCACAAAGTCCACGACCCATAACTTTTGAAATACAAAGAGTTAGGAGGACTTCCTTATATCATTGGAAAGGTGAGAAAATTTACTATCTAATGGGAATGTTTTCAAAGGGTTTTAAGTGTGTTAATTTTGAGAAAAACTAGGTTGAATCTCTTAAGCTTTGTTAGGGGTGGGAGAGTGGGAAATTGCCCTCTTAATCTTAATGATTATTCTAACCCTTAGTTTTGACCCTATAAATTTAATAATTGTTGTAATGGGAAAATATTGAGCTAAGTTTTTATTTGGCCTTGAAACCTTGCTTGTGGAAAATTTTTTTGGTAACTCGGTATGAAACACTTTTAATCAAAAACAATATCCCATAATTTTTCCGACTAATCCTAGGTTGTTCTTAGGTATCAAGTGGGTTGTTTTAGAGCATTACACCATGCCACAACTTTTGACAAGATTTCAAATAATTATTTTATTCTTTCGTGTGAGAAATACCCTTTTAATCATTTTCAGGTGGCTCTATATAGATGGATCTGACAAGCAATCCTTTTCACCCTCGAGAATACACCTTAAGAAATGAGTTCCCTCGCATGGATGCCTACATTCGTGCCTCTCAGAAATGAATGTATGCACATGGATTATTCCACATACTGCGTTGTGAGTCCGAGTTGGCCAAGTGCAAAGAGGAGTCAACGGAAACCTCCATGTGTTTCCTTGGCGCAACTACAAAGGTGAAGTACAGAGGTAGGTTCCCAAATGAGCGTGGGCCTTCCACATGCCCTGGGCCCAAGAAAATTGCCTTTTGGCCTTTGAAAAGTCTCAGTATAAAAAGGAGCCAGCGAAAGCCTCCACATGTCTCTTTGGCGCACTTTTGATATGGTGCCCAAAAGTGGAGATCCTAAACAAGCACGAGCTCACCACATGTCTCAACCCAAAAAATTTGTTGAAAGAGTTTAAGGACCAGTGGAAGGCGCCACGTGCCTAGGGTCCGAGAAAGTTTCTTTGGCCGTTGAAAATTCTAAGTATGGGAAGATCCAACAGAAACCACCATTTGTCCCTTTGGCACTCTTTCAAAATTAAAGTACAGGGGTAGGTCCCCAAATAGGCACAAGCCCTCCACGTGTCCCAAGCCTTAGAAAGTTGCTTGAAAAGTTTAAGTATAGAGAGGAGCTAACGGAAGCCTCCACGTGTCTCCTTGGCGCAACTGCTAAGGTAGGACCCAAAGGTGGATCCTCAAATGAGCGTTGGCCCTCCACCGGAAAACTTTGAGTTGAAGTGGGCCTTAGAGTTTCAAAATTCCCCTGGTGACCTACCTCTCCACTTCTAACTTTTGATGAGGGCCCCAAGGAGTTACGAATTATTTCATAACTTTGCTCCCTCATACAAAAAGGAAAAAAACTTCAAAATGTTCCACCGACCCACTTCCTCGCTTGTAACTTGAAAAATGTCATGTGTCCTTCTTCAGGGTCAAAGTAAGACTTTTCCCGTGCCGCTTCATATTTACTGAATAACCAATTAGATGCTATCAAAGTGCGGGGCCAATTTGGTATTTTTTACAAATGTGACAAAAGTGGCAATTTTCACCAAAAAGACCTACGCCAGCCGCATCCAATCAGAAAGGACCATGTTTCCACGGATGTTGGGACAAAAATTTGACAGGGAAAACATGATTGTGGAAAAATAGAAGGAAGGGGAAAAACCGAGTTCACGCCCAAATTACAATTTCTTTCTCAAGGACAGAGAAACAAAAACAATATCTAGACTCAATGTGATCCTCGACCAAAGGAAAGGACTGACCATGGCAACCAAATGAAGGAAAAATCTTTCACACATCAATACAGGGAGATAGAGAAAACTTCAAACCATGCGGACTGAGATGTTTTTGAACGAACATGGTGAGATTAAATTGAGCACTAGAATAGTGTATCGTGGTATCTTCTAGAAATATGTTTATGTATACTCATATTGTGGGAAGTCTATGTTACACTTAGGATAGTTCCATGCATTTCCATATGTTGGCACCGATTTATTGCGACATTTTTATCGCTAACCACATTTTGCATGATGCGTAACAAAATTTACTTATATTAACATGAATAATAGTGGTGTGTAGTAAAACCTTAGTCGTTACTCCTGCAATCGTGCTAGGTTGTGAACAATAGCAATATCCATGACTTTTAGCTCGGTGTTACTTAAGCCCACCGGAACATGCTTGGTGGAATTTGAGGTAGACTTTAGTTTCCACTCCTCTTCAACACTTATTATATTTTGATTTCTATTACTCTTGACTATAGACATGGATATTATCATATCATTTTAGTTAGCATGATGTTAGATGATAGAGATATTCGAATATTGATGAATTTTGATTCATAGTATGATTTGTGTGGATTCTTAGAGACATAGAGAGATATTTTATATTGATGATGATGATGTGTTGTTAGCATATATATTTACTGACATTCAAAATTCTCATCATGTTGACTATGATTTAGCATTTGAACTAATCTCATGATCTCGTTGATATCGATGAAATGGTAGAATTGAGATGTTGTTGAAATTATAGACAAATGATAGCATTGTTTAGTTTAGATGATGATTTAGTTATATGAGGATGTTTATTGATGGATGTGCATATATTTTATCTTTGATGTATTTGATGTGGCCATGAGGATGAAGGAGGTATTATGTGATTTTGTAGGTAATTGTATCACAACAAACAAAAGGGGGTTAGGAGACCAACCACAATGGAATACTGGATGGATACAACGATAGTTGGTCATCATTATGAAAACTTGTGTAATGTTTTATGTTTTCTTATTAGATTATTAGGGGGTACCCATGGGGGGGATGACCTCAAATGTGACCATGGGCTATGTGTGTAATTATTTTCCTTTTCTTTTATTTATTATGGAGTATGTGATTTATTTTGTGATGTAATTCATTTAATCATTGTTGATTAATGTGCCTTAATTAAGTGGATTAATCATGGTTATTAAGTTAATTGGGGATGTGACAAAATGGGCCATTTATTAGAGTAGTTGGTCCTTTGGGTCTTGTAATTTAATTTGAGTGTATTTTATTTTGAGTGTTGACACCATACCTTACTTGGGAAATTCGGATTTTGGGCTTAAGGCCATTTTTGGAGGCTTGTGGGACAAGTTAAGCTTGTCCCACACCTCTTAATTTCATCTACCAACTATACCTATGGGTTAGGGGTCAAAAATAAACCCCATTATGTGTTTTTTAAGGTAAAAAGGTGACATTTATTGCACTTTCTTACATGATTTTTAAATTATGTCCTTAGGAGGTGTGGGTTTGTGTTGAGTGTGTAAGAGGATTGTCATTTCTCTCAACCACCAATTTATTGTGCCTTGGGGTTGAGGTTTGAATTGTGAGGTGGAGTTGAGGATAAGTGATGTGGCATCCTACATGGAGCCACCTCACCCTCCTCTTCTCTTTTTCTATATATGCAAGTTTATTTGTTTGTTTGGGGTTACTTAATTTTATTGTGCACTTGTATTTTTGGAGTTATAAAATTTTGGAGTGCTTTTTGAGTTTTGGAGCTTGTTGGAGTTGGATTGATATTGAAGGATCTTGGAGTGTGATTCTTTGATCAAGTTCTTACTATGGAAAGGTAGGAACTACACCCTTGTTTTACTTGTTTTTTTTATATGTGTATTGCATGCAAGTGAATGGTTTATGTGCTTGTTGGGATCATGGAAGTATTTCCTAAGTATGGTGTAGGAGAAGGATATGGGGATTTTCTATTGTAGGGAGGCATAATATTCTTGTTTCATGTTTGGGAGGGAGTTGGGTTGGGTGCCCCACCTTTTGATAAGAAAAATGCTTGTTTTTCTTACATGGTTCATTTGAGGGAGACATAAGAGATTGTAGGGAGGCATAAGAGAATGTGGGAGGCATAAGAGGATCTTGAGGGAGGCATAAGAGTTGTGTAGGGTTTTGAGTTTTTTTAGTGTTTTAAGGTGGGCACCTAATCCATTAGGAGGCATAAGTGATCTCCCCATAGTTCCTTGCTCCATTGGCTTTGAGTTTTCAAGCCTTGTGTATTTTTGAAAGTTGCATTCTTGTGATTTTTATCTTTGTGATTGAATGTGTGTTAAATGGTTGTGAAAATGTGTATTGTGATGTGGAAGCATTGTGTTAGTTTCATGGGTTGTCTCCATTTCTTATTGCACTTTGGTTGGGGCTCGGGGGCCAATGAGGAGGATAGCTTCTTCTCCTCATTGGATTATTGGTTGGGTGGAGAGTGTTGCCTACTCCCCCATTTTTGTTGTTGTGATTGAAGTGAAGAAAATGGTGGAGCTCTTGTTGAAGATTTGGGACTTGGAGCATTGTAGAAAACAAAAAAGAAATCCTTTATTGTAAAAACCTTTCATGTAGTTCCCACTTAAGGTGGAAGGCTAGTAATCTTGCATTTTAAAGAAAAGTTGTATTGTATATTTTATTTATCAAGTTGTAATGTATTGTTGGAAAGAAATCTTTTTGCATTGTAAGAAAATGAGCTATGCTCAAAAGAAAAGGAAAGTTCATTGTTACTTGTAGGAGTTTGCATTATTGTAAGAATGAAGGGAGAACTTGGAAGTTGTAAATCATTGAGAATGTATTCTTAGAAAATCTGAAATGTAATATAGTTTCTTGTGTTTTCTTTGAATAAATGGTTGTGGTTGTAATGGAAGAATGCACTAAGTTATAGTGAATTACCTTGTTGAAGGATTACATTCTTGTTGTGGAAAAGAAAGCAATAATACTTAGAAATAGATTGAATTTCATTCCTTCATTTGAGCTTGAAAGCAATTTTATTGGAAAAGTATTCTTGTAGTTGTTTTCTTATATGCTATTGAAATAGAAAATCTATGTAATTAGTGATTTAAGTCATGGAATGAATAAATGTTGTTAACCTATCAACTAGTGACTTTAGGCATATAAATTTAAGCTAAGGTTAAACTATAAATCACCCTAGTAAAAAGATTATTTTGGAAAAATTGATGAAATGATGGTTCTATTTTTGAAGAACATGATATCGCATCATTGTATAGAGTGGAGTCTTTGGATTTCTAGTCCGATTGTGGAGTGGATAGGTCTTTGAACCGCCACCCAGGAAGGGTGGTGGTTTACAAATCATCACCAAGGTAAGTGGCAATCACAAGACCGTTGACCTGCTCAAGCGGTGGTTTCATCACTTTTGACAGAAAATTAAAATCCATGAATTTACAAATTTGAACTTAATTTAATTAAAATATGAGCTATAAAATGTAAAAAGTCAAAAAAAAAGAAATCCCATATTGTAAAAATCTTTCATGTTGTTCCCACTTAAAGTGGAAGGCTAGTAATCTTGCATTTTAAAGAAAATTTGTATTGTATATTTTATTTATCAAGTTGTAATGTATTGTTGGAAAGGAAGATTTTTGCATTTTAAGAAAATGAGCTATGCTCAAAAGAAAAGGAAATTCCATTTTACTTGTAGGAGTATTGCATTATTGTAAGAATGAAGGAGAACTTGGAAGTTGTAAATCATTGAGAATGTATTCTTAGAAAATTTGAAATGTAATATAGTTGTTTGTGATTCTTTGAATAAATGGTTGGAAAGTGAAAATCATAGCACCCCAAAATGACCTCTCACATTTGGTGTTTCAAAATTTTCATTTGATATGATTTGTGCTAACATTGAGCCCAAACGTGTGGAACTTTTTCAAATGGGAAAACTCCCATATTAAGGCTCAGTTGGATTCCTTTAAATAAGTGCATACACAAAATTGAAAAGGATTGATTCCTAAACCTAATATAGGTTTTTCCAAGGAGACAAGGATGAAAGGAATCAAGAAATGAAAGAAAACTAAGCTAACCGGTGATACTCGAAGGAATGATGAACATTTGTTTTGCTGATAGAACAAACTAGAAAAAATGCATACAAGAATCAAGCACGGATTACCAATTTTGCAATGAAAGATTAAAGATAGAGCAATGAAGCCAAGAAAGGGTTTAGTTAAAAAATCAGCCACAAACATGTATTATTAAGATGATTTGATAAATGCATTTACAAAATGGCCCAAAAGAAGAAAACATGTTGCAATCTAATGGAAGGTCTAAAAATCCATGAATTTATTTGCAGAGGAAAAGGGGATTGGTAAAACAAAAGTATCTCTCCTAATGAAACACACCCTTCATCACATATAAAATGGAAAAAATGTGAGCGGGAGATTTCAAGATTTCAAAATCCACCTGAACCACCGACAAGAGCATTTAATTTGTCTAGCAAAATGAGGGGCTTGATGAAAAATCCCATGTCTCCACGTACTTTTCTTCATAATGTAGGGAAAGAGACTCATATTCCATTAATTTTGGTGGTTGGGGTTGGTTTTGCATTTTTTTCCATCATTTTGAGAACGTTTTTCCATTTTTTCCTCAAAACTTTGGTCGAAAAATCAAAATTGAAGTTTCATGGCGTAGAGGGCATTGAGGGCTTTCCAACGGTACCAAGCTTGTTGAATCTCTGCCTAGATAAATTTGATATGCTCCTCTGAAACTCTATAATCAAATTAGAGAAAAAATGGCAAAAAAAAAACTTGGATTTCATGGGCTCAAATTTCACTTTTTGCCCTTTTCTAGAAAATTTGCAAAAATCACAAATACTTCATGGCCCACATGAGTGATGGAATGCCAGTGGCACTAAAAACCTTCATGGTCCAAAATCACTTTTGCACCAAAAGCACAAAAACATAAAAATTTAAAGTACCTCTCATGGCCCACACTTCTGCTTTCTTTACTTTTGACCAAAAGCAGACTTCGGGGTTCAAAGTTGAAATTTTGCCTTTTGCATGAAAGTGTAAAATTTCCCAAAGTTCCCGATGGCCCGTGCCTCCGCTTTCTGCTTTGACCTTAATGCGGACTTAAACTTTGACCTTTTTCAGTCTCTGGGGTTGTTACGGGTCACTTTGTGACTTTTGTATTTTAACTCAAAGGTTGAAGTTTCCCAACTACCTCTCGATGGGATACCTTAAAGGCTTGGCTCAAAATATGGCCAATCTGTCCTCTTTGGGCCTTAGGAAAAAAATTTCTAGTGAGTTGCACCTTTCTCATCACGGGCCAAAATTTTACATTGTGCCTTTTGAGCAAAAAGGGCTAAGTGCCAAAAGTCTTCCACTTTCCACCGACCCACATTCTTCCTTTGGCAAAAAAATCCTCCCTAGCTCTGCAGGCCCACTTTTGGGCAAATATTCCTCCTAAACTCCGTTGGCCTATAACTTGAAAATTATAAGGAGTTAGAGGGACTTCTTTACCTTTCTGGAAAGGGGAAGAAATTTCCCATCTGATGAAGCCATCTCCAGAATTCCTTGGATGCCTAAAATGTGTACAAAATCAGTTTGAAGTCCAAAAGGAGAAAAGAGAAGTAGTTAACCAAAAATAAGCATGGGCTTATTTTTGATAACAATTGTAATGGAAGGATGCACTAAGTTAAAGAGAATTACCTTGTTGAAGGATTAAATTCTAGTGTGGAAAAGAAAGCAATAATACTTAGAAATAGATTGAATTTCATTCCTTCATTTGAGCTTAAAGCAACTTTATTGGAAAAATATTCTTGTAGTTGTATTCTTATATATTGAAATAGAAACTCTTTAATTAGTGCCTTAAGTCATGGAATGAATAATTGTTTTTAACTAATCAACTATTGACTTAGGTATATATATTTAAGTTAAGGTTAAACTATAAACACCCTAGTAAAATTTTTTTTGGAAAAATGATGGTTCTATTTTTTGAAGAAGCAGGACCATTGCCTTGCAGTGTAGAGCTTTGACGGTCTCGACCGCCGACATGATCGAGTGGTCTTCTCGAACCACTACCCAGTGGGGAAGCGGTTTACGAATCATCACCTAGGTAAGGTGGAAGTCATAGGATGGCTTTCTCTGCTTAGGACAATGGTTTCATTACTTTTCGGGAATGTAAAATCCACGACTTTACAAATTTGAACTTGATTTAATTAAAATCTGAGCCTATAAAATGTAAAAAGGAAACAACCAACAAACCATAAGGGAATAAACTCATTGTTTTAAGCATGTCAATCCTTGAATAGACATTTAATGTATTAAATCTCATAGATTAAATGGAAATAGGGTTTTTCCCAAATAAAGAACTCAAGAATGGAAATAACTAAATAACTACTCCATATTTAGGGTGAAAACCTCTACAATCAACAAATATAAGACATTTCTTTAAGTAAATCCATAAACTAAACTAAACTAATCTTGATCCAAATTAATATCATTCATGGCTTCCCTCCTTGATTTCATGGCTTCCACTCCTCCAATTTGCAAATCAAAGAAAATAAAAGAGACCAAATGAGGAGGCTAGGAAAAGGGAAAAAGATTAAATGAAATTTCATAAGGATGGTTAGGGTTAGCTTGGATCTCTAAGATCTAGTGGCCACGAAGGAATAGGAACGACCTTTAATTTGGAGAGCTTTCCCAATTTATTTGATCCAAGGGTTAAGAATCAACCCTATAATTGTTAGGTGAGAATATATATTATGGGCTTTTAAATAATTTAAATGTATGTGAAAATGGGTGAATGGGGCCACTTAGTACCCTAGTATGTTAAGTTAATTATGTAACTCTCCTAGTATGTTTTAGTAAATGATTCAATGGACATTAAAGCTAATAATTAAAGGAACTAAGGTAACTAAGGATAAGGGTTTAATAAATGTGGGTTTGAATGTTAATTTAAGAGGGGGAAAACTATTTAACCAAGTAAAAGAATTAATGGACACATTTCTAGAGGATTGTAATTGAAATTGACTTAGAAATGGGTTAAGAATATTTAATTATTAATCTAGACTTGTTCCATTTAATGTAATGTAGTATATTGTTGGTAGGATTTAATTAAACGTATTATAGGGTTTGACACCCTTGCAATATTTTAAAACAAAATAAAATAAAATTCACAACTTTCTAGATAATTATTAAGGTTTAATGTGGTTTTAGAATGTCAAAATTTGTGGGCATTACATTTGGTATCAGAGTTGTGGGTTCAACGCTTGGACCCTGGGCACACTTGGAAACATAAGACATAAAAAGAAAACCTAGCACAACTCTAAACCTAGATCACACAACTTTGCATGATATTTTAAAATGTAGAAGACCTAGAAAATTGAAACAAAACCTAGAATGATAAACTAACTCTTGCCTTAGTCTGTGTAGGAGGCGCAGACTAGACGAGGGGTTCTTACACATGGACCTAGACTTACCACCCCTCATATCAGGTAGTAGTAGCCATATTGCCTCAGATACTTTAGACACTACAGGATGTTAATGCTGCTATACGCGGGGATATTTAGGAGGGTGACCTACCAGACATGATAGAGAGCCATTAGTGGAGGCTCGTGCACCTTCCCGACATAGTGATGAGTATAGGGAAAATAACTCCCATGTAGTTAGTTAGATGAGATTTTCACCACAGAGAGGTCATGGAGACAGGCTATATGACATAGATAAATCTATGAGCCCTAAGTAGCATGATGATCATGTTGAGAGACCTAGAGGTAGACAATCTATAGCGGAAGATCACATCAGAGAGATTCTAAAACTCCATCCATCTCATTTTTGGGACATTGGGTGATTTAGGGTAGAGGCATGGTTGTTCAAGCTTGAGCAGATGCTTTAAGCTATGTATTTGTCCGAAACACATGAAGGATCGTGTGTTTGCCATCCACCTTCGAGAGACAAAATGGGGTTTGGAGGAGGATTGAGGATCAAAAGCTCCATATGGATTTTGATATAGTTACTTGGGATCTCTTTGAGGAGAGTTTTAGAATTCGATACTTATCAGGAGGTTTATTCAACAAAGGATAGATGAGTTCCATGACCTACGTTAGGCATCCATGATAGTGGTAGAGTATGAGAGATTTCTTGACTTGCTTAAGTAGTCGACTATATGCAGGATGAGCATGTGAGGATCCATAGGTTCATCAATGGTCTAAACCTAGACTTAGGAGGGGAAGTGTGCATTCATTTTCTGCAGACATTAGCAGAGGTCGTTGAGAAGGCCTACATTGCAAAGGAGACTGGGAAAAGATGTAGTACGCCAGAGATAGAGTGCGGAGCCGTATCCAGCAGATGTAGGATAACAAATCGAGGGGGTCAGCTCCTCCTCCTTGTGACACACATGGTTCTACACATTCTTCATTCAAGCCACCCAAATTAACCACCTCATAGCACAAGCAATAGGCTCGTATACCATATAGGACCTCCATAAAGATTTGATGCTCAGAGGGGACGCAGTATGGGGCCTCCTCCTAGGGGATCATCAGGACTCAAGCACCACCTAGAGCTCAATCAGTAGGAGCTCGTAAGTAGTGACCACAACAAGTAGTAAGATCATCAGGATCCACAACATAGATCACTAGAGTAACAAGGAGCCGCTTCTCATCAGAGGGACTTGGTAGTTTCTACGGGTGTAGTGTACTTGGGCATCATTAGAGAGAGTGCCCTCAAAACCCTAATAACAAGGGTAAGACACTGGTTTTAGAGCCCTGATAGGAAATATGATATGGAGATCCATAGGATATATGTAGTGGTCAAGAACTATCTGTGCAGAGCATCATGACATGGTGATTGAGATGACAAGGTAACATTGATGGAATTTCTATTTCTATTTTATTTGATTCAGGCTCCTCAAATTCTTTTATTTCTCCATTTGTAGTAGAGTGATGCAAGCTGGTGGTAGTTAGGTAGAGCCGTAGTTGGGATGTGGAGATGACTTCTTGAGACAAGCTCACATTGGAATCCTTAGTCAAGGAGTGCATAGTTGACCTAGGACCTTTTTCCATGACCTTGGATCTTTGTATCCTTCCTTTGGGTTCTATGGGATTATTTTGGGAATGGATTGGTTATCTGCACAATGGATAGATTTTATTTTTATAGTAAGGTAATATCATGTGTAGATTATTTGGAGTGGAGAAAGTGATAGTGGGAGTTAGGAGACCCACCTCTATTCACACCATATCCGCTATGTAGCTTAAGCGTGTCACGTACTTGATGAGGTTGCTAGTTGTATACTTGTCACGGTTAAAAGATCTAAGGATGAGTCTAGTGGTTCATTACTTGATGATCATCACATCTTGAGGGAGTTTTAGATGTATTTCTAAGGAGCTTCCAGATTACCTCCCCACGTGAGATAGATTTTCACATTGATTTGGTTCCAGGAGCAGATCCTATCTCACGAGTGCCATATAGGATGACTACCCCGAGCTCTTGTGATCTCAAGTTTGTAGTTAGAGGCCTTTTGGAGAAAGGCCTAATCTTTCCTAGTGTATCCCTTGGGGTGCACTGGTGATTTTTGTAAAGAAGAAGGACATTTCTTTACGATTTGTGTATTATTATCATCATTAAACAAAGTAACGATTAAGAAACTACCCCCTTCCACGTATAGATGATTTTTTGATAAGATGAAAGGGGCCACATTATTTTCCAAGATAGATTTTAAGTCTGGATACCATGACTGAGGATCATGGAGGCAGATATTCATAAGTAACCTTTTGTACTGAGATATGGCCACTATGAGTTCAAGTAGTGCCTTTTAGTCCGATGAACGCCCCGTAGTATTCATGAGTTTGATGAATGGGGTATTTTGAACATTTTAGATCACTTAATGTTCATATTCCTTGATGAAATTTTTATTTACTCATGCACACGTGAGGAGGATGAGGAGCACCTTCGACATGTTTTGCAAAGTTGTCTTATGAGCAAGTAACTTTACGAGAACCTAGAGAAGTGTGCATTATTTTAGTAGAGATGTGAGTACTTGGGTCACATCATTTCTAGGAAGGTATCACTATTGATCCTTCCTAGATTAGAGCTATTATGGATTGGATCGTACCATCTAACCAATGCCAAGTGTGCATGTAGTTTCATGGGGTTGGCATGTTACTACAGAGATTTGTTAGAATTTTCTCGGATTGCCCACCCCATCACTTCCCTTAAAATGGGAAAGGGAAGAAGTTTTTTGGTCGATGGATGTGATAGGCCTTCAAAGAAACCTGAAGGGATTTCTTACGTTAACACCTATTCTTGATGTATCATATCCCTAGAGGGATTTATTTCTGTGTATGGACACTTCCTTGGTAGGATTAGGTGGTGTTTTAATGTAGGATGGTCCATGTAGTTGTCTTGAGTCTCAAAACTCAAATATCATGAGCTAAATTATCCTACTCATGACCTTGAGCTTGCAGTAGTGGTGCATGCTTTGGTACATTGGTGAAATTTCCTTTTGGGTAGGAGATTTATTCTCAGGACATACCATTTGAGCTTACATTACCTCTTCACGCAACCCAATATCAATGCTCTTTAGCAGCGTTGGATGGAGTTGCTATGTGAGTATGACATGGAGATAGAGCATGTGAAGGGGAAAGATAATTTGTTTCTGATGCTCTGAGTAGACGAAGACATTTGGTTATGGCTACTTTTGTGAGTATATATTTGTGGAGAAGGATTTTGTGACAACTTCCACATGACAGTTTCTACCTTGCAGCTAGATCATAGATTGAGTCTCAGATACCCCTTGAGGGGAAGTTTGATGGTTTTTCATTAGATTCAAATGGACTTCTTAGACACAGATTTCAGATCTATATACCTAGGGATGGAGGTTTGAGACATGATATCTTGGAAGAGGCTCATCATGCACCTTATTCAGCCCATCCAGGGGTGAAGAAGATGCACGCCACCTTGAGACAACTATACCATTGGAGAGGTCTTCAGAGAGATGTAGCTCATTTTTTTCGTGTTGTTTAGAGTGTTAGAGGGTGAAGGTTGAACATCAACATCCATTTGGTCTTCTTTACCCACATGCTATACCGGAGTGGAAATGGGACACCATTTCATGGATTTCATAGTAGGGCTATTGACGTCGAGATACCACCATGATGCCATCATGGTCATAGTGGATAGATTGACGAAAGTGGATCATTTTTCTCCAATGAAGACCACCTATATACAACTAGTGCAAGTAGCGAGAGTGTACTTGGATGAGATTGTTAGACTGCATGAGATTCCATGGAAGATCATTTACGACTGTGATCCCTTATACACATCACACTTCTAGACTACCATGTAAGCAGATAGGCCCTTTGGGATGAGTATCAATTTCAGTACAACATATCATCTAGAGATAGATGGATAGATGGATCAAGTGAATCAGATTTTAGAGGACATGCTTCGGATGTACGTCATGGATCATCAGTCGAGGTGGGAGGAGTACTTGTACTTGGTTGAGTTTTCATACAACAATAACTTCCAGAGTTCTATTGGGATGGCACCATTTCAGGAACTTTATGGTAGGGAGTGTAGGACACCACTGAGTTGGGAAAATTGGACAAAGTATCTCTTGGGCCAACTTTGTTATAGGACATGGAGTAGTAGGTTGTTTTGATCGACAGAGTTATAGGAGGCATAGGATAGGGATAAGTAGAAGAAGTATTAGATCGGAGGAGATTTGACCATAGTTATGAGGTGGGAAAGAAGGTTTCCTTCATGTCATACCTCATAAGATTCCTATCCATTATGGAAAAGGCTCTAAGTGATCTCTAAGATTTGTGGGTCCATTCGAGATCTTGAAGTGGATCGGTCCCTTAGCTTATCATCTAGAATTTCTACCTAGCTTCTCTCACGTGCATGATGTGTTCCATGTATATCTTTTCTTAGGAGATATATCCAGATCCTTCTCATGTATTGGATTGGATTGCATTGCAGGAGTAGGAGTAGGAGAAGATGATGGTGGAGCCCATGCATATTTTAGAGTGCATGACCATGGGCCTTTCGAGGCTGAGAGATTGATCAAGTGTGAGTCCAGTGGGATAGGTATGATGAGACTGCTACTACATGGGAGGATGCTACGTTGTTACGAACCAAATTTTCACACCTATTTAGTGACTTCTAGGAGGAATTCTGAGACTAAGGGAGGGGATGTAGTGCACTCCTCTTCGACACTTATTATATTTTGATTTCGATTACTGTTGAATATAGACATGGATATTATCATATCATTTTGGTTTAGCATGATGTTAGATGATAGATATATTCGACTTATTGATGGATTGTGATTCATAGTATGATTTTTGTGGATTCTTAGAGACATAGAGAGACATTTTATATTGATGATGATGATGTGTTGTTAGCATATATATTTATTGACATTTAGAATTCTCATCATGTTGACTATGATTTAGCATTTGAACTAATCTCATGATCTCATTGATATCGATGAAATGGTAGAATTGAGATGTTGTTGAAATTATAGACAAATGATAGTATTGTTTTAGTTTAGATGATGATTTAGTTATATGAGGATGTTTATTGATGGATGTGCGTATATTTTATCTTTGATGTATTTGATGCGGCCATGAGGCTGAAGGAGGTATTGTGTGATTTTGCAGGTAATTATATCACAACAAACAAAAGGGGGTTAGGAGACCAACCACAATGGAATACTTGGATGGATACAATGATGGTCACCATGGAAACTTGTGTAATGTTTTGATTTTTTTATTAGATTGTTAGGGGTCCCCATGGGGGATGACCTCCAAATGTGACCATGGGCTATGTGTGTAATTCTTTCCTTTTCTTTTATTTATTGTGGAGTATGTGATTTATTTTGTGATGTAATTCATTTAATCATTGTTGATTAATGTGCCTTAATTAAGTGGATTAATCATGTTTATTAAGTTAATTGGGGATGTGACAAAAGGGGCCATTTATTAGAGTAGTTGGTCCTTTGGATCTTGTGATTTAAGTTGAGTGTATTTGACTTTGAGTGTTGTGCACCCTACCTTACTTGGGAAATTCGGATTTGGGCTTAAGGGCCATTTTTGGAGGCTTGTGGGACAAGTTAAGCTTGTCCCACACCTCTTAATTTCATCTACCAACTATACCTATGGTTGGGGGTCAAAAATAGACCCCATTATGTGTTTTGTAAGGAAAAAGGTGACATTTATTGCACTTTTCTTACATGAATTTTAAATTATGTCCTTAAGGGGTGTGGGTTTGTGTTGTTGTGTGTAAGAGGCTTGTCATTTCTCTCAACCACCAATTTATTTGCCTTGGGGTTGAGGTTTGACTTGTGAGGTGGAGTTGAGGATAAGTGATGTGGAATCCTACATGGAGCCACCTCACCCTCCTCTTCTCTTTTTCTATATATGCAAGTTTATTTGTTTGTTTTGGGGTTACTTCATTTTATTGTGCACTTGTATTTTTGGAGTTAGAGATTTTTAGAGTGCTTGTTGAAGTCTTGGAGATTTTGGAGTTGGATTGAGCTTGAAGGAGCTTGGAGTGTGATTATTTGATCAATTTCTTACTATGGAAAGGTAGGAATTACACCCTTATTTTACCTCTTTTTCTTTTATATGTGTGTATTGCATGCAAGTGAATGGTTTGTGTGCTTGTTGGGATCATGGGTAGAATGCCTAAGTATGGTGTAGGATAAGGCTATGGGTATTTTTATTATATGGAGGCATAAGAGTTTTTTTTCATGTTTGGGAGGGAGTTGGGTTGGGTGCCCCACATTTTTGATAAGAAAAATGCTTGCTTTTCTTACATAGTTCTTTTGAGGGAGAAATAAAGATTGTAGGGATGCATAAGAGAATGTGGGGGAGGATAAGAGGATCTTGAGGGAGGCATAAAAGTTGTATGGGTTTTGAGTCATGTTTTGGAGGGGTTTAAGGTGGGAACCTAATCCCATTGGGAGGCATAAGTGATCTCCCCATAGTTCCTTAATGCTCCATTGGCTTTGAGATTTCAAGCCTTGTGTATTTTTGAAAGTTGCATTCTTGTGATTGTTATCTTTGTGATTGAATGTGTGTTAAATGGTTGTGAAAAATGTGTATTGTGATGTGGAAGCATTGTGTTAGTTTTCATGGTTTGTCTCCATTGCTTATTGCACTTTGTTTGGGGCTCGGGGCCAATGAGGAGGATAGCTTCTTCTCCTCATTTGATTATTGGTAGGGTAGAGAGTGTTTCCTACTCCCCCTTTTTTATTTTTATGATTGAAGTTAAGAGTATGGTGGATCTCTTGTTGAATATTTGGGACTTTAAGCATTGTAGAATTTTAAAAAATGAAATCCTTTATTGTAAAAACATTTCATGTAGTTCCCACTTAAGGTAGAAGGCTAGTAATCTTGTATTTTAAAGAAAAGTTGTATTGTATATTTTATTTATCAAGTTGTAATGTATTGTTGGAAAGAAATATTTTTGCATTGTAATAAAATGAGCTATGCTCAAAAGAAAAGGAAAGTTCATTGTTACTTGTAGGAGTTTGCATTATTGTAAGAATGAAGGGAGAACTTGGAAGTTGTAAATCATTGAGAATGTATTCTTAGCAAATCTGAAATGTAATATAGTTGCTTGTGCTTTGTTTGAATAAATGTTTGTGGTTGTAATGGAAGAATGCACTAATTTACAATGAATTACCTTGTTGAAGGATTACATTCTTGTTATGGAAAAGAAAGCAATGATACTTAGAAATAGATTGAATTTCATTCCTTCATTTGAGCTTGAAAGCAATTTTATTGGAAAATTATTCTTGTAGTTGTTTTCTTATATGCTATTGAAATAAAAATCTATGTACTTAGTGACTTAAGTCATGGAATGAATTATTTTTTTAACCTATCAACTATTGACTTTAGGTATATATATTTAAGCTAAGGTTAAACTATAAATCATCCTAGTAAAGTTTATTTTTGGAAAAATATATGAAATGATGGTTCTTCTTTTGAAGAATGGGACCACCGCCCTATGCAAAGTGGTGGTCTCCAAACCACCAACCTGATCGAGAGAGAGGCTTTTTGAACCGCCACCCAAGGGTAGGGCGGTGGTTTACGACTCATCACCCGTGTAGGGCGGTTATCACAAGATTGTTGGTCTACTTAGGGTGGTTTCATCACTTTCAAGGAAAAGTAAAATTCGCGACTATGGAAATTTGAACTTAATTTAATTAAAATTTGAGCTATAAAATGTAAAAAGGAAACCAATGGAAAACCATAAGGGAATAATCTCAATTGTTTAAGCATGTCAATCCTTGAATAGGCATTTAAATGTATTAAATCTCATAGATTAAATGGAAGTAGGGTTTTGCCCAAATAAAGAACCCAAGAATGGAAATAATTAAATAACTACTCCACATTTAGGGTGGAAACCTCTATAATCAAAAATAGAAGACATTGCTTTAACAAATCCATAAACTAAAATAAACTAAGCTTGATCCAAATTAATCCCATCCATGGCTTCCCTCCTTGCTTTTATGGCTTCAACTCCTCTAACCTGCAAATCAAGGAAAAGAAAAGAAAAGAGACCAAATGAGGAGGCTAGGGCAAGGGAAAAATTTTAAATGAAATTTCATAAGAATGATTAGGGTTAGCTTGGATCTGTAAGATCTAGTGGCCACAATTTATTTGATCCAAGGGTTAAGAATCAATCCTACAATTGTTAGGTGAAAATATATATTATGGGTTTTTAAATAATTCAAGTGTATGTGAAAATGGGTGAATGGGGCCTCTTATTACCCTAGTATGATAAGTTAATTATGTAACTCTCCTAGTATGTTTTAGTAAATGATTCAATGGAAATTAAGGCTAATAATTAAGGGAACTAAGGTAACTATGGATAAGGCTTTGATAAATGTGGGTTTGAATTTTAATTTAAGAGGGGGAAAACTATTTAACCAAGTAAAAGAATTAATGGGCACATTTTCAGAGGATTGTAACTGTAGTGCCCACTTCCCTTCGAAACTTATTATATTTTGATTTTGATTACTATTGACTATATACATAGATATTATTGTATCATTTTTTCTTAGCATGTTGTTAGATGACACATAAAATTTGAATATTGATGGATTGGGATCCATAGTATGATTTTTGTGAATTATTAGAGAGACATTTTATATTGACGATGATGTGATGTTGACATATTTATATATTTCGACATTCGACATTCTCATCATATTGATTAGATTTTAGAATTGAACTAATCTTGTGATTGTTTTGGTATAGATGAAATATAGAATTGAGATGTTGTTGGAATTTTAAAATATTAACATTATTAGTCTAAATGATGATTTAATTTATACATGGATGATTATTTATTTGTATGCGCATATTTTATCATGGATGTTTTGATATGGCCATGAGGTCGAATGAGGTATTGTGTGATTTTTCAAGTAATTATATCACAACAATCAAAGGGGGATTGAAGACCAACCATAGCGGAATACTGGATGGATATGACAATGGTCACCATGGCAACTTGTGTAATGTTGTTGTTTTGTTATTTGTTGTTAGGGGTCCCCATGGGGGATGACCTCCAATTGTGACCAAGGGTTTGTGTGTAGTTATTTTTTCTTTCTTTTATTTAATTTTGGTGTATGTGATTTAATTTTGATGTAATTCCCTTTTATTATTAATTGATTTATGTGTCTAAATTAGTGAATTAATCATGTTATTAAGCTAATTATGGATGTGACAAAAAAATTCATTTATTAGATTAGTTGGTTCTTTGGTCTATGTGTTTTTAAGTTGAGTGTAAGTAACTTGAGTGTTATACACTCTATCTTACCTTGGAAATTCGGATTTGGCCTTAAGGGCCAATTTTGGAGGCTTGTGGGACAAGCTAAACTTGTCCCACACCTCTTAATTTCTTATACCAACCCTACCTATGGATTGGGGGGTCCAAAATAGACCCCATTAAGTGTTTTTTAAGACAAAAAGTGGCATTCATTGCACTTTTCTTACATGGGTTTTAAAGTTTGTCCTCAGGGGGTGTGGGTTGGGATTGTGTGTAAGAAGTTTGTTATTCCTCTCAACCACCAATTTATTGTGCATTGGGATTGAGGTTGGACTTGTGAAGTGGATTTGAGGATAAGCGATGTGGAATCCTACATAGAGCCACCTCACCCTCCTCTCTCCCTTTTCTATTTATGCAAGTTTATTTGTTTGTTTGGGGGTTACTTCATTTATTTTTGTGTTCTTGTATTTTTGGAGTTGGAGGATTTTGGAGTGCTTGTGAATTTTGTTGGAGCTTGTTGGTGATATATTGGGCTTGAAAGAGCTTGGTGTGTGACTCTTGGATCAATCTCTACCATGGAAAGGTAGGAGCTACACCCTTGTTTAATTGTTTTCTTTTACTTGTGTATATGTGTATGTTATTGAGTGTTTTGGTATGATTGTTAGGTCCTTGGGTAGATTACCTAAGTATGGTGTAGGAGGAGGAGGAGGAGGAGGATGAGGAGGATATTGAGTTTTTGGTATGCTTATTTGGTCCTTGGAGTTTATTTCATGCTTTGAGGGAGTTGGGTTGGGTGCCCCACTTGGACAAGAAATGCTTGCATTTCTTACTTTTTTTGTGAGGGAGACATAAGATATTTTAGGAGACATAAGAGAATATGGGAGACATAAGAGAATATGGGAGGCATAAGAGGATCTTAAGGAGGCATAAGAGTTGTGTAGGGTTTTGATATGTATATTGGAGGGTTTTAAGGTGGGAACCTAATCCTATTGGGAGGCATAAGTGATATCCCATAGATCCTTACTCCATTGGCTTACATTTCAAGCCTTGTGTATTTTGTAAAGTGATATTATTGTGTTATTTTTCTTGTGATTGAATGTGCTTGAAATGGTTGTGAAAATTATTTTATGTTGTGGAAGCATTGTATAATTTCTATGTGTTGGATCCATCCTTATTGCGCCTTGTGGTTGGGGCTCAAGGGCCAATGAGTAGGATTGTTTCTCCTCTTCATTGGAGTTTTGGTTTTGTGGAGAGTGTTGCCTCTCCCCCATTTGTTGTTGTGATCAAGTGGAGAAAGGATGGATCATTTTTGGATATTTGGAAACTTGGAGCACTTTTAGAAGAATAAGAAATCCTTCATTATAGCTACCTTTCTTGTAAAATTCCCACTTAAGGTGGAAGATTTATGGTATTGTTTTGAAAGAAAAGTTGTATTGAATATTTGTTATTAAGATTGTAATACATGTTGGAAAGAGAAACAATTTTAGTGAAACAAGTTTTGATATAATGGAAATGTAGTTGAAAAGAGAACAACTTGTTCACATTTTAGTTGATTTATTATCTCACATGGGTGTGTTTTTCTTGTTTTAAAATTATTGGAAAAAAATCTTGTTGAAAGTTCTTGTGGGAATGTTTGAAACTTGTATGTTGCAAAGGAAAGAAATATAAATTTCTATTGGATTATTTGAAAGGCATATGGTGGCAAGATAGATTTTATTTGTTCACTTCCTTTTATTTGTTGAAAGAGAGTCAAACTCTATATGTATAGATGGAAAGAACTTAAATTTTGAGTGTCATTTACTTAGTCAATAAAATAGATTAATTCCTAAATCTAGTGGAGTAAAGAAATTGTTTGTTTACAACTTAGACCATAGCCTCCTTGGAGTATGTAAAATTCATTATTAAGTTATTATAAATTTACTTATAAACCCAATGAAAATTAATGTAACAAGTGAAATTTGGCTTAATTTTAAACTTCTTATCAAAATATTACCAAATTTTAAAAGAAAATTTTAAGTGTGAGATTTAGCTTAGTTAATAATATAAATATCATTACTTCTTGATAATAGTCTTGATATTAAAATATCACTATTATTTATATTAATCGTAATATTGATATCATTGATTTAAAACATATATATATATATATATATATATCAATATATATGTTTTAAATCAATGATATCAATATTACTATTAATATCAATAATAGTGATATTTTAATATCAAGACTATTATCAAGAAGTAATGATATTTATATTATAAACTAAGCTAAATTTATATATAAGAAATTATATTAAATAAACACTAACCATGTAAAAACAAAGTAGAAATTGTTTCACAAAGCGTAGAGGTTGTGGCATGTGTAGGTTAAATGGGGTAAGGGTTAGGGTGAGGGTCTCGACACCACCCCCACCCCATTAATAAATGGGATGGGGGTGGGTTCGGTGACCCTCCCCCAACCCAAATAGCTTCCACCATGTAATACACCCCTCACCGCAGCACTTAAACTTTGAGCATCGGCCCTATGTGGTTTATGCGAACTATGTAAAACTTATTTCGCGGCGGTGCATTTAGTTTTTAATTTGTTTTATATATACACATATGTTTATATCACTGTAATCTTTGGGATTTTGGGTTTAGTTTAACTAGATATATATATATATATATATATATATATATATATATATATATATATATATATGTATATATGTATGTATGTATGTATGTATGTATGTATGTATGTATGTATACAAATGTATATACATATACATATGTATATAATCTCTTACCCAAGTAAATACATACACCATTTTACCTATTTCCTCTAAAATGGGGCAAAACCCATATGCCCATTTGGGAAAATACTAAAATAATGAGATAAACAAAATAAATAAATACATACAACCCTAGGAGAGAGTGTAAACAAATAAAAAAAGAGAGTTTGCATCCTTCCAAGAGCTTGAGATTGCCTCTCATGGCTTCCTCCTCCCTCTCCACAAATCTACAAAAAAAGAAGAAGAAATAATTGTCAAAACAAAGGCAAAAGAGCTTTTCATATGCATGCTTAGGGTTGGTTGAATCCCTAGATCTAATGGCCCTAAATGAATCCATCAAATGGATGAGATTCATCCCTACAAAAATTAGGTGGGGAGTGGGTGAGAGAAATTCAAATTTAATTTGCATGGGTAGAAATTATTTTGGGGTCACTCTAGTATGTGTAGGGGCTGTTGTTATTTTCCTAACCCAAGTGTCTTTTAGAGACCTTTTTACTTAATGCAACTTTGGCCCCTTGTGGGTATTATAGAATTATTTTTATTTAATTAAATAGACCACCATACCCTTGAGATTAACTAACCAAATTTAATTAAGGTGAAATTAAATTATATTAAAGTAAATTATAGGGAAGCCAAAGTCCGTTTAGACTAACTAATTTTACTATAAAGCATTATTTACAAGATTTTATTTTATTTTTTAAAAGGGGGGGATCTAGAGGAAAATTTAATAATGTTAATTTAATATAATTTTAGATATGAGAATGTGACGACCGTAAACTCAAATATTTTATTGTGAGTGTTTTTAACAAAAAAATTATTCCATAATTTTTCCAGTTTGACCTAGTTTGTTCTTGGGTTTCGTGTGGGAAATTTAGTGGGTGTTACACTTGGTATCAGATCCGTGTGTTCAAATCTTGGACCCTTGGACACACTTGAACATACGAGACATCGAGACATGAACATTAAACCTAGCACAACTCTAAAACCTAGAAAAGATCCTTGTATGATATTTGTATAATGTAAAGAAACATGAAAACTGAAATAAAGCCTAGAATGATGAATTAACTCTCGTATTGGTCTATGCAGGAGGCACGAACCAAAAGAGGGGTTTTTGCATGTAGACCTAGACTTATCACCTTGATTAGGTCAGTAGTGGCCATTTTACCTTAGATATTATAGACACCTCAGATGTTAAGGCCGTTAAACACGGAGGATCCTTAGGAGGAGGACTTTCCAGTGACAAGATAAAGATCCATCAGTTGAGGCTCATGCTTCTCCACGACACAATGATGAGCATAGGGGAGAGAACTCCCGCATGGAGTCATCTAGATTAGATTCACCTCAGAGGGGACATGGAGATAGGATTTCGGGATATAGAGATAGATCTCGGAGCCCCTATGCCGAGGGAGGAGCATGCAAAGATACCTAGGGGTCGACAGTCATCGGTTGCAGATCATATTAAGGAGATCCCGAAGCTAGACCCGTCTCATTATTATAGAGATATAGGTGGTTTTTCGGAAGAGACTTGGTTAGTGAGCTTGAGTGGGTGCTTTAAGATTTGTCCATGTACTAGCAACACAAAATCTTGTGTTGCAATTCACCTTCTGAGGGATGGAGTAGGTGTCTCAAAGTGGAGGATCGAGGAGAAGAAGCTCCACATAAAATCAAATATAATTACATGGGAGCTCTATGAGGAGTAGTGCAGAGGGGAGCATATACTTATCTAGGAGGTTCATTTAGTAGAGGATAGATGAGTTCCATGACCTCCACGTCAGGCATCCATGACTATAGCACAAAAGACAAGATTTGATTTCTGGACTTACTTCAAAAGATATGTCAACTATATGTAGGATGAGAAGGTCAAGATTCACAGGTTCATCAGGGGCCTAAATTTAGATTTGGGAGGTGTGGTACGCATTCATTTCCCACAGACCTTAGCAGAGGCCATTGAGAAGGCCTACATTGCAGAGGAGACTCGGGGGAAGACTCAACAATGTGCCAGGGACGAGTGCGGAGCCACATTCGGATAGATGCAGGATAGCAGGTCGAGGGGGTCAACACCCTCCTCGTGGTGGACATAGTTCCGCATAGTCTTCATTGATGCCACCACAAAGCCAGCCCACCTCAAGAAAGCAGTAGACTTGTCCACCATTCAAACCCTCATAGATTCAACGCTCGAGGGGATGGAGTATGGGGCCCCCCAGGGGTCCTATTAGAACACATGGTGCACCAAGAGCTCACCAAAAGGAGCTTGTCATCGGTGACCTCAACAGCCTATAGCCGATCATCGGGATCCACGACATAGACCTCTATAATACCCGCTAGAGTCACATCTCATTGGAGAGGAATAGCAATTGTTATGGATGTGGCGTTATTAGACATCATGGAGAGAGTTCCCACGAGCGCCAGCAATAAGGGTAAGGTGCCGATTTCATAGCCTACAGCTGATTTACGACATGGGACGAGCTATTAGGTCTAGTGAAACAAATTGAGAACCGCCGAGGATGAGCATTAGGGCACTTGTGATAGAGACTACATGTAGCATTGGTGGTATTCCTACATCTATATTGTTTGATTCTGGTTTGTCTAGTTCTTTCACGCACCATCTTTAGTAGAGCATTTCAGAGAGTGGCGGTTAGAAAATTCCCTAGTTGGGACGTCGATATGGATTTAAGAGCTAAAATATTTGTAGAATCCTTAGTTAAGGAGTGTGTAGTGGACTTGGGACCCTTCACCACTACCTCAGATCTTTGTATCCTTCCGTTGGGTTCATATGGAGTCATCTTGGGCATGGATTGGTTATCTGTACATAGAGCCAGAGTGGATTGTTACCATAATACTATATCATGTATAGATGATTTTGGATTTGAGTCAGTGATAGCTGGAGTTAGGAGACCCATTTCTATCCGCACTATTTCCACTATGCAACTTAAGCGGTGTGCACGACGTGAGTTTCAGCTGTACGCTATTACTCTTAGTGATAGGTCAGAATATGGGGCTAGTGGACCTTCACTTGACGATCACCCCATATTACAAGAATTTTTGATGTGTTTCTAGTGAGCTATCGTGATGCCTACCCCACATGAGATAGACTTTCACATTGACTTGGTTCCAGGAGCAGAAACTATCTCACGCACTCCTTATAGGATGACCAAACATGAGCTTTGTGAGCTCAAGTTGTAACTTGAGGGCCTTCTTGAGAAATTCCTAATCCATCCTAGTGTATCCTTGGGGTGCACTAGCGATCTTTGTCAAGAAGGACAGATCCTTGTGGTTATGTGTGGAATATGGCAGTTGAATAAAGTAACGATCAAAATTCAGTACCCCCTTCCTTGCATTGATGATTTGTTTGATCAAATGAAGGGGTCCATAGTATTTTCTAAATTTTATCTTAAGTCTAGATACCATCACTAAGGATTGTAGAGGTAGATATCCACAAGTCAGCCTTCCGCATGAGATATGGGCACTATGAGTTCACAGTTGTGCCCTTTGGTTTGACGAATGCCCCCACAGTGTTCATGAGCTTGATGAATGGGGTGTTCAGGATGTTTTTGGATTGATTCATTATCATCTTCCTTAACCACATTACGATATACTCATGTACGCATGAGGATCACAAGGAGTACCTTTGTCAAGTTCTACAGTGTCTTCGTGAGCAACAACTTTACGGGAACCTAGAGAAGTGTGCATTCTTTCAATATGAGGTGCAGTATTTTGGTCACATCATTTATAGGGAAGGTATCACAATTGATCCTTCCAATATTAGAGCCATTATGGATTGGCCAGCACCCACTAGTGTGACCGAGGTGTGTAGTTTCATGGGTTTGGCAGGATACTACAGAGATTTATACAAGACTTTTCTTAGGTTACGCACCCCATCACTTCCCTTCAGCAGAAGGGAAGAAGTTTGTATGGTCAGATAGATGTGAGAAGGCCTTCAGGACATTGAAGGAATGCCTCACGGCAGGTGCCTATTCTTGCATGTTACTAGACTCTCGTGGTGAGTTCTTCATTTGCACAAATGCTTTATCAAGGGAGGACTTGGAGGTGTGTTGATGTAGGAGGGCTGAGTGGTTGCTTTTGAGTCTCACAAACTCAAGGATTATGAGCTCAATTATCTGACTCATGACCTCGAGCTTGCAGCAGATTGTGCACGCCCAGTGGGGAGACAGCTTTCTTCTTGGCGTAGATTTACATTCATGACTCGATCACTTGAGTCTCGCACCACCTCTTCACGCAGCCCCAATCTCAACACTCATCGGTGGCATTGGATAGAGTGGCTTAGTGAGTACGACACGAAGATAGAGCATGTGAAGGGGAAGGAGAACATGGTTATAAATTCCTAAGTAGGAAGAGACATGTGGTTATGGCTACTTCGGTGGGTACAAATTTGTGGAGTAGGATTTTGCAAAGAGACTTCCTCATGACAGCTTTTACCTTACAAACCAGATCAAAGATTGAGTCTCGAGAGGCCCCTTAAGGGGGAGATTTTATGGATTTTCATTAGAGACCGATGGTTTTCTCATAAATAGAGGTCAAATAAATGTACCCATTTGGAGGCTTGAGACAGAAATTTTGACAGAGGCTCATCGTGCACCTTATTCAACCCAAACCTGGGTAAATACGATGCATGCCACTCGAGACAACTGTATCATTAGAGGGGAATACGAGAGAGACATATATTAGTTTGTGTCACGATGTTTTGTGTTAGAAGGTGAAGGCCGAGTATCAACACCCAACTGGCCTTCTCTTCCCTCATGCTATACCGGAGTGGAAATGGGACACCATTTTCATGAATTTTATAGTTGGGTTATCCATGTCGAGATACTACCACGACGCCATCATGGTCATGGTGGATAAATTGATGAAATTGGCCCACTTTTCTCCTATGAAGACCACCTACATAGCTAGTGTAGTGGCACATAGGTATACCTTGATGAGATTGTTAAATTGCATGGGATTCTATGGAAGATCATTTGTGACCATGATCCCTTGTATACTTCTCACTTTTGGACTACCATGTAGTATGCTCTCGAAACGGATATAAACTTCAAAGACAACTTATCACCTTGAGATAGATGGCAAGATAGAGCGGGTGAATCAAATATTGGAGGACATTCTTAGGATGTACGTTATAGATCATCATTCGAGGTGGGAGGAGTACTTGTATCTGGTGGAGTTTTCCTACAATAATAGTTTTCAGAGTTCTATTGACATGGCTCATTTTTAGGCATTATATGGCGTAGAGTGCGTAACACCACCGAGTTGGGACAAGTTGGAGGACAAGGTTTCTCTTGGTCTAGATTTAGTGCAAGATATGGAGCAACAGTTGTTATGATCAGACAGAGATTGGGCAGGAGGCTTAAGACAGAAGAAGAAGTATACAGATCAGCATAGGACAAATCAAAATTTTGAGGTGGGCATGAAGGTGTTTCTTCGTGTCAAGCCTCATAAGATCCCTATCTCTGCTACGAAAAAGGATCTAAGCTTGCTCCTAGGTTTTGGGTCCCTTTGAGATCTTGGAGCATATCGGTCCTTAGGCCTATAACCTAGCTTTGCCACCTAGCTTGTCTCCCATCCATAATGTATTTCATGTTTCTTTACTTAGGAGGTACATTGCATATCCTTCTCATGTATTAGATTGGGCCTCATTACAGGTGCAGCATAAGGGGAACATGATGGTGGAACCCATTCGTATTTTAGAGCGCATGACCCCGGGTCTTGAAGAGAGAGATTAACTAGGTATGAGTCCATTGGGATAGATATAATAAGACCGCTGCTACATGGGAGGATGCTAAATTGCTACGAGTCTAGTTTCCACACCTATTTCGGTTGACTTCCAAGAGGAAGTCAAGTCTAAGGGAGGGATGTAGTGCCAACTTCCCTTCGACACTTGTTATATTTTGATATCGTTTATTGTTGACTATATACATGGATATTATTGTATCATTTTGGCTTAAAGATGATGTTAACCGACAAAGACACTTTGATTATTGATGGATTGCGATTCATAGTGTTATTTTGTGGATTCTTAGAGAGACATTTTATATCGATGATGATGTGTTGTTGACATATTTATATATTTTGACATTCAACATTCTTGTCATATTGAGTAGGCTTTAGCAGTTTAACTAATCTTGTGATCTTATTGGTATTGATGAAATATAGAATTGAGATGTTGTTGGAATTTTGAAATAATAACATTATTAGTCTAGATGATGATTTAATTTATATATGAATGATTATTGATTTGAATAAGTATATTTTATCTTGGATGTTTTGATATAGCCACAAAGCTGAAGGAGGTATTGTGTGATTTTGTAGGTAATTATATCACAACAATCAAAGGGGGTTGGAGACCAACCACATCGGAATACTGGATGGATACAACAATGGTCACCTTGGCAACCTTGTGTAATGTTGTTGTTTTTTAATTTGTTTTTAAAAAGTTCCCGTGGGGGATGACCTCCAATTGTGACCAAGGGTTTGTGTGTAGTTCTTTTCCTTTCTTTTATTTAATTTTGGTGTATGTAATTTAATTGTGATGTAATTCCCTTTTATCATTAATTGATTTATGTGTATAAATTAGTGAGTTAATTATATTATTAAGCTATTTATGGATGTGAAAAATAATTTACTTATTAGATTATTTGGTTCTTTCGTCTATGTGTTTTTAAGTTGAGTGTAAGTAACTTGATTGTTGTACACTCTACCTTACCTTAGAAATTGGATTTGGCCTTGAGGGCCATTTTTGAGGCTTATGGGACAAACTAAGCTTGTCCCACACCTATTAATTTCTTATAGTAACCCTACCTATGGATTGGGGGTCAAAATTAGACTCCATTAAGTGTTTTGTAAGACAAAAAGTGGCATTCATTGCACTTTTCTTACATGGGTTTTAAATTTTGTCCTCGGGGGTGTAATGGGATTGTGTGTGTAAGAGGTTTGTCATTCCTCTCAACCACCAATTTATTGTGCATTAGGGTTGAGGTTTGAATTGTGAGGTGGAGTTTAGGAAAATTTATTTGGCATCCTACGTGGATCTACCTCACCCTCCTCTCTCCCTTTTCTATTTATGCAAGTTCATTTGTTTGTTTGGGGGTTACTTCATTTCTTTTTGTGCTCTTGTAAATTTGGAATTGGAGGACTTTGGAGTTCTTGTGGATTTTGTTGGAGATTTTTGGTGATAGATTGGGCTTGAAAGAGTTTGGTGTGTGTCTCTTAGATCAATCTCTACTATGGAAATGTAGGAGCTACACCCGCTTTTAATTGTTTTCTTTTACTTGTGTATATATGTATGTTATTGAGTGTTCTCGGGTATTCTTGTTGGGTCCCCGGGTAGATTTCCTAAGTATGGTGTAGGAGGAGGCTATGCGGATCTTATATGTAGGGAGGTATAAGATTTTATTTCATGCTTTGGAGGGAGTTGGGTTGGGATCCCCACCTGGACAAGAAAATGCTTGCATTTCTTACTTGTTTTTGTGAGGGAGACATAAGAGATGTAGAAAGGCATAAGAGAATGTGGGAGGCATAAGAGGGTCTTGAGGGAGGCATAACATTTGTGTAGGGGTTTTGAGATGTTTATTGGAGGGTTTTAAAGTGGGCACCTAATCCCATTGGGAGGCATAAGTGATCTCCCCATAGATCCTTACTCCATTGCCTTGCATTTCAAACCTTGTGTATTTTGTAAAGTGATATTATTGTGTTCTTTTTCTTGTAATTGAATGTGCTTGAAATGGTTGTGAAAATTGTTTTGTGATTTGGAAGCATTGTATATTTTACATGTGTTGGATCCATCCCTTATTGCCTTGTGGTTGGGGCTCGATGACTAATGAGGAGGATTGCTTCTCCTCTTCATTGGGGTTTTGGTTGGGTGGAGAGTGTTGCCTCTCCTCCATTTGTTGTTGTGATCAAGTGGAGAAAATATGGAGCCTTATTGGAGATTTGGAAACTTGAGCACTTGTAGAAGACTAAGAAATCTTTCATTACAGCTACCTTTCTTGTAAATGTCCCAATTAAGGTGGAATGTTTATGGTATTGTTTTGAAAGAAAAGTTGTATTGAATATTTGTTAATAAGATTGTAATACATGTTAGAAAGAGAAACAATTTTAGTGAAACAAGTTTTGATATAATAGAAATGTGGTTTGAAAGGAGAAAAACTTGTTCATCTTTTAGTTGATTTATTACCCCACATGTGTGTGTTGTTCTTGTTTTAAAATTATTTGCTGAAGCATAGAGGTCAGGCCTATGTAGGTTAAATTGGGTAAGGGTTAGGGGGAGGGTCGCCGATTCCACCCCCACCTCATTAATAAATGGGATGGGGGTGGGTTCGAGACCCTCCCCCAACCCAAATAGCTTCCACCATGTAATACACCCTCCCGCGACACTTAAACTTTGAGCAATCGGCCCTATGTGGTTTATGCAAGGACCATGTAAAACTTATTTCCGTGGCAAAGGCATTTTGTTTTTAATTCATTACACACACACATATACATATATATGTATGTATGTATACAAATGTACACACACCCACACATACATATATGTATGTATGTATGTATGTATACAAATGTATATACATATACATATGTATATAATCTCTTACCCAAGTAAATACATACACCATTTCACCCATTTCCTCTAAAATGGGGCAAACCCCATATTCCCATTTGGAAAAATACTAAAATAATGAGATAAATAAAATAAAATAAATACATACACCCCTAGGAGAGGCTATAAATTAAAAAAAAAGTGTACATCCTTCCAAGAGCTTGAGATTGCCTCTCATGACATCCTCTTTCCTCTCCACAAATCACGTGAAACAAAAAGAAGAAACAATAAGTCAAAACAAAGAGAAAAGAGATTTTCATATGCATGCTTAGGGTTAGTTGAATCCCTAGATCTAAGGGCCCTAAATGAATCCATCCAATGGATGAGATTCATCCCTACAAAAATTAGGTGGGGAGTGGGTGAGAGAAATTCAAATTTAATTTGCATGGGTAGACATTATTTTGGGGTCACTCTAGTATGTGTAGGGGGTGTTATTATTTCCTAACCCAAGTGTCTTTTAGAGACCTTTTACTTAATGCAACTTTGACCCCTTTGTGGGTATTATAGAACTTTATTATTTAATTAAATAGACCACCATACCCTTGAGATTCACTAACCGTATTTCATTAAGGCAAAATTAAATTATATTAAAGTAAATTATAGGGAAGCCTAAGTCCGTTTGGGACTAACTAATCTTATTATAAATTATTGAGAGATTTTATTATTATTTTTTAAAGGGGGATCTAGAGGAAAATTTAATAATGTTAATTTAATATAATTTTAGATACGAGAATGTGACGACCAGTAAACTCAAATCTTTATCGTAAGTGTTTTTAACAAAAAAATGATCCCATAATTTTTCCAATTTGACCTAGGTTGTGCTTGGGTTTCGTAAAGCAGCAATTTAGTGGGTGTTACAATAACTCGAAATTGACTTAAGAAACAGATTAAGAATATTTAATTATTAATCTAGACCTATTCTATTTAATGTAATGTGGCAGATTGTTGGTAGGAGTTAATTAAACTTATTATAGGGTTTGACACCCTTGCAATATTTTAAAACAAAAAAATTGCCACAACTTTCTAGATAATTATTTAAGGTTTAATGTGGTTTTAGAACGTAAAACTTTGTGGGTGTTACATGCACTGATGCGCAACTCCTCGGCTTCGAAAATATCAGTTGATGAAACATTAGGTGTTCAACCCCACAAAGAAACCTACCATTAAATGAGGTTACCTTAACCCATTTTAGAGCTACAACTACCCCCTCGGTTGTGCCTCCGCGGTGGAGGTTATTCAATAAGCTTCCTTCAATTTCAAAAAATATTCCCTATAGAGTAACGTCTATAATGCCTGGAAGTGTCACATATGGACATGGTGCACTTTTTTGCTTATGTTCCATCCCCTCGGTGGATGGATGAAGTTTCGTAGACATCACCTACTATTCCAATCACATCTACCTATGAATTAATATCAATATCCTTAATAGTTTTTATCCTCATAAATTGAAAGTTGTCAAACAATGTGTTGCTTTTCTTCATTAGAACACCATCAAGCATGGATTTTTTGTTCAAGATTATTTCCCACAAACACTAAAGACTGGATAAATTTTTGGTCGACGATTTAAAGCTAATGTTAGATATATCAGAACTTACCTAGCCTCGTATGCCTCAAAAAAGTATTTGCAATATTTCCAAAGGTCTGTTAAAGCAACATTATCCTCAGAAAGCATCCGTAACACTAAAATCAACACCCGACTTGGGCCCCTATTGTTAATGAAGTGGTATACATTCCCTTCTCGTGTCACACGACACTTTGTAATAGTCCACTTTGGTGGTATGGACTTAATTTGTTTATAGGCATGATCAGAGGACTAGCAGGAACAATAAAAACTTTTCTTCGAGCACTACGATCAATGTTTTCAGTGGCCGAGCTCTGGGGTATGTGTCGAGCTAGTACCAACCATTTCCAAGTTCTAGGGTGTTTGAATGGGTCGCAAGCAAAACTATACAAAGATACATGTATATGTTAATACCATAAAATAGGAATAATACAAATATGTACTTCTCCTTAATTTAAAATTTTACCAACAATAATACAAATTTAAGACTCAATCCTTAAGAAACCACCTCTCCACTAGTTTACATTTTACTAGTGACCTCACTACTATTTGAGTTAAATGATTGTTGTCAAAATTTCACCCCCCCAGGGTAAATTTCGATAACATGTATCAGAGTTTTGCAGTTCCAAGCATGTAGATTGATCCAGGAAAAATCATGAAAATTGGCTAAGTCCTGCTCAAGGTCGCATTTGGGACAATTGGAACAGAGGGATGCGAAGGGCGCGAATCGGCCGATTCGCCCAAATAGAGAATTTTCGCAAAGGAACAATCGGGCCGCGAGGCGCGAAAAGGCGAAGCAAGGGAAGCCCATTTCGGGTGGTTCAAGAATTTGTCCCAAGCAAAGAAAGGGACATCTGGGACAAATGGACGCTTGAAGACGCGAACCTAGCCGGTTCAGCCGAACGGAAAACTTTCGACCGGGACATCCGGGCCGCAGGATGCGAGGGACGCGATAGTTGAAAAAGCCGAGAGCCAATCGACACGCCACGTCATCGCGCAGATAAGGGACAAGGAAGCCCATTTCGGGCGGATCGGAGGTTTCTGTCCCAAACAGCACTGGGACATCCGGGACAAAAAGACGCGAAGGGCACGAAAGAGCCGGCAGGCCCGTAGACCAATCAAATCATGACATGTGTCACAAGGGAAAAGGTCAAAAAGTCAAAGGGCGAGTTTTGAAGGGTCAGCCCGAACCAATGGGATAGTGCCACGTGTCCCAGCTAGGGCCCACAAGGAAATTTCAAAGGAAAGCCCACGGAAAGGTGGAGGAGAGAGAATTATTCAGCGAATCAGAGCCTGCCACGTGTCGTCCAGGTGGCGAAGCGTGGGAAAATATTTCAAAATCTGTTTTGGTCCTGTTCGTGCCCTAAATCTTCAGATCATCATATCTTTTGATCCAGAGCTCGGATTTGCACGTTCTTTATATCAACGGAAAGCTGTTGAAATTCTCTACATGATTCTGGGATCAATCTTCCATTTTGGTGTAGTATGGAGAGAGAAAGTTAAGAAACGGATCTGACGCATGGTAATGCCAGAAGTGACGCTTCAACAACCAGCTTTAATGCAGTGAAACTACCCTACTGCTTTTCCAGGATCCGCCGCTTCTACCATAATGAGATGATTTAAAATGTGACCTAGAAGTGGTTGTGGTAGTTTTGAATTTCCTCTCTTCCCTCTCTCTTTCTTCCTATATATTGTACAGAGGGGCTTCTTTCAAAAGGGGACATAACAAGTTGTTCATCTTTTCTGCTCTGGCCTCCCTTCTTTTCTTCTCTAGGTTGAAAATGGAGCTCGAACCTCCTTCCCGCCTCCGTAATGGCGTTTTGCCTTTACTAATGAAATGATGTTCATGTAAACTTCGGAGCAACAAAAACGTGTTTTGTGATGCATCCGTCCATCCTTGCTCGTTCTTCACTTGTTTTCCTCTTGCTCTCTTCACTCGTGCAGTATTTGTGCATGTTTCAATGCTCACTGCAGTCCGGAGCCGTGTTCATGGAGTTTTGGGACATTTTTTGTGTGAAATCTATCCTTGGGCTCGTGATGCATCTATCCATCCTTCCCATTGCTCACCTCTCTTTGTCCCATGGCAGGCTTTGATAGAGGTTCAACATTCTCCTTCTCTCGGTGTATCACCGCTTTAGTGTAGACTTTGCTATTTTTCCCTCTCTCTCTCTCTCTGTCTCCTCGCATGGTTAGATTAGGATTAGATTAGCTTTCCCGCACCTGGAATAGCTTGTAAGGCGTAGTTTAGGAGTAGGAACCAACCTTCTCTCTGGAGATTCCTTTCTCATTTTACTGTGTCCCACACCCGGAGAAAGGATTCAATGTTGTGAAATCACACCTGGATGCCCGAGTGATCAACCTAGAAGCCCGATCTCGCATCCGTGGGTGCTTTGTGATTTGCATCAACAATGATCAACCTCCCCAAAGTTTAACATCCCTCACTTTGTACACTGTGGGGAAACACACCTTAGAAGACATACAACTATTTATAAGAAGTTAATGTATTACACTCAGACAACACAGTCTACATAGGTACATGTAAATGTGTAGGCCAAGGTATGGGTGGTTTAAAAAAAAATGAAAGTCATTTCTAAATAAGTGGTATTTGTAACATGATATAAACATTTCATGCGCAGTGGATACCACTGACCACTATGTCAAAATTGCATCCATGTTTGATCGACACTGGGAAACATGTGCCAGAGCCTCATCAACTATCACATTGTAATCAGTTGCTAGAACAGGGGTAGGGGACTGTATAAGCTCGTATTCACGATGAGATGCCTTTGGGGTGCCAAAGATGCATCTAGAAAATGCCAAATATATTGTCATAAACCCATTACTATGAAAATCACTACAAGGTACAATGAATCGAACATGCTCATTTATGTGTGAAACATAAATGCTTCATACTATATGCAAGAAACACGACCGTATACAGCCTAAAAAATTCACATCCAAAGTTGAGGTATCTGTAATCAAATCAAATATCCAATGTGCTCGTGAAAGAAACCATGCGTAAACTTAAAACACACTCGGAATGGATGTAGCATAACATGGCCTTTGGAAGCAAAGACTGGTTCTAAAAACATAGCTCGTAACATTGAGCCAATAAATTTCCATAAGTAATCTTAAATGGTTGTTTTATAGGATGACCTAAAAATACCATGTAATCGGTTAGCATACAATGTGTCATACACTCAAATTACGATAAGAGTATATCCATTTGTAATGGTTCACACAAACCACATTTAAACAACAAATAAAGAAACCCAGATGATATTTATCTATTATTAGATGTCGAAAACAAAAAAATAAACCCTAGAACATGGGTGGCTACCAATGATGCAGGAGGGTAGGATGAAAGTAGCACCAACTACGGGCCAAGGCAACATGATGACAACCATTCTCAAGTCTCAGAGCAAGTGAGCGAGGTGACTCGGCAAGCAAACCAACCAACCCACAAAGCACCGCATCCCCAACGAATAGAAAACACAAATCCAAAGGCCACATCCATGCAAGGGGAAAATAGAATGGGAGGCAATGAAAGCACCCACCTCCTAACAAGAAGGGGATTTACAAATCAAACAGCACTCGCTATTGAAGAAGTAGCTAACATGGCCTTAGGAACCATGACTAGTTCTAAAAACATAGCTCTAAAATTGACCAATTACATTTCCATAAGTAATTTGAAATGGTTTACCTACAAAATGACCTAAATATACCATGTAACTAGTGAGTATACAACACAATCTTGTATTCAAATAACAACAAAAGATAGTTGTATGTAACTAAGTATAAAGCACATTTAGACAGTAGAATAGAAAATTTGTATGATGATTATTTAGCAAGAGATGCCTAAACTATATAAAATTATATATAGTCTATTTGTATTGTTAGTCAAAAGGTTTCTATACTCCTTTGCAATTCAGATAATAATTACAAAACACCTCTATAAAGATTCCTTGCATGCTCACACAACCTAAAAGGAAAACGAACCTAAGCTAAGTATCGTATGTTTTAAAATAGTAAAGGCAAGGTATTTTCTATGTCTGGGACCTCTAAATGAACCGCATCCATGTTTGGGTAACACATGGGAAATAAGTGGCACCGACTCATCGCTTGGCGCTACATTTTGAGGCGCCAAAAATGGTGCCAGAGGTTGGATATTCTTGAGCTCATTATAGGTCCCCCCTAGGTTTGGTCACATGCATCTAAAAAAGTGGTGAATGTGTCTCCACAACCCCATCAAGGTGTCAAACTACGCAGATGTCTAAGAAACACGGTTCTATATAACCGTAAAAAAGCACAACACAAAGTGGATAAATGTACAAAACACACATATAGACTATTGTAAAGGTATTAATAGTTTGTACTACCAAAAACACTACACATTTATCGTCATTTGATAATAAGTCAGATAGTTTCAGCCCCGTACTTCATCTACAAAGTAAAAATTTAGGCCTCTGGGATTGTGTTTTGTTTGCCTAGTCCTTAAACACTCAGAAAGAAACAACTAATCATTCAATAACAAAATCGAATATTGTAATCATAAAAGCTTCCTTTTATTGGTGTTATTCTATGAGTTTTAAGAAAGACATAGGTTAAGTACCTCTCCTTTCTTTTATAAATTAAAAAATAAAATAAAAAGAAATCATATAAATTTACTTCTCATTAATATATAAGTGGTATATGTTTTAATTTTTAAATTGTTTTTAAGATTGAACTTCAATAATTTATTAATTTTACAATAAAAACAAAAAAATCTAAATCATGTTGTCATAATTTCAATTTCACATTTTGAATCTTACTTTTCCAAATTCCTTCAATGATTAAAGAGAAAAAAAAAGTATAGGATTTTGTACACCTATCTCATTATTTATTTTATTCAATTTATAATTTGAATGTACAACACATTTACATACATATTCTACCCTATATATGAAATATATATATATATATATATATATATATATATATTTACACTTATTAAAGACTTTAAACTTCATCATAATCATCTTAAGAACAATTTTTAGGATAACCTCTAAGTCTAAGTCCATTAGTGAATGATTTGAGAAGTCATCATCCAAATATTGGGCTACTTTGATACAATTTATTTTGTTTTATACATAATAGAATCCCCTGTACTCTACTACTAACCAAAACTATACTTTCACATTATTATAACTAAATACTTTATGTCATGAAGCATTGCTATCAATTTAATATTTAGTTGAATATCATTTCATACCTCAAACTAACCACAAATTAATATATATTTTACAATTCAAACTTTACATATTTGTTATTTAAAAAAAAAAGATGATTGATGATTGATGATGTGATGATAGTTTACCCCTAAAAATGGTAGTCAAATCTATGTTTATATGTATTTAATCAACATAATTTTCCCAATTTTTTTTTAGAAAATATAAAAATAATTGAATGCTAATGAAGTATATGTCCATTATATACTAAATATGTCTTCAATTTCAATAGAATTGATTATAAATTAATTGGGCGATGGTCCTAAAGTGATCGTAATTGGTGGATCGTTGATCTGCAATTTACTAGCATGTCGTCGCATTCGAGACATATCTTTAATATAATCAACAAGCAACATTATAAGCATGCAAACCATTATTTTGATGGTTTGGTGAGAATGTCAAAAGTTTTATAAAACACAAATTTAAGGAAATTAAAAAAATGTCTCTAAAGCAATAAAAACGCAACGACAAAAACATCTTGAGAGTAAAAAATGCAACGGGTGTCAAATATCATCTCTTGGCAAAAGTGTTAACTAGTAATTGCACATGAGTTACAAATTATGCCAAAGAAAATGTAAATATTTATATATTTGTTTTGACATGGGTTTCTTCAAGAAAGAATCATTGCTTCACCGAATGCAACAAACTAGTCTCCAACTTGTCAAATTTACATTTGACAACGTACTCCTAACCTGCACCAAAATATGAGCTCTGGAACATGGTGTCAACATCCATCAAAGTATAAAAGAATGGAGGATTTTTTCAAATGTCAGATTCAGAAATGCTCTAAAACGCCTCAGTAAATTGTAGAACCTTACACAAGGCACATAAATTTTCTAATCTCTTAGGGGTTTTGAATTTTTTTAAAATAATAAAATAAAATTTAAAAATTTAAGATATGTATTTACTATTGTTTAAAATGGCCCATATGAAAGCTTCCCCAAACCGCCCCCAAAGAGAAAAATGGAATGCATTTTTTTTTTTTTCGCATACTAAAAAAAAAGCCTTGCAAAAGGATTTATTAATGAAAACATTTACACCGTATGAAACAACCTTGTGGAATATACTACTACTCGGCTCTAATTATGACCTACACTTTACACAACTTTTAAGTTGAATATATACTGCACGTGTTCTGCAATGCAGAACTCCCTTTCTAATGTACAAACACATTTCATTACCAAGAGGTGAACATGTATATGTTATATCCTCGCAATGACATCCTCGGTTTGAACCTCAGTGAACTAACCCCTTCCTTTATGCCCAACGGCTTTGAAAACGCATGCCCGGTGTTAGGAAATAAGAGATAAAATATACGTAACAATCCCTCGCGTAATCAGAATAAGCAAAAAAATTAATATGCAAAAATATTACAGATCTCAAATAAAAGTGCGAATAAAAATAACACAACACAAAGAGAAGATTTAACATGGTTCACCCAATTTGGGCTACTTCCACCAAGAATCACTTGCTCGATTTTATTACAAGCCATCGCTCTCTCAATACAATACCCAGATCTATTTGAACTATGGTCAACAAACCCTACAAAATTCAGACCCGAATTTTGACACATCTCCAATGTTACATAATACCTACCATATGCACAAAACTACATAATTAGACAATTGCTTAAGTAGTTTTACAAAAACATGGTTATCAAAACCATGGGCCAAACCGTCCCATAAACCTATGGGTCGAAAATCCCGCCATATGAGAAAACACGTTTCTCAGATATCTCGGCACATTTTTTTCGAGGCCAATTTTTTTTCTCGAGGGCTCCACCTCGAATCGCAGAAGACAATCTGTGGAAAGTGTACAAAGACTATTAGTATCTGCCTTCAAAATTTTCACGCATAAAAATAGACTCCATAACCTAACACCCGGAGCAACTATAAAACACATCCTCCATCTAACACGCTATCTGCAAAATTTGATTTTGTCTTTACGGCTCAACCCTTCTTTGAAATCCTCCCCCAGGTGTTGATCCTCCTTCCTATTTTTTATCACATGGCTTTGCAAAGCATTCCTTTGGCCGCCAAGCAGTCATCGAAATAATCGTGGTTATTTTCACTCCGCACTTAAAGAAAAAAATCTTCATTTATTCCAAATTTAATGGTTATGCCCTATACATCGCCTTTGGGAAACCCTCCGAACCCCCTTCCCATATAGAGAGTCGATAGGGATCCTCCTCCATAGTTCATCTCTTCAATAGAATGTAAATAAATAGGGACTGCCGCGAAACTTCCTCTATCTATCTATCTATTTACGTTCCCCAACTCTCTCCAAAGAGGTCAGTCAGCCCTTTATAGAATAGATCATAGGATCTATATAGAGGGAGGTCGGCGAAACCATCCTTTCCTCAACCAACCTCTCTATAGGGGCACTCTGGAGCCCTCTTTCATCATTTTCTTGCAGGTCTCGGGTTCGAAACTCGGGGAAGAGGCAGATGAGGCTACTTGGCTTGCCATAGGAATGAATATATTATATTACCTCCTATCTGCAAAACTATATTTCCCAACAAAGAGATGGAAACAAACCCGTCATGGACTTGGGCACTCCGCCTACAACGTGGAGAGCATTAGTCACCCGAAAAGTTCAGGAAATTCGGTCCACTTCCATTATATAAAGCCCATTTGTAAACAAAAGTGAAAATCGGTATATAAATCGAAATAGTTAATCTAAGGTGCTTTTGTAACTTAAAAAATTGACATCAAACAAAAATTTTGACTATGAATATCTCCCCTACCATTTGCGGCCTATTAAGGAATCAAATATGGTGAACACTGGAAGGGTAAGGAAGTTGCAAAGGCCTATGACATTAATCACGACAGTGCACACCACTCTCCAATTTTTCTTCTTTTTTTGTGACGTGTTTCCATTACAATTGTTTGCTTCGTGTAAAGCAATCGCACTCTGCTTTTTTGTTTTAAAATAAAGATTCATTGTGCATCTCTACAAAACTGCAACTATGAAATGATTTCTCTTATTACCAAATCAAGAATGGCCAATCTGATTTAAAGATTGTCTAGTCCAAAAAGTAGATAACATTGTAGCCTAAAAAAATCTAAAATAGAAAATCAGATTGTTAGATATTATTATAGGAAATATCTAAAATATCTAAAATCTATAAATATCTAGGATAGTAAATATTTAGGACTGTAAAAAATATCTAAAAATCCAGCAATTTTATTGAAGCCGCCGGAATTTGACACTTTCCACTCAAGATATCTTCAAATGTAGACGCCTACCGACAAATTAACTACCTCATTAACGGAAAATTCGAAAAGACGACAATACACTAAGAAAGTCAATCAAGACAGATAAGAAAACCAGTGGAGTACCTGTAGACAAGGCAACTGTGTACCAGGGAAAACACCTGTAAATAAAACTTGGAAAGCACTCCAAACCTTCGTAAAACAGAAATTAAAACACAATAATTCCAGCGGGCATATCATAAATATAAATACAAAACCGGAGCATAGGCGACCAGCGATGATGGAGGAGGTAAGCAGAAAACAAGAACCAGGTGCAACCAGGGCAACAGCCCAAAGCCTCTAGCAGCCGGACCGTGACCTCCCGACAACTGAAAAACCCACCCACAAACCACCGCGTAACCAACCAACAGCAACTATCAATCCAAACGACACAGAACGGTGTTGAAGAAGCACGACGACAAAAACGGGGAAAGTAGCCCCCAGTTAAAAATTGCCTGCGGCGTAATAAAAATCACCATCACAATTAAAAAAAATGTTTGACCAGCATGGATGACTGTCAAATTTAAATTTTGACGGAACATATGTATGGTAAAAAAGCGACAACGAAAACTTTTAATGTAAATTATGGCCTTTCAAAACATGCAAATATCTGTCCATTCTAGATGTCGACAAACAAAGAAGCGGACGCATACTAAAAACAACGCCGACACGTCTGAACATTATGTTGTGCGTGCCGTCTATGGCGATAATTTACACAAACGTGAACATTAGTTCCATCAAAATCCAATATAGTTGAGGCCATATTTTTATATATCAACTTGGTCTATATGATTTATTTAATCATTTTTATAGGAGTGAAAAAAACACCATGTTTAATGTCACTGGGATCTCGTGGAGGTCGCGGCGGAGGAGCTCCTTTAAACATGTCTGAAAAAACTCTTGCAGGTCTTCCGAGGTGTATTTGACGTATATGTCGGTTTCGAACTGGCTCCTAAATCTAGCGAGAAAAGAGGTGTATGGCGGTATCAATTTCTCCGCCATAGAAAGCCCCATCTTCTCTCGCAGGGTGGCGTCACACACCACCCATCCACCGTGCCTCCTCATCGCCTCTTCCATGGCGTTATTGAATCCCTTCAATCTACCCAACAGCGCCTCATGCTGCCAAACTACTTCGGAACTGGAAAAACTGCTCGACTCACGAATCCCCTCGTCTGTTAGACTTGAGAGCACTTTCGTCCACGCGGCCGTCTCGTAATTCGCGGCGTACTGATTCACCTTATTCAACTGTTTTCTCAGCCACTCCTCCTCTATAACAAACTTCAGCTTGAGTTCTTCACTTTCTGCACTATGTAGTGCAGGTTGTTCATCAGAAACAGATACGACAGTGCCACGTCTTTGTACAGACCAGATTTTGTGTCGAGCTTGCAGAGAAGGAGGAAGACTGTCCAACAGAGACGGATGAACGACGAAGCTGAAGGGTCGTCCAGGTGAACGTCCATGGCGAAATCGTCGGGCATTGCCTTTGGAAGCTCCACATGCGTGTGTGCCGTCAGATTTATCAAAGTTTCTTTGTAATCCGAAAGGAACGTAAGATAGTTCATGACGTATCTGGTGAGAGGGTGAACCGTGCCGCCAGCGACGGTCGCCTTGGAATTGTCCTTCTCAATGGCCTTGTCGAATTCTGTGAGACTCCCCAGGTTGCCTCGCCGAGCCGGATCAGCACCCGGTCCGCCTGTTCCTGCACGCTTCGGCAGAGTTCTTGACGATAAATGGCCTCCATGTCGGGCATGAGATCGGTGAGCGTGTCATAGAGGTCGAGAATGCGGAAAATCCTTTCGGGCTCTCTCTCCTGCCAGCGGCAACGGCTTCTGCGAATTCGAGAAGCCTGGCGGTGGGCTCCTTCGCGATTTCGGTAAAACAAGAATCCCTCATCTGGTCAAGCCCTCAAATACTTCGTCGCACAGCCGCTTTTCTCTGGCGAAGAGAATTCGGATGCTGATTTTTGCGGCGAAGATCCATTTCTTGATCTTTTCATCGAGTAACTGCCACTCCATTTTCCGAACATCGTTCAATCTCACCTTCTCCACACCCAGATTGTACAAACTCTCTTCCACCACTGACTTTCTGGTGAGAACGAAGACTCGAACGCATTCCCTCGCGTACCCGCTCTTCGCCATGCACTGCGCTATATTACTTAAATCCGCCACGGCTTCCAACGGAGCGACGTCGAATTCGCAGTTTCTGTCCGTTGACAGACTGCTGGAGGGGAAGTCGCTGCTGCCGTCGTCGGAGAAGCGTGCTGAACCAGCGATGCTGCTGTACTCTGTGGTCGAATGAAACGACCACCGGTCCGGATCGATGGCATCGCTGTTGGATAACAGAATTTTGTAAAACTCTTTCTGTAAACGGGCCATCGACATCATCATCAGAGTCTGCGCGCGGATCAGGCTGGCGGAGCTGCTACCGCAGGTAGACAAATTTTCCATGAGTCGTTGAAGGTTGTCGACCGTGTACATGTACATGCGGACTTCTTCTGGGCTGCTGTAAAAGAGCATGTCACTTGTGGTCTGTGTGTCCCATTTGTTTATCAATATCTCTGCAGCAGCCAAATTTTCCTCCCACTTGCCCAAAAATTGCGTCCTTGTCTGATTGTCTTCCTAAGTGAGAAGCGATTATCAAAGTTAGAGAGGATTCTACTCATATCTGCGGTCATCTGTTCGGAGGTTTCCTCAGAATTTACAGCTCTATCTTCTGCTTCTTCAATCTCGATAGACATTTTACGATGGTTCTGCAGCAATGGAAAATTACAAGAAGAACTTGTCTGTGCGTGGCCTTGCCAATGTCGAATCTTGACAATATATATACATAGACCGACATGTAATCTTAACGCGTAATCAGATTTATTTGCTAATTTGGCTTGACGCGTGACCCCACCACACGCAAATTTGTTTGGAAAGCCCGTTCTATGAATAAAACAAATTTGAATATTTCGATAAGTCGCTAATCACACGCAAACTATTGAAATAATTTATAACTCCAATTACACACAAATGGACTGAAATAATTTATAAGGCCAATTCATGATTGTGACTTTGGACGAATAAGAATCATTCGCGCCCAACTCCAACTGTTTATGGAACAAAGATGATGTCATTGCTGTCGTGGAGTACGTTATTTCTTTTGGCCTGTTGTTTATGGCCAAATTCCATCCCATCTCGTTTTTTAACTTACACGTGTCAAATAATGGAACTAGCTTTTGGAATTTGAATGTAGCGCAATGTAATGTGGCGACCAAATGCGCCTACGTTGGAGTCGACAATCCTGTCGTTTTTCTGGTTGTCATTTTATTTTAAATGCAGGGCCGTTTTCCTGGTCCAAGATCAGCGTACTTGTGTCCTCCTCCGAAATAGAACAGAAACATCACAGCTGTAGGTCTAGGGTTTTCATATGCGATGGAAACGCTGTCGAAAACAACATCCATAACATCATCAGCCACTCACTTGTGCTCAGTCACAGCGATTCCCAATATTCGATGTGTTTGATAAACACTTTCCTTAATTTTGTATTTCAATCTCTTTCATACATTGATGCTAACAAACTTAAGGGAATGTTTCTCGATGACTGAGGTAGCATCTATATATATGTATATATAGCATTTGTAATTTGGGTGCCTTCAAACTTGATTTTTGTGCTTACACTTGTATGCGTGTCGTTCGCTCTCATTTATGTAACAATCCATGGTTGTCAATTCAACTACAACACACATTTAAGATGACTTTTCCATTAATTTTGAGTATAAGAATTCTAAAGAGTGCCATGTATATATGGTATGTATAGAATATGGGGCTCACATACATAGGTGCATTGAATCACAACAATAGTCATTGCCAATAAATTAGATGACTTCTTCACTCCTTTGGTGTTTAGAAAATTGTACTCCCTTTACGAGAATTCCCACGAATCACTTGAAAACAATTATCCTTGATACTTTAATGTTATTCCAATACCTTACATAATTGTTAAAATTTGGAAGAGTTAATGAAGGCTTATGTTAACACTTCATTACTATCATGGTCTTAGGATTCTAAATGGTTTAGATGATATCACACCAAATATAATGCAATTCAAAGAGAAACCAATGTAATGTACATATCCTAATACTTATCACCTTGCATTTCTCTACTAAATATAATATTGAATGCTAGATGTTCTTCTCTAAACGCTTGAAATATGCTTTTGGCATGGTTCAACATTTCTTTGATAAATGAAGGGGATGCTTCTCTTATAAATGAAGGCCTTACTTTTATAGTTTATCATTAACTATTTAAAAATATACTTAATTCATTTTCCTAAATATATTATTGCACCTATATATTTATAGATTTCTTAAACTTGAATTAAGATTTTATTAACACATATGTTGACATACATCATGTAAAAAAGCTCAAAAAGGGGGCCAAAACCTAAAGGGATCCAAATCAAGAGTCAAAAGGGCCCACAAAAAAGTATACCAAAGTTGTAACATATGATTATGGTGAACCATAATTGTATTGCTATAATTTTAGAAAAACCCTAGTTATCTACGTGGCTACATCGGACTAACGATCCTTATCCAACATGCACAAACCTAGTGGGGCCCACGGTCTGGGCCAATCATAGAAGCAATAAAAAAATATTAATTTATTTTGAATTTGTGATTGGCCCAGAGTGTGGACCCTACCAAGTTTGTGTGTGTTGTTTAAGCCTAGGTCGTGGGACCTCACCATAAGTGATAGTAAATTTAATGAAAGTAAAATGCGAAGCATAAGCATGCAATCTTGTGAATTTCGATTGGACATAATATTAATTATTTTGAACCTTTGATAAGGGATTTAGATTGACAAATCTACTCATGGTTTTGACATGTTCATTAGTTTGAAAAAATTGAATGATTCCTGGAATTGTTTTTTCTTCGATATGTAGGCAATGATAGTTCGAAACGAGTGTTCCCAGAATTTCTCAATATATTCAAGCGTGGACAGAAAAAGTGAGGACTTTTTTGGGGATTTCCAGCAGCTGCAAGAACTAAATGAGTTTGATTAGTGTTTTTATAAGAGATTATTTTGGGGAATGTTTTGGTGCTACAATAATTAAATAACCTTGATTATGGAGAAATGATTAGATTTAAATTTATATTTTCTATAATCTAAGGTGTATGGTGTATTTCGTAATCTGAAAGAAATATTATTTATTCAAACAATTAAACAAAAATAATATGGTTTCTGATTTTATCGCAGATTGTTCCAATTTCAAGTTAAGTGGTGTAATCTTTAACCCATTCACCTCTTATACATACCAAATTTCCATAACTAGTTATCTCTACATTTTCCACTATAAACCGTGTGAAAAGTGATAGTGGAAGCCTTGTTTTAATTCACCTCATGTTTGGATTTAAGTATTCATTTTAATTATTTATGACTGTGCTAAGCCTCTCGACATGGAAGCACGAAAATGAGATTGATATTGCAACTGGGCGTTATTGGAATTTTATTATTTAATTGACCGAAATCGGCATTAGTTGATTTAATCCTCCGTAACAAAATCACAGGGAAATGGTGATGCGGCATTAGAGAGGAGAAAATTTGCAAAGAATGTCGTCGGTCAAGAAAGAGGAGATAGTAGAGAGATCTAAGGAGACGTGTTGGTGAAACATTGTTATACGTTTTCAGGATACTCAAGTCTTTGAAGATGCACTCAGGACTTTCCATGCCTACACATGACACATTCATATGGTCAAACTCAGCTATTCTTATTCAATGCATCCAAGAAAATTCTGTACTAGACATGCGGCAATGGCACTTGAAATTTGGACAGTGATGAGGGCCCTTGTTGAGGAATTGGGGTAAATAAAAGAAGTCGTTTTGGGGAATCGGAGAAGGGAAAGGAAAATTGTCATATCGGTTTTGTTTCCTTCCTATGCAACGGGTAGTTAGGTTTATTATTAGATCTTTTATATTATTGTTCGCCACCTTTTGGGTGTGAGTTTTCAAGCTGCCCTACTAATATAACTCTTTTTATTAATATTAATATAAGGGTTGTTCCAATAATAAATCTTGAAAAACAAATTAATTTTTAATTTTTTCCAAAGTAGAATATTTTGATGGTCTTGTATTGTCAATAGTAACCTATATTTACTATTTCTTCATTTCACTTACATGGCGAATTAGTTTTTATTTAGTCTTATTCTTACAATTTCGCTTCGCATGGCTAATAGGATGTTATTTAGTCCTCGAATAATCATATAAAAAGAATTCTATTTTACGATTGATTTATTTAACAATTGTGAATAATTTAAAAAATTAATCTACCAATTTTAAAGTTATCTTATTTATCATATTTGATAAATATATTTTATTTGAAATTTGAAAAGCTTTATATTTAATTGAATGTAATAATATAACATGTGCAAGATTATATTAATATTTTATAAAAAAATTGACGTATCATCATTTAATACAAGTAAAATTATTTGAATATATTATACTATATGATTAATTGCAAGATTAATTATTTTGTGGAAAATAAAACTTCAAAGAGGTTGAACATTCGGAAGAATGCTAATTGTAACATTTCTACATTTTTAAAAAGATATTTAACAAATTATTATTGTGGCTTCCACCTACAAGTTTGTTGTGGAAAACCATAATTATTGAAAAATTTGTGATATTTCCACATATTTTTAAAAAGATAATTAACAAATTATTATTGTGGCAATGAAATCAGCTTCCACCTACAAGTTTGTTTGGAAAATTGTAATTGTTGAAATTTCCACATATGTTACATTGATTAGGAATACAAAATTATAAATTGAGGAATACTTACAAACATGAAAAATATAAAACTAAAATTTTGAACAATTGTGGAAAATTGACAAAAAAAGAAAATTGTAGGAAATTTACAAACATTAAAATTTGTGGACAATATACGATAAAAATGTAGTTGAACATTAATTTTCATAAATTGTAGGATTTCCATGACTTAACAAATCATAAAATTGCTACAAAAATGTGTTAAAATGTAGGTGAGCTACAACTCCAATGCCACATTTTAAAATTTTAGAATGCCTTATAACCACAAAAATATTGTTGAAAATTTGTGGCAAAAACCTAGATTCTTGTAGTGCCTACAAAGGGGTAAACATGGAGAAGAGAAAAGAGAAAAGAAAGAAGAGAGGAAATAAGGAAAATATAGAAAAATAAAGTGGAACATGTGGAAATTCAAACAAACACAAGGAATGTCTAAAGAAGAGCCTAATCTAGGCCCATAATTAATGAAGGTAAAAATACTCTAGAATTCTATTCCAAAATTACTTATACACACTTACCAATTAAAAATCCTTCCTTTTGTTTCATAAACTTAAGAATTTTTATAACTATCACCCTTCTTTTCACTCTATCTATGGGAGAAGAAAAATTATTTGTGCACCCTAACTTGGCATCCATGTGGCACTTAAATGGTGTCACATCAACACTTGAAATTGATCCCCTAGTTGAGTCAAAGCATATGTTTAATGTGTATTTTTTTGTTGCTTGTGTTTTAGATAGAAAGTCATATTTTGATTTGTTTTAAAATAGAAAAATTGAAATATACTAAGAAAAAGTTAGACCTAAACTTGTGCATTATGTATAAAAATGTATAAATATGAGGTAACACCATGTGATTAGATAATTTACATCATTGTTGAGTGCAAGTTGTACAATAATATGTACATTATACAAATAATTTTCATTTATATTTGATCAATTTTTAGTATTCCCCCTCATGTATGATCACAAGTATTGGTACCTCTCAAGTATCAACTCCTCTATCCTATCACATGCGACAATTTATTGAGTTTCATTTGATCGAGTCTTTTACACACACATTTGTGTAGGGTGTAATATATTAAATGCCTAGTGATGATAATGAGTACCTCCAAAAACATAACAAATGTTTTGAAATCATCATACTACTCACCTACTATTACACTTGCCCATTTTTTCTCATTTCCCTAACTTTTCTCTTTTTATCCTACTCCTAACTTTCACGAAGAAAGATTGGTGTCATTTCTTCCATTTATAGCACTTTTGAAAAGTATGTCGAAACCACCGCGATGGTAGTGTAATTACCATGGTAGTTTGCACCCATACCACAACATCCTTTTCATTTGTCGCATCACCTTAATTTAGCATTGTGGCAGTCTTGTTACCCTTTCATGCGATTGTTTCATTAACTAGTGTAGCCATTATGTAATTGCCTCCTAAATACAATGGCATAGACACTCAAATTTGGTAATTTACTCTTTGACATTGCTGGTTTTGACAATGCACTCTTGTTAAGATAAACACAACCTTTCTATTCTCACTTAGTACATTTTGAGGTCTCTTTTCTAGCTTATTTATCCTTACACACTGATATGTTGACACATTCTAAGAATACAATACAAAAAATCCATATACTAAGTCAACTTGATAGGATGCAAACTTCATTTAACATTTTTTTCATCCCTGGTCAAAGCCATACAATTTGGTCAAAAATTCAAACTGGTCTTGACATATACATACAATTTTACACAACCATATCCTCCATATTTTCTTTCAAATAAAAATTCTTCAATGGGTCCTTTACTCCCTCGTAATTAGCCTTTGTTTGAAAACCCATCTATGAAACCCTATATAATAAAGCTAACACTACCTCATTTTCTAACTAGGATATCCTATGGAACTACATGGATACACTCACTTCCAAAACTTACAAAAGAAACCCGAGGCTCACTAAATATTGTAAATTCACATCTACACTCATTAGGGTGGAAACCTCTATAGGTCTAAATCTTCTTACCAGGTCAAGACATAATTCTTTCTCATTCACAAGCACTCAAACATCCCTTCTCTTTGATTATTTTATCAAGATCCAAACTCAACTCAAGAATTGTAAAAAAAGTTACTAAATCTACTGCATTCATTCAAATATCACATGTTAGGTAGAAAACGACATATGGTTTGAGGCCTATTTGTAGTAGTGCCAACATTGATAGTACACGAGGCTCCCGACAACCCAACTAAAGTTTTTGAATAGGGTCTCCCATCATGGTTAGGGTTTAAGATCATACTTAGAATATTCAAAGAGCTTCGCAACATGATTAGTTTTAAGATCATGTTTAGAATATTTAGAGAGCTTCACAACATGAAAAAACTATGGTTTGAAAAAACAAATATTTCTACGTAGGTTATAATCTTGATAAATTACTGAGACTCCAAAAACCAAGCATTTTTAAGACAATAAAAGGGTTTAAAACAATACAAAAGGGTCAAGACCATCCAAACATTCTGATAGAAGCATATGGTCTTACCCCATGTCTATTTCCTATCATAGTTCCTAGAATGAAGCATCATAAGGTTCATATCCCTTTGTTTTTCAATAGTGTGCACTCCCAAGAATTTCCATATCTATATATAATGAACTAAATGCACTCATCTTATTGTGTTTCTAATTTCATAGCTTAGCTACATGTATTAATATGTTATTTTGATATTGAATAGTTAATGATGGAAGTTAATTAATCATAATAACCCCTACATATCTCCCCTTTCATCCTTTAGTGTACCTAATTCACTAATTCATACATTTGAGATAATCTAGTAAGGGTGTAAACAGTTTTAGTGAACCATACTCTTGAAAAAAACCTAGTTTCCTATGATTTTAAATATTTATCAGAGGATTGAGATCAAATGAATATAGAAATAAAAACAATATATAGCATGTAAAGTACAAGTAAGTATGCAAGATAGGAGATAAGAGTGACTTAGCTTGTATCGAGATATTTGGGATGATTTGGGTTAGAAGATGACTTTGATAGATTGGATATGGATTGTGTCATATATATATGGAAAGATGAGACCTAAGATTTCTTTAGATAGGATTGCCCACATTAGGATAGGAGCTCCCTGGATGCTAGTGTCCGATTTGGGTGCTAGTGTCGTTGTAAAATCTCTACTTCTAGCCTTTTTAGGGTCTAAAATTTAGCTTCTTTATTTTGTTGATTGTCACATCCACTTTGCTATAGGTTTCATGTATTATACATGTACCTAAAAAAACCCTAACTACCTACACAAATCTCAAGAAAACATTAGATGGAATAAATAATGTATATGCTTGAAACGACTAACCTCAATGATCACCCCAATTTGATTTTCATCGAGTGTTGCACTACATTTTAGACTCTATGTAGTTATTGTGTGTGTGATTATAATCATGTCCCTTGAAGCTAGGTTTCCATTGTTCCATTCACACTAATATAAAAGGCTACAACTAATTTTCCCCAAGATGAATGTGTGAAATGGAATTCAAAAATTGTCGCTTCGTATGTAGTGAATTATGCATCTTAAATGCATAGTTTGAATGTTTCTCTTTTCCCAAGTAGTAGATAGTAAGTAGTAGCCCTAAATGTATTACCCTAATAATAGTAAGTAAGTCATGTGTGTATATATATACATATACATACATGCATGCATGCATATATGTATATATGATTCCCTTGTTTAAATTTTGTCATTAACAACTGAAAATCTGACCCAAAGTGATTTAATTAAGAGAATCTAGAAAAGAGACCAAGTGATATGGAAATTCAAAATCACAAAAAGGAGGGAAAGGGTCAAAAGCGCCTAGAGGGGACAATAGGGCCTAAGGAACTCCTATCCCTAATGAGAGGAGTGTCCGGGATGATTGGAAGATATAATGGTCAATATAGGGTTATGTCACATGTCATGTAGTATCCAAAAGTAAATTGGTAATCCCATAAAATTAAATAAAATGAGTGTGGGAAAGATAAAAGTAAAAAGAGTAAAACAAGTCTTGTTAGTGTCCAGTCTTCTTAATTATTAATCATGAATATAATGAAACACTTAGAAGTATGATGTAAATAGAAAGTGTGTGATTTCATGACTAAATTTTCCCATACTTTACATTAGTGAATGAATATTTGGTAGCATAAATTAGATACGAAGAGTGTACTTTGCATGGAAAGCTAAATGGAGTCAGAACCGATAACATGTTGAATGAGGGTTGTATTTGATAACTTTCCGAATGGATATAGAATGTGCATTATGGAATCTAGAGAAGGATAAGGATCCTAGGCTATGTGTAGTAGAAGTGATGTATGCATGTGTTTTTCTTTGATATTGTTTTTTTAGCGTTGTTGTGTTTGAGATTGTTCTTTGTTCCATTTTGTGTGTTGTCATTTTGTCATAGTAAGGTCGGACCTATAAAAGAAAATAAGTGTAGTCAATTTTGATAGTAAATGAAATTGAAATTTAACATAGTACATGAAAAATAGAAATTTTTATTGAAAAACAAGTGAATAAAGGGTAGAATACACTTGTGTGCCATGAGAGAAGATATGGAATTACTCATATATGTTTGTTGCCTTGGAGATGTGTTGACGATAAAATTTGTCGATTGGACAAATTGGTGGATTTCCACCAACGCTCTGGGACTAGGTCCCTCTTCTTGAATGGGGAAACTCCATTATGTGTGTAAACAAAAATAAAACTTTGTTATTGGCCTAGAGGTTAGGGATCCAATAGGCACACTCCACTGCACTGTGGAAAATGCTTGCAATTTCTTGTAAGGGAGGAATTTGCTAGGTAGGTGGGGAAATGGGAGTGGGAAATTAGGAGGGGGATTAATATTGCAAGTAGGAAAACTCATATTCTTGCAAAGATTAATCAGAACATATTAACACACAAAATTAGAAAGAATCACAACCTTACTAGTTATATCAAGACAAGATGGAACCATGAACACAAAGTTTCATTTATTCCCTCATCAAAAAAAGCATGAAACTCCTTTCTTCTTTATTGAAATTATCACAAAGTTGTACAATGCAAGGGAAAGAGGAAAACATGTAGAGAGAAATAAAATAACTTTGATCACTTATTTCTAGAGAGAATATGGGAGCTAGTAAACAAGATTAACCATCCTTTGAAATGAGGAGGTTCTCTCAATTTATAGCTTTACATTGCAACTCTTCGTCTACCCCCACATGATTGTTCATGTCCCTATTCAACATGTGACTCTTTGTATTTCTAGGAAAGACAAAATAAGTCCCCTTTTTATAATTGCAAAAGGGACTTCTACATTACAAAAATATTTTATAGTCGCCTTAATGAATACGACAATTTAGTCATGATTGTTTATGTAGTGCCCACTCCTCTTTGACATGGATATTATTATGATTTTTTTATTATGGATTGGAGTTATAGACATTGTTATCATATTTTAAACATTGAGAAATGGACATGGTTATATTTGATTATCTTATTTGATAGACAGTATGGATGTTTAGACTTATGACATGATTTACTGGATGGATTATATGTATGGTTTGACATATCGGTATTTGATGATCTTAAGCTACTACTATACTAACACATTAGATGTGATATATAGATGTTGCTAGATGATTTAGTTGATTTTGTGATCTTATTGCTAATTGATAAATTGATGAAATCGAAATATTGGAATTGTGAACAAAGTGGTGAATTATTTGTTTTAGTTATGATATTTGATGATATAAATTGAAATGTATATGTGTGTGTTTTATTATCTTGATGTCATTAATATGGCCACGAGGCCAGAAATGTATTGTTTTGATTTTTGCAGGCATTTGCAACACAACAAACAAAAGGGGGATATGAGACCAATAGTGAAGGAATTTGGGGTATTGGAAACATGTCACCTTGGTAACTAGTGTAAATGTATGATGTTTTGTGGTTATATTGTTAGGAGGTCCCCATTGGGGGTGGCCTCAAATGTGAACTTGGGTAAAATTATGGTTTTCTCATGTTGATTTTATTTATTTGTGATTAATTGTATTTTGTTAGTATTTTGGAGTCACTTTTATTATTGTTGTTAAGTACTCCACGTAAGTTAATTAAATTTGATTAGTTAGTGATAATTAGGATGTGAAAAAGGGGGAAATAAATGTGAGTAGGTAGTCTTGGTTTGTGTTGGATTTGAAATAATTTAATTGATTTTGAGTAGTGTGTACTCAATCTTGCAATAGAATTTCGGATTTTGACTTTGGGGCCATTTTGGAGGCTTGTGGAATGAGTTAAGCTTGTCAAACACCTATTAAAGTCACCCACCCACTATGCCTACGATGTTAGGGTATTATTTTAGGCCTTTTGTGTGTTTTAATGGAGAGAAAAGAGCAATTAATTGAACCTTTCTTACAAGAGTCTTTAATTGTGTCCTTTAGGCGTGTGGGTTTGGATTTGAGTGTGTAAAAGGATTGTCATTCCTCAACCACCAATTTATTGTGCTTTGGAGATTGGGTTTGACCTTGTGATGTGGAATGGAGGAGAAATGATGTGGTATCCCAAATGGAGCCACATCACTTCTCTCTCCTCTCTTTCTATTTATTCTATTTTTTTAGGATTTGGGGGATACTTGTTTTATTTGGAGAATTTTTCTTTTGGGAGGAGTTTGTTTGAGAGTGTTGTTTGGAGCTTGGATTTAGATTGTGTTTGTTTGGGCTTGAAAAGGTTGGAACTTGCTTGTGGATTATAAATCTTGCAATGGCAAGGCAGGGTCTTTACCCTTGTTTTCTTTTACTATTTTGGTTTGCACATGTCTTTGAATGAAGGATATTGCATGTGTGATTTTGGGAAGTAGAATGGCCTTAGCTTGTGTAGGAGAAAATGGAAATGGGGATATTTTGGAGGGAGGAATAATATTTTATTGGGTATTTTAGGAGAGATTTGGGTTGGGGTGCCCCACCTTGTGATAAGTTAAATTTTTGTTTATCACTTTGTCTTATTGTGGGAGGCATAAGAGTTGAGGCATAAGATTTGTTGTTCTTTGAGGGATAAATAAGAGTTTTGTGGGTTTTGATTAAGTTCTTGGAGGTTTTAAGGTGGGTACCAAAACCCTTGGGAGGCTTAAGTAGAGTCCCCGTTTTATTTTCTCTTCTTGACTTGAGTTTAGAACCATTGTGTTGGGAAACTTGTGTGTGTGGAAACCGTGGTTTTGTTGTTGTTCTTAATGTGTGAATGTTTGGTTTGAATGTGAATATGGAAGCCTTGTTATGTTGCCAACGGTTTCCAAATACCCCTCATTGCTTCTTTGTTGGGGTTTGTGGGCCAATGAGGAAGAAGACTTCTCTTTCTCATTGGATTATTGGTTGGGTGGAGAGTGTTCCCTATTCCCCCATTTTGGTTGTTGTGTTTGGAATTTTGGAAGGAGGTGAAGCTCAAGTGAAGAATGATATGAGTTGTATTTGCAGAAGAGAAACAAGATTCCTCTTAGTAAAAATTTTACCATGTTGTCTCCATTTGAATGGAGAGCTTGTAACTTGAATTTTTAAGAATTTCAATATCTTGTAAATATGTTGAGAAGTAGTTGACTTGTATTGAGATCTCTAAATGTATGTGTGTTGGAAAGTACAAAAATAATTTGTATTTGCTACTATGTAAATTACTTCATTTTGTAAACTCTACTAAGAGTGTTTTGAATGATAAATTTGCATTTGAAAATGTGTTAGTTCTTGTAAGAGAAAGCTACCATATTTTGCATTAGTTAGATGAAGTAGAAAAATTGGAAATGGACTTGAAATGGAAATGTATTTCTTCAATTGAAGTTGTTTCATTGCCTCCAAAGTGTGATATGTTTCATTTTAAAAATATTGAGAATCTTGTTAAAATGCACTTGTTTGAAATGGTTGTCATTTATTTATTGTAAGAAGAAAGGGAAATAGTTCTTGTTCTATTGAAAGGAAGGCATTTTAAAATAGTAAAATTTATAGTTAAATTCCTTAAAATATTAGAGAAAAGAAAGTAGTTGATTAAAAATATTAAAATGGGGGAAGATTTCCTACTTACAAGTTATAGTGTGTTGAATGAAAATTTCTATTAGTATCTTCAAGTTCACCTTTAAATGAATAGGTAGAAAGTTTAAAATTCTTTGTTTTGCGTTCTACTTTCTCTTATAAAGCATTTGATCAACTTTTAATAAGCAAATGTGTGTGTGTGTGTGCACGCGTGCGTGTGTGCGTGCGTAATAATTATTAATATTATTAATAATAATATATTAAAAAAATAATAACAAAAAGTTTGTATTGAGCCACTTAGCCACGTGGACAGTCAAGTGTGTTGAGTGTGTTTTAATATGGGAAATGTGGGGGTCATTTATCTCATCCCCACCCCATAGCTATATGGGATGGGGGTGGGGGGTGCAACCTCCCCGATTGACTTTTGAACCTGCCATTTAAATACATTGACCACCTTGTGTATATTATTATTTTACTGGCATTCAAAGCTTGACCACGGCTTAGATTTTTTTTTATACACGCAGTTTTAGAATTATATAATATATTCACATTTATATATATAATAACATATTTTATGATTTCATGTTATTTAAAATAATACAAAAAATAAAATAAAATGCATATGTGTGTGTGTGTGTGTGTGTGTGTGTGTGTGTGTGTGCACACACACACACACACACACACACACACACACACACACACACACACACACACACACACACACACACACACACACACACACACACACACACACACACACACACACACACACACACACACACACACAAACACACATCTAAATCATTTTTGTTTATGCATCATTTAAAATAGATCTAAAATGGGGCAAATGCCCATATACCCAAATATGGAAAATACAATGAAATAACTTTAACAACAAATAAAACTATAACCAAAACCTAAAGAGAGGGTAAAATGGAATAAGTAAACAAAAAAATGAGAGCACCCATCCTTCAACTTGGACAATCTTCAATGGCTTCCTTCTCCTTCTTCTCCTCCTAAACTGCAAAACAAAAATGAGGAAATAAGTCAAAAGAATGAATAAGAAGACTCCATAAAGAAGTTTAGGTTAGTTTGAATCCCTAAGATCCAAAGGCCCATATTTAATCCATCCAATGGCTAAGAAACATCCCTACAAAAGTTAGGTGAGAATTAGGTGGGAATATGTTTTAAATGAAATGCATGTGTAAATTTTGAATGGGGCCACTTAAGGGGTGTTGGGAGATAAGTTAAATTGTGACCTTATTGTTTAATTGGTGACTTTTAAAATAAAAATCCTTTGACTCTTGTATTTTATTAAATCAAATTTACCCAATAGTAACTAGGAAACATTTATTTTAGGGATTAAATGTATTTGTATTTAATTTATGTGGAGGGTAATTTCAAATTTAGCCCTAGAATAATAAATTATTAAATGACTTTTGAAATAGGTTACTAAATTAAATAAAGATTATAATAAGGGGATTTTAAGCCCGAACTAGGAAATTGAATAATATTAATTAAAACAAATAAAATTTAACCGAGAAATAAACTAAACCTAGTTGAAGGTTGTCCCTTCTAACCGGTTTTAAACAAAAAAATATTTCGTAAATTTTCAAATCTAACTACTAGGTTTGTCTTGGGTTTTGTGTAGGAATTTTTGGGCGTTACACTTGGTATCAGAGTTGTGGGTTCAACGCTTAGACCCACAGGAACACTTGTAAACACAAATAGTTAACCTAGTACAACCTACAACTAGATCACACAACATTGCATGATTTTTTTAAATGTAGAAAACCTAGAGAACTGAAACAAAACCTAGAATGGTAAACTAACTCCTTTCTTTATTTTTGTAGGAGGCATAAATTAGATGAGGGGATTTTCTACGTGGATTTAGATATACCACCTCCGCAGTAGAAGTGGCCGTTATACTAATGCAGATACTACGGATATCAGAGGGTGTCAATGCAACTATACGAGGTGGAGCAGTAGGGGCACGTCCTAGAGCATGATAGGGAGCCATCACATAAGGCTCAACACCCTTTGAGACACAACAATGAGCATAGGGTAGATAACTCCCACATGGAGTCATCTAGAGTAGATTCACCTCAGAGGGGACATGGAGATAGGGTTTTAGGACACAAAGACAGATCTAGGAGTCCTAGGTCGAGGGATGAACATGCAGAGAGACCTAGGGGTCGACAATCATCAGTTGCAGATCATATCAAGGAGATCCTGAAGCTACGCTCGTCTCATTATTCTAATGATACAAGAGGTTTTCAGGAAGAGGCTTGGTTAGTGAGCTTGAGTGGGTGCTTCAATTTTTTCCCATGTACTAACAACACGAAGGCTTGTGGTCTAATTCATCTTCGAGGGATAGAACAAGTGTTTAGTGGAGGAATAAGGAGCATAAGCTCCATGTAGACTCAAAGACGGTCACTTGGGAGCTCTTCGAGGAGTGGTTCAGGAGAAAATACTTATCTAGGAGGTTTATTCAGCAGAGGATAGATGATTTCCATGACTTGCGTCAGGCATCCATGATAAAGAATGAGAGTATGAGAGTTGATTTTGTACTTGCTTCAATTTTTGACTACACGCAGGATGAGAAGGTCAAGTCACAGTTTATCAAGGGCTTGACATTAGATTTAGGAGTTATAGTACGCATTCATTATCCGTAGACCTTATTTGAGGTCATGGAGAAGGCCTAAATTGCATATAGATACTAGGGGGAAGATGCAACATGCCAGAGATAGAGTGCGGAGCCATATTTAGTAGCTCCAGGATAATAGGTTGAGGGGCTCAGCTCCTCCTCCTTTTGGGTGGACATGGTTCTACACAGTCTTCATTCAGCCACCACAACAACCACGTTAGTAGTAAGTAGAGTAGAATCATCCACTATTTAGACTTCCACATATATTTTACACTCATATGGGACGGAGTGTGGGACCTTTCCCCGGGGTCCCATCTAGACACAAGGAGAACCTAGGGCTTAGTCGGCGGGAGCTTGTCATAGCGTAGCGACCACAACATCCATATCAGATCATCATGAACCATGGCACAAACCACAGAGTACTTGCTGGAGTTGCATCTCATCAGAGGGGCCAGTAGTTTATTATGGATGTAGTGTACCTAGACACCATTGGAGGGAGTGCCCGTAGAACCATAATAACAAGGGTAAGACAACGATATCGTGAGCCTACAATTGGTGACATGGGACATAGTTATTAGATATATGCATCGATCAAGAACCACCAGGAAGAGCATCAAGGCATGATGATTAAGATCGTAGGTAACATTGGTGGTATCCCTACCTCTATTTTGTTTAATTCTAGCTCGTCGATTATTTTATCGTATTATCTTTAGTAGAGTGATGCGGGATGGTGGCAGTTAGGTAGGGCCTTAGTTGGGATGTTGAGATGGCTTCGAGCCAAGATCTCAAGTAAAATCCTTAGTCAAGGAGAGTGTAAAATCCTTAGAACTATTTTGGATCTTCGTATTCTTCCTTTGGGTTATTATGGAGTTATCTTGGGCATGGATTGGTTATCTACACACATAGCCATATTTTCTGTTATAGTAAGGTTATTTATTATACGTAGATGATTTGGGCGTTGAGTTGGTTATAACTAGAGTTAGGATGCCCATCTCTATTCACATTATTTCCGCTATGCATCTTAAGCAAAGTGTGCACAGGTGGGTGTCGGTTATATGCTATTACGATTAGTGATAGGTCGAGAATGGGGCTAGTGGACCTTCACTTGATGATCACACCATTTTACAGGATTTTTGGATGTATTTCCTAGTGAGTTGTTGGGGTTTCCTCCCCCACGTGAGATAGACTTTCACATTGATTTGGTTCCGAGAGTGGATCCTATCTCACACGTTCCATATAGAATGACCACCCCTAAGCTATGTGATCTCAAGTTTCAGCTAGAGGGTCTTCTCGAGAAAGGCCTAATCCATCCTAGTGTATCCCCTTGGGGAATACCAGTGATTTTTGTGAAGAAGTACAGATCCTTGCTATTGTGCGTGGACTAGAGGTAGCTGAACAAAGTAACGATCAAGAATCATTACCCCATTCCTCACCTCAATGATTTATTTGATTAGGTGAAGGGGGCCATGATATTTTCCAAAATAGATCTTAATTTTGGGTACCTTCACTGGTGAGGATTGTAGAGGTAGATGTCCACAAGACAAATTTTCGTATGAGATATGGCCACTATGAGTTCACATTTGTGTCATTCGGTCTTGATGAATGCCCCGTAGTGTTCATGAGTTTAATGAATGGGGTGTTCAAGAATTTTCTAGACTACTTTGTACTTGTGTTCCTTGATGACATTTTGATCTACTCATGTACACATGAGAAGCACGAGGAGCACCTTCGTTGGGTTTTGTAATATATTCGTGAGCGAAGCTTTATGGGAACCTAGAGAAGTGTGCATTCTTCAAGTCGAGGTGCGATTTGGGCCACATTATTTTTGGGGGAGGTATCATAGTCGATACTTCCAAGATTAGATCCATTATGGATTGGCTAGCACCTACTCGTGTGACCAAGGTGCAGCTTGAGTTTCATGGGGTTCACGGGTAGGATACTACAGGAGATTTGTTCAAGACTTTTTTATATATTGTGAACCTCATCACTTCCCTTCATTGGAAAGGGAAGAAGTTAATTGTTGAGATAGATGCGAACAAGCCTTTAGGACTCAAGGAATTCCTTACGAAAGTATCCATTCTTGTAGTTTGAGATCCACAGGAGAGTTTTTAATTTTCACTGATGCTTCTTTGGAAAGATTTAGGAGGGGTATTGATGTAGGAGGGCCATGTAGTAGCCTTTGAGTCTCGCAAACTCAATGATTATGAGCTCAATTATCTGACTTATGACCTTGAGCTTGTAATAGTTGTGCATGCTTTGGTTTGGTGGAGACATTTCCTTTTAGGCAAGAGATTCATTCTTAGGACTTGAGTCTTTGTCACATCTTCACGTGTCCCAATCTCAATGCTCATCAATGGCATTGGATGGATTGTCTTTGTGAGTATGACATGGAGATAGAGCATGTGAAGGGGAAGGATAATGTGGTTGGGGATGCCTTGAGTCATCAGAGACATTTGGTTATGGATATAATAGTTTATACAGACTTGAGGACCAAGATTTTGTAGTAGCTTCCACATGACAGCTTCTACCTTTCAGTCATAGAAGAGCTTGAGTCTTAGAGACCCCTTAAGGGGAAGTTTGATGGATTTTAATTAGAGGCAAATGGTCTTCTTTGGCACAGAGGTCAGATCTATGTTACCATAGATGGGGATTGAGGCAGATATCCTTGTTGAGGCACACCTTGCACCCTATTCAGCCCATCTATGGTGAAGAAGATAAACACCACCTTGAGATAGTTGTGTCATTGGAGAGGGCTACGGAGAGACATGGCTAATTTTTTTCTCATTATTTAGAGTGCCAAAAGGTGAAGGCCGAGCATCAACATCCAGTAGGCCTTCTATATCCTCATGATGTACCAAAGTGGAAATGGGACACGATTTCCATCGACTTCATTGTAGGGATACCTACGTCGAGATACCACCACAATGCCATCATGGTTGTAATGGATAGATTGAAGAAAGTGGCTCATTTTTCTCTTGTAAAGACCACCTATATAGCTAGTGCAAAGCTTTGAGTATATCTAGATGATATTTTTAGACTACATGGGATTCTCACGGAATATCATTTACGACCGTGATCCCTTGTACACCTCTCACTTTTGGACCACCATGCAGCATGCTCTCGGGACGAAGATCAAATTCATTAATACTTATCACCCTAAGAGAGATGGATGACATAGCGGGTGAATTAGATCTTGGGGACATGCTTAGGATTTACATCATATACCATGAGTGAGGTGGGAGGAGTAATTTTATTTAGTGGAGTTTGCCTACAACAATAGCTTTGAGTTTAATTGGTATGTCTCTATTTCGGGCATTATATGGTACGGAGTGCAGGACATTGTTGAGTTGGGACAAATTCGAGGACAAGGTTTCTCTTGGGCCGGATTTATTATAGGATATGGAGCAGAAGTTTGTCATGATTTGAAAAATATTACAGGAGGCTCAGGATAAAGAAGAAATATGTAGATTAGCGGAGGACATATCGTATTTTTGTGGTGGGCACAAAAGTGGTTCTTCATGTCATGGCACATAAGAGCCCTATCCATTACAGTAAAGGCGTTAATCTTGCTCCTAGATTTTTGGTTCCCTTTGAGATATTGGAGCGTATCGGTCCTTTAGCCTATTGTCTAGTATTGCCACCTAGCTTGTCTCGCATCCACAATGTATTTCATGTTTCTTTGCTTAGGAGGTACATTCCAAATCCTTCTCATGTATTGGATTGGGCGGCATTGCAGGTGTAGGATTAGGGGTAGGTGATGGTGGAGCCCGTCTGTATTTTAGAGTGCATGACCTTGGGCCTTCGAGGTAAAGATATTGATTAGGTTTGTGTCCAATGGGATCAATACGATGAGACAACACTACATGGTAGGATGCCACACATGTGAGAGCACGACTCCCACACTTGTTCTAGTGACTTCCAAGAGAAAGGTGGAGAAATTTGAGTCTAAGGGGATGGGGATGTAGTTCCCACTCCTCTTCGAAATTGATATTATTATGATTTTGCTTATTATGTATTGGAGTTATAAACATTGTTATCATATTTTAGACAACGATAGATGGATATGGTTATATTTGATTTTCTTATTTGATAAACAATATGGATTTTTAGACTTATGACATGATTTATAGGATGGATTATATGCATGGTTTGACATATCAAAGTATTTGGTAATCTTGAGCTACTAATGTCTATCGACACATTAGATGTGATATGTATGTATGTATGTATGTTTCTAGATGATTTGGTTGATTTTGTGATCTTATTGCTAATCTATAAATTGATGAAAACAAAATATTGGAATTATGAACAAAGTGGTGAATTACTTGTTTTAGTGATGATTTAGTTATGATTTTAAATTATATTAATTGATATGTATATGCGTGTGTTTTATTATCTCAATGTCGTTAATATGGTCACGAGGCCAAAAAGGTATTGTTTTGATTTTTGTAGACATTTGCAACACAACAAACAAAAGGGTGATAGGAGACCAACATTGAAGGAATTTGGGGTATTGGCAACAAGTCACCTTGGCAACTAGTGTAAATGTATGATGTTTTGTTGTTAGATTGTTAGGAGGTCCCCATTTGGGGGTGGCCTCAAATGTGACCTTGAGTAAAATTGTGGTTTTCCCTTGTTGATTTTATTTATTTGTGAGTAATTGTATTTTGTTAGTATTTTGGAGTCACTTTTATTATTGTCATTAAGTACTCCATGTAAGTTAATTAAATTTTTGTATTTAGTGCAAATTAGAATGTAACAAAAAGGGGGAAATAAATGTGAGTAGTAGTCTTGGTTTGTGTTGGATTTGAAAGAATTTAATTTATTTTGAGTAGTGTGTACTAAATATTGCAAGTGAATTTCGGATTTTGACTTTCGGGGCCATTTGGAGGCTTGTGGGACAATTTAAGCTTGTCCCACACCTCTTAAATTCACCCACCCACTATGCCTATGATGTAAGGGGCTTATTTTATGCCTTTTTGTGTATTTTAATGGAGAAAAATCATCAATTAATTGAACCTTTCTTACAAGAGTATTTAATTGTGTCCTTTAGGGTGTGGGTTTGGGTTTGAGTATGTAAGAGGGTTGTCATTCCCTCAACCATCAATTTATGTTTCTTTGGAGATTGGGTTTGACCTTGTGAAGTGGGATGGAGGAGAAATGATGTTGCATCCTACATGTAGCCACATCACCTCTCTCTCCTAAATTTTCTATTTATTATAATTTGTTTGAGGATTTGGGGGTTACTTTTTTATTTGGAGACTTTTTTTCCGGGAGGAGCTTGCTTTGAGATTGTTGTTTGGAGCTTGGAGTTAGATTTTTCTTTCTTGGGATTTGAAAGGTTGGAACTTGCTTTTGATTGGAACTCTTGCAATGGAAAGGTAGGTTCTCCTTTTTTATTTTACTATTTTTGTTTGCATATGTTTGTCAATGAATTTTATCGTGCATGTGTGATTTTGGGAAGTATAATGGTCTTAGATTGTGTAGGAGAAAATGGAAATGGGGATATTTTTAGGGAGGCATAAGATTTTATTGGGTATTTTAGGAGGGATATGGATTGGGGTGCCCCACCTTGTGATAAGTTAAATTTTTGCTTATCTTGTTGTCTTATTATGGGAGGCATAAGAGTTGTTTTCTTTGAGGGAGGCATAAGAGTTGTTGTTCTTTGAGGGAGGAATAATATTTTTATGGGTTGTGATTGAGTTGTTGAGGTTTGAAGGTGGGAACCAAAACCATTGGGAGACATAAGTAGATTCCCATGTTCTTTCATCTTCTTGGCTTGATTTTAGATCCATTTTGTTGGGAAACTTGTGTGTGTGGAAGTGATTTTTGTTGTTGTTTCTTATTGTGTGAATTTTTGGTTTCAATGTGAATGTGGAAGCCTTGTTATGTTGCTAATGGTTGTCAAATACCCCTCATTTCTTCTTTGTTGGGGCTTGGGGCCAATGAGGAAGAAGACTTCTCTTCCTCATTGGATTATTGGTTGGGTGGAGAGTGTTGCCTACTCCCCATTTTGGTTGTTTTGTTTGGACTTTTGGAAGGAGGTGAAGCTCAAGTTAAGAACTATCTTAGTTGAATTTGGAGAAGAGAAACAAGATTTCTCTTTGTAAAATATTTACCATGTTGTATCCATTTGAATGGAGGGCTTGTAACTTGCATTTTTAAGAATTTCAATCTCTTGTAAATATGTTGAGAAATAGTTGATTTGTATTGAGATCTCAAAATGTATGTGTGTTGGAAAGTAAGAAAAAGAATTTGTATTTGTTACTATGTATATTACTTCATTTTGTAAACTGTACTAATAGTGTTTTGAATGATAAATTTGCATTTTAAAATGTGTTAGTTCTTGTAAGAGAAAAATACCAAATTTTGCATTGGTTAGATGAAGTAGAAAAATTGAAATGGACTTGAAATGGAAATGCATTTCTTTCAATCTAAGTTTGTTTCATTTCCTCCAAAGTGTGATATGTTTCATTTTAAAAATATTGAGAATCTTTTTAAAATGCACTTGTTGTTTGAAATGTTTGTTTTTTTATTGTAAGAAGAAAGGGAAATAGTTCTTGATCTATTTAAAAGGAGAGATTTTGAAAATACCAAAATTTATAGTTACATTCCTTAGCATATTAGAGAAAAGAAAGTAGTTGATTAAAAATTTAAAATGGGGAAGATTTCCTACTTGCAAGTTATAGTGTGTTGACTGAAAATTTCTATTAGTATCTCCAAGTTCACCTTTCAATGAATAGGTAGAAAGTTTTAAATTTGTTGTTTTGCGTTCTACTTTGTCTTATCAATCATTTGATCCTTTTTAATAAGAAATAAACACACACACACACACACACACACACACACACACACACACACACACACAAATTTATTTATATTTAATTATATACATTTATTTTATAAATGTATATATATTAAATATAGTACAATTAGAAAATTATTGATATTGGACAAAAGAGATTACATTTGTTAATGTTATTATTATTATTAAAAATATAATATATATATACTAACAAACAAAATTGTATTGAGCCACTTAGCCGTGCATGGACACCAAGTCTCATTGAGTGCGTTTTAATATGGGAAAAGTGGGGGGTCACCGACCCCACCCCCACCTCATAGTTATATGGGATGGGGGTGGGATTGGCGACCTCCCCCGCCACCCCCACCCCAACCAAATTTTGAACTGCCATTTCAGAGCAACAACAACCACCGTGTATAAACACGGTCGGCCTTATTACTATTTATAGCACATGTCCTAAGCTTGACCTGTGGCTTAGAATTTTTATATGCAGTTTTAATTATATAATATATGCACACACGCACGCACGCACACACACACACACACACTATATAATAACATATTTTATGATTTGGGTTATTTAAAATGATATATATATATCTATATCTATATCTATATCTATATCTATATATAGGTGTATATATACACACATATACGTATACACATCTAAATCATTTGTGCATATGAATCATTTAAAATATATCTAAAATGGGAAAATCCCATATACCCAAATAGGAGAATACAATGAAATAGTTTAACAAAAAATAAAACTATAACCAAACCCTGGAGAGGGTAAAATGGAACAATCAAACAAACAAAATGAGAGCACCCATCCTCCAACTTGGACAATCTTCCATGGATTCCCTCTCCTTCTTCTCCTCCTATCCTGCAAAACAAAAATGAGGAAATTGTTAGTGTGAGTTATCCTATGTGTCCTCCTCTCATGTTGGAGGGTCATCTCACATGGGTTAGGTTTAGGGTTTCATATGTGTCATGCACTAGGGTTACTCAGCACCCTATATGTACCCCTTTTCTATTCATTTATGAGTATTCCAAGACACTCCACTGTCTTTCCTCTATGCAAGATTTGTTTCTATTGAGCAAGTTATTCCATTATTGATCAATTTTTTTCCTTGCTATCGCTGGAGCTTTCACGATTCCGTTGGAGTGCAACTACTTCGTGGTGCCTCATTTCCGATTTGATTCTCGCAAACTCTTTTCATGGTATCTTTGAAACACTTGGTAACTCGTCTTGCAATTAGCGTAATAACGCGCAGAGAGGAGACCACCAGCAGTGTTTTGTGGAGTACAACAAAGAGGAACATAAGAACAAGCACAAGCAAAAAGAAAAAGGAGGCGAAAGCCTGACCACAGTGGTGAGAAAAAGTGTCTCACGTTACACGAAAGAATCCCTTTGTCGTAAAACTATGGGCGAGACGCGCCACAAGTCCATTTAAAAAAAGGAATAGAATAAAGCTCAAAAGAATGAGCTGAATTAAGAAAAACAAAGACACCCCAGAATAGGGCACTTTTTAAATCCGTTTCAAAGTGCTTATTGGCTTTTTCTCATCAAATCATGGGAATTGGTTTTTGCTTATAACTTTTGACTTGTTGCTCGGTTTTGAGCACTTCTTTAGTCAAAGTTGTATGTTTTTCACACCCTAGATGATGGGATCATTAGCTTTGTAAACGCACTAATTTTATAAAGTGCCGCATTCTGAGGGGTGTCTTTGTTTTGCTTAATTCAGCTCATTCTTTTGAGCTTTGTTCTATTCCTTTTTTTCGTGGACTTGTGAGCGCATCCGCCTGCGATTTTATGACAAAGGATTCTTTCATGTGACGTGAGACACTTTTTCTCACCACTGGGTTGGCTTTCGCCTCCTTTCTATTTTTGCTTGTGCTTGTTTTTACGGTGTTCCTCTTTTGTTGTGCTCCACGAAACACACTATTGTGGTCTCCCTCTTGCGTTATTACGCTAATTAGAAGACGAGTTACCAAGTGTTTCAAACCGCACGCACGGACCCGATTGTAATCAACGCACTAAACTATAAAGTGCCGAAAAGCAAGGGGTTGTTATTGTCTGGTGGTTGTGTTTCTTTTCTACATTTATTTCTCTCTCTCTCACTATGGATGCACTTTCAATTCCTTTGCTTACGCCGTTCAAATTTTCGAATGGAGATTGAAAATAATAATGAAACTAAGGGGTAAAGGGTTATACCGCATCACCATGGGAACTGAGACTGAACCAGACGACAAACCTGAAAAATCTAAGTGGTTAAACCGTAGTGATGAAGCTTTAGGTCTTCTCTGCATGTTTGTTTCTCCTGACTTGCTCTTCCACATTGAGGCATCTGAAACACCTACATCTGCGTGGAAAATGCTGGATGCGATGTTTGGACAACTAGATGACATGAGAGTGCATGAGTTGGAAAATGAACTACTAGGGTTAAATCCTAGTGACTTTGAAAACCTACAAGCCTTCTTCTCAAAATTTGTCCACATTAGATTATTGTTAAAAGGATGTCAAGTAGAAAAGAAAGATTCTCAACTGATCTTGTTGATTCTCTCTAAGCTAGGTCCCGAATATTCTGTCTTCGTGTCAACTTTCTACGCTACAAAATTTGCTTTGGGCGATACTTGGATGATGCCCTCCTTTGACTATTTTTCATCCCAACTCATTCGAGAACAGGACAAACTCATTCAAATGGGGTCTCTCAAGTCCAAGTCACATGCCCTTGTAGCAAGTACAAGTACAAGGAAAGAAGAGGAAAGAAGAAAGAAACTAAGGATCAACCTAAGAAAGAAACCAAGATCAAACCTAAAAATGACACAAACACTTCAACTTTTGAGCCTAAGCGCAGAAAAGCAAGTATTTGTGTTCCTATTGCAAGAAGACTGGTCATGACGAGAAACACTATTTTAAAAAACAGATTGATCACTTATCTCATTTACTTGAGAAAAATAAAATAAGTGTTCCTAAATCAATAAAGCAAAGTGCTCGAAGGCCGAGTCTTCTACGCATAAAAAGGTGCTAGAAATGATAAGAAGAAAGGAAAGGCCCTTGTAGCCAAAGTTTCTCCTTCATCAACATGGATTATAGATTTCGGTGCCTCACACCACATGGGTTCTTCGCATGTTGAGTTTTCCAACATCAAACCTTGTGGAATGTCCCAAATCATGATGGGTAATGACATGACAGTGTCGGTTTCCAGTAGTGGATCGGTAGAGATGGATGGGGGAACATTTAACCAAGTGTTGAGTGTTCTTGATCTCTCTACCAATCTCCTATCATTTTACCAAATTACTCACCTTGGTGAAGGAATGCGAGTGGAATTTGGTCCTAACTCGATGATTATTTGTGAGTTTAACAATGACACTACAGTGGCTGAGGGAAAGGCAGATCACCGTTCACGGTTGTACACCTTCTCCCACTTTACTTTTGATTCTACGCCCACTACCTTGCTCACTCATGCAAATGAGGTTAGTAAGCTATGGCATGAGCATTTTGGACATCTAAACTATCGCTACCTTGAACAATTGAGTCAAAATGAAATGGTCAATAGGTTGCCTCACGTCAAGTTTTCTAAGGGTATTTGTGAGGGTTGTACCCTTAGAAAGCATCCTGAAAAGAACTTTGACAAAGGAAAAGCCTGGAGAGCCACTCGTCCCTTGGATCTTGTTCACAGCGATGTTTCTGGTCCATTTCCTTCTCCTTCATTTACTAGAGCTCTTTATGTGCTAACCTTCATTGATGACTATTCGTGATATACTTGGGTATATTTTCTTAAGCTTAAGTTTGAAGTCTTTGAACATTTTCAGGACTTTAAGGCTCTTGCTGAGAAATAGGTGAGGAATGGTCTATCAAGGTTCTCCGAATCGACAATGGAGGTGAATATGTAAACAATAGGTTCATGGATTTCTGTACTTCTGAAGGGATCTCTTTGCAACATATAGTTGCTTATAGCCCTTCACAGAATGGAGTCACAGAAAGAAAGAACCGTACTCTGAAGGAGATGGCCACTTGTATGATTCACTCGAAGTCTCTTCCTCCGCAGTATTGGGCTGAAGCAGTGAATTGTGCAAATTACATTCAGAACCATGTTCCACATAAGGCAGTAAGAGGGATGACACCCTTTGAAGCCTGGTTTGGATGCAAGCCTGATGTTGAGCACTTTCAAGTCTTTGGATCCAAGGCTATGGCTCGGATTCCCAAGAAGAAACGTAAGGCCTTGGAACCACAATCCAAACCTTGTATCTTTGTAGGGTATCCTGATGGCGTGAAGGGATATCGATTGATGAATCCTACTTCTCATGAGCTATATATTGAGAGAAGTGTTAAGTTCGATGAGTCTTCTTTGACTTCTACTTCTCCACCTATAGAGGTTCTTCAGCTCACTGATTTAGATTCTGACTCATCAGATGATGATGATCGTTGAGCGTGCTCCTCTTCCAGATCCTCCGACCATCAGACCTTTGAGTCTTCTTATTCTGACAGTAGTGATGATGAGGACTATGTCCCTTCTCACTCAAGTGAAGAATCTTCTGACTTTGAGCTTGATCCTCCTGGTCCCCTTTGGGCTAGGAAAACTTTGTAAAGTGCTGGAGATTTAGTTGGAGATACTTCGGATATGAGACGTACTCACTCAGATTTCATTGGACCCCACTCTTTCTTCGCCTCTACTTTTGATCCATAGTCTTTCCGGGAGGCTTTTGGTATTCTTGAGTGGGATTCTACCATGGATGAGGAGTATTCCTCTCTCATGAAGAATGATACTTGGGATCTCACCACTCTTCCAAAAGGAAGAAAAATCATTCGGTGTAAGTGGGTGTTCCGAACAAAGTATGGAGTAGATGGAGACATCGAAAATTTTAAAGCGCGATTAGTAGCTAAGGGTTTCTCCCAGATAGCTGGGGTTGATTATACAAAACCTTTGCTCTAGTTGTGAAGATGACTTCTATTCGAATGACCCTAGCCATTTCCGCGTTGCAAAAGATGGAAAGTCCATCAAATGGACGTTAAGAGTGCCTTCCTTCATGGTGACCTAGAGGAAGAGATCTATATGGAACAACCTCCGGGTTATGTCCAAGATTCCTCCCTCGTTTGTAAGTTAAAGAAGTCTCTTTATGGCCTTAAACAAGCCCCTCGGGCTTGGTATGCCAAGATGGACTCCTTCTTACTTACATCAAGGTTTACTAGGTGTCACTCTGATCCAAATGTTTATATTCTACGGAAAGATGACTCCATACTCATTCTTGTTCTATATGTTGATGACTTGTTGATCACAAGCAACTCTTCCTCTATTATTGATTCTGTGAAGATTGCCTTAGCCAACAAGTTTTCCATGACTGACTTAGGTCTGCTTCATTACTTCCTTGGGATCCAGATTTCACAATCTGACTCGGGAATCTTGATTTCACAACCTAAGTATGCTCTTGATTTGCTAGCTTGGTTTCAGATGTCTGATTGCAAGTCTTCTCCTACTCCTTTTCTTTCCGGGGTTAAGTTGGTTTCAGATTGCTCTACTCCCTTGGTTGATGGTACTCTTTACCGACAGTTAGTTGGGAGCTTGATCTACTTGACTCACACTCGACCAGATTTATCATATGCTGTTGGGATCGTGTCAGATTCATGCAGGAGCCACATGAGTTGCATTGGAAAGTAGCTAAATGGATCCTTCATTATGTTCATGGCACTTATGTTGATGGCATACACTATCATGGAGGGGTTGATATTGACTTGATTGGGTTCTGATTTGATTGGGCGGTGACTTAGATCATCGGAAATATACTTGGCTGAGTTTCTCTCTTGGTTTGGGTCCTATTAGTTGGTCTAGCAAGAAGAAAAATGCAATTGCAATATCATCTATCAGAGGCAGAATACAGAGGAGCAGTCAACGCTGCCACATAAGCTATTTGGCTACAAGGTATTCTGACAGAGTTTGGCATCCACTTTCAGTGGCCTACCATTATCTACTGTGATAACATGAGAACTATCTCTATTTTCAGAAATCTAGTTCAGCATCAATGGATGAAGCACATTAAGATCCATATGCACTTCATACGGGAGCTTATTCATGATGGTATCATCGACATTCAGTACATTCAAACAGCTGATCAGATTGCAGACTTATTCACCAAGCCTTTCACTGAGATGAAGTTTCTTCACTTACGGTCTCTTCTTAGGGTGAGGTCTTCTGCAGCTGCCCATCTTCTTAGGGCTATTTAGTCCTTCTTTTCTTCTTCTTCTTCTAGGAAGATTGTGTTTGTATATGGGCACCTTATCAGGCCTTTAGTTTCTGGGCCCCATTGACACATCTTTCTTAGTTGTTTAGGAGTGTCTTCCTCTTCCATCTGACTCATCACAACCGCTACCCCAGCTTCGATGAAGGGGGGGTGTTAGTGTGAGTTATCCTATGTGTCCTCCTCTCATGTTGGAGGGTCATCTCACATGGGTTAGGTTTAGGGTTAGGTTTAGGGTTTCATATGTGTCATGCACTAGGGTTACTTAGCACCCTATATGTACCCCTTTTCTATTCATTTATGAGCATGCCAAGACACTCCGTTGTCTTTCCTCTATGCAAGCTTTGTTTCTATTGAGCAAGTTCTTCCATTACTGATCAATTTTTTCCTTTCTTTATCATTTGGAGCTTTCATGATTCCGTTGGAGTGCAACTACTTTGTGGTGCCTCATTTCCGATTCGATTTCGCAAACTCTTCAGAAATAAGTCAAAAGAATGAGTAAGAAGACTCCATAAATAAGTTTAATGTTAGTTTGAATCCCTAAGATCAAAGGCTGACTATTTAATCCATCAATGGCTAAGAAACATCCCAAAAAAATTTGGTGAGAATTAGGTGGGAATATTTTTAAATGAAATGCATGTGTAAATTTTGAAGCCACTTATAGGGTGTTGGGAGATAAGTTAAATTATGACCTTATTGTTGAATTGGTGACTTTTAAAATAAAAATCCTTTAACTCATGTATTTTATTAAATCAAATTTACCCAATAGTAGCTAGGAATTTACAATATTTATTTTAGGGATTAAATATATTTGTATTTAATTTAAGGTGAGGGTAAGTTTAGCACGTATCTCTAGAATAATAAATTATTAAATAACTTTTGAACCATGTTACTAAATTAAATAAAGATTGTAATAAGGGGATTTTAAATTTTACGAACTTCGAAATTGAACAATATCAATTAAATGTTAATTAAAATGAATAAAATGTTAACAAGTTGTGTCCACTCTCAAAATAAAATAAACCTAGTTGAAGGTTGCCCCTTTTTGTTAGGTTTTAAACTTAAAAATATATTTAAGTAAATTTTCAAATCTAACTTTTGGGTTTGTCTTAGGTTTTGTGTAGAATTTTTTTGGCGTTATAGTTTACAATTGAAATAATTAGAAAGGATGAGAGAAGAGAGGGAATAATGAAGAGAAGTCGAATGCTCAAGCATGGATGATAATTCTTCCAACTTGATGAAATCTACTTGAAGGAGATGAAGATGAAAGCTTGCTTTGTGATGGCCCTCTACAACATTGTTATGCTCTCTTTGCTAAAAGTTAATCCTTTGGGAAATTTTGATAACTTTTCCCTTTTTCAAATTCTTTTAAATGATGAACCTTTCCACACTACCCAGATATGTGAGAAGGTGAGTGATGAGCATTTATGAGTATGCCTTTGACAATGAAGAATGCCTTATTTTACTTAAACATTGTTCCAAACCATGAAGTACCAAAATTCCTTCTGGTTAATAATGCATATGAATAAGAACCTAAAAAAATTCTTAAATATGAAAACATGATGATCATGTCATTTCAAGGACATTGATATTTAAAATATGAATCAAACTCATATAAGTCAATGATTCATCTTTATCTCTGTAAGTATGAATTTTTCATTTCCATTCCCATGAAGAGATCTCTAAAGAAAGGATTCAACCAATAGAAAGTTGCCACAAAAAAGTTAGAAATGTTTCTTCAACTAGAATATGTGCCCAAACGGAGTACAAAAGTTAGCACTCTTTCACACAACCTATGGGATTCTATAATGAAGGCTTGAGTCAGAACCCAATAAAGCACCAAGATTCAATGAAACCATGCTTGAGGTACACCACGAGAAGGCTTAGATGATCTCTGTCAACAAAATGAAAGAAAAGTGATTTTAAATCGTTTATCTCACTCCCAGATGAAGGTTCTTGAGAAATGAAATTGAGATGCCACTAAACTATCACAAGGATTGAGACTGTGTGATTGAGATTTGGATGGATTTTTGATACAAGATTGTGAAAAAAAGAAAAACTATTTGCATGCATTCGAGAGATGAAATGAATCCACTTTAATCAAGATTAACATAGAATAACTCAAGTTTTATCAATTTTATCGAGCATAGGGAGAGTTTCTAGAAAAATATTAAAGCTTTTCGATGTTATTACTTTACCACCTTGACACGATTTAATTTTATACAAAAAGAGATATACATGCTTCTCGGATGAAAAACATGAAAGCTTGTCGATCTTTTCTACTAGAAAAATCAATCTCTGACCTTTCCAAAAAACTCCCAACCATTTGCACGAAAAATTTGTGCCATTTATAGCATGTTATGATAGAGCCCCTCTCCCCTAAAATAAATGTAAACGTTAATTGCACGGTGCTCACCATGATTCTTTCGTGATTCTCGAATCAAATCTAATACTCAGAAGTATTTAGGTGTTCGAGGGGGTAGATTTCATCAAATGCCTCCCGCATTCAACTCTTTACTCTAGTAGATCACTCTTCCTTCAATTTCCCAACCACTTCCACCCCTAATCATGTAAATCTAGCCCCTTGCATGCTCGGGAGAGGAAAAAGCAGAACATCATAATGGCACGATAAGTTAGACCATTTTAATGGTGAAAGACACCTTCTAGATCTTCCCACCAAACTTCAGATATCAACATTAACTTCCTTCTTTACTTGGCGTGTAGAAAAGGCCAAGAAATCATGGAGATTCACACTTCTAAATGTGTTTCAGAGAAATGGGGGGAAAATCAGATTTAGACTCACAGCTGTTGTTGATCTTTACTTTGAATTTGGTGTCACGTGGCGATTAAGGCTACAATGGAGAATAGACACAGGGGCATCCTTTTTTTTTACAACTTTTTGAAAAAATGGAAAAAATTCAATTTTCCTATACATAGCCCTCGGAAAACAAGCGACACGTGCCCAAATATGATTGAAGTAGAACCGCGCTCAAATTATACCATTTTACTCTCTTTTGACCTAAAAGGAAAATTTTCCAAATTTTCCAATGAAGCTCAGTATATACATGTTAGGCACAACACACGACACGTGTCCAAATGTGTTTGGAGTGGGGCACGCACTTCCTTTTACTTTTGACTCTTTTTCTCAAAAGGAAACTTTTCAAAAATTCCCACAGAGCCCACACCTCCACCATTGTGTGTGAGGAAAAACATTGACCTTTTCCTTCATATGAGCTTGACAAACCATTTTGAAATTTCAATCCTTAAGGGGAAAACAATCCAATTTACCTCGATGTCTGCCTCCCCACCTTTTTGACTTTTCAAAATGCCATGTGTCACCATGGCGCATCTTGATGTGGTCCCAAAAAATTTGATACCTTGAACAAGTGCGGGCTCCCCACGTGCCCTATTTGGGAAAGGTTTGCCTAAATACTTGAAACTCAGTGGAAGGTGCCATGTGTCATACTCGAGGTAGTCTCCTTTTGGCTATTGAAAAGTATAAGTAAAATGAAAAGTGAGCGGAGGCCTCCATGCATATATATACAGCGCTTCTTTAGAATGAAACTCAAGGGCTAGTCCCCGAACATGTGCGGTTCCTCCACATGTCTCCATGGCATAAATTCAAGATGGTGTCCAAAGTAGAGACCCTAAATGAGCACAATCTCGCCATGTGTCATGTTCCTCAAACTGATCCAATATGCATAAATTTTTTTTTTTAAGTCGGGGCCAAGCGGCGGAAGCCTCCACGTGTCCTCTTGAGTGCTACTCCAAGGCAAAACCTAAAAGTAGATCTTCAAATAGCGCCATGCCTCGACATGGACACATTTTGAGTTGAGGATTTTTATGAATTTTCTAAGTATCCAGCCGAGACGCGTACAAAAAGATGCCACATCCCCTGTCGATGCTACGATGTAAATTTGGTGGGATAAATGCTCGTTTTTAGTAAAAATAGAAAAACAATTATTTGAGTAAGGGAATGAAATTTTCTTTAAGGATAGAAAGTTTAGGAATGTTATAATTTTCCTCTACTTTCAAAATGTTCCTCGGAGAGACACATAAAAATTCATTCTTCTTCAAGTAATTAGGGCGAGAAAAGATAGGGAAGACGAATCACATTTGTGGAGAATAGAAAACATGGGGAAACCAAGTTTCTAATTGAGCAGAGCACGAGAGACTCAAAATACGAGACCCCTAAGAGGTTTACAACCTAGGAACCAATTAAAAATTTCCTGAGGATCAACTAGGCACTGACACGGGGAAGGAGAAAATGACAGAGGTCATAAATCAATAAGTTTTCAAAGGCACAAATGGGGCGAGACTATTTTGAGCACCAACATGGCTCCGACTCGAGGATGGGCACTCCCTGCGAGTGCCATAAGAACAAAAGTAGACCAAGTGCCAAAAATATCCATTGGGAAATGGAGTCATATTACAGAGTAGAGAAAAAGATCCACCTTCAACAATAGCAGAGAAAACAACAAAAGCAGTTCACGAGGACTAGAATGAGTAAAAACACAAAAACAAGGAACAAAAACAAAAGCGATACACATCGGAAGATTTTGCCTTGATTTAGGGAATCAATCAAGAAATGCTTCAAATGCCTACCATTAATAGGAAATTGCGAGTTCACCATATAAGTCCTTGAGGAAGAAGGTGTGTTCACTAATCCACGATATCAATAGAGTAAGGGCCCATCCATAATGAGTCAAACTTACCATGCTTGCCCTTATCCTCTTGTCTGTTATCCCATAACAACACAAGATCTCTAATATTGAATACTCTAGGAGTGACCTTATTATCAAACAACTTCTTGAGTTTCTCTCTAAACTTTATATGCCTCTAGTGAGATGCCCTCCTCTCTTCATCAAGCTCAATAATCTAGTTAATATGAGCATCATAAGGACCTACCTCTTGATCTTCTAGTACATTGGATGATGATAAGAAGATAATTGTATATGAAGGAAGCGAGTGCTGAGTCCCATACACCAACTCAAATGGAATATTTCTAGTGACCCTCTTGAAAGTGATCCTACTTCCTAGATGGTACTATCAGATCCTTTGTTTAAAACAATTCAATGCTGAAATAAAGTAAATATTGTCCCTCTTATAGTTTAATATGATTTAGGCATCTCATACAAAACACAATAGGCTAGATCTAATCTAGCGAGGCTAGGCTAGAAGGAGATCCAGAGGTCAAGTAGGTTGGTTATAGGTGAATGCGAGCTAATGAGGCTAGGTTAGATATAGATCGAAGGTCAAATAGGTGTTCAAGGTAGGTATATGTCGAAAAAAAGGTTGTTATTCTAGTAGAGATCGGGGGTGACAGAGAGACCGACCATGGTTTTATAAAACCGATGACGGTTTTTTAATGTAGCGGCGATGGTTAGAGAGAAGATGAGCGATGGTTAAGTCGAGGTTGGTGGAATCACACAGTCCAGGTTTTGGAGTTTTGGGGCAAAAGTGGAGTGGATAGAAGATGGGATTGATCACGAGAGGGGTGTAGATATGTTGCGAAGGTGCGAGACTTTGAGGAGGTCAAAATAGGAAATTGGGCCAAGTATTAAGATGATTGGGTATGGAAGGTGGCTGAGAGAGAGAGGAATGGAGAAGAGGGTAAAAGACTAGGTTCCTTTACCACAAAGACTACAGCTGATGATAAGAAAATGAAATAGATGGAAGGAGGATACTTACTCTTTTGTGAGGTACAGGTCTGAAGAATAATGAAGAAGTTCTTTGTGTTGGAGGATGTTGGGAAGAAAGTTTCATTGTTGTGCCAGTGTATTTGGTTGCCTTTGTTGATCACAAATCAATCTTCATTTCTTGTCACGTCTAAAGAGATCGAATTCGAGATCAAGAAGTTTTTCAAACCAACCAACCAACCAACCCATATTACAAAGCTATAAATGGGTCTAAATAGGCCATTTGGTCCATTTCGGTATAACCGGCATCGGTTTAGGGTGAACCGACATCGGTTTAGGGTGAACCGACATCGGTTTGGGTGAGATATCTCGGGTTGTTCAAAAATTTCCTAGGAAGTTGTTCCGCCATTTGATAAGGGTCTCTTCTTTTCTCGGGTGAAAACCGACCTTAGGAGGCTTTTAATGTGAGGTGAGGGGATGGGTCTAATGTTAGGTTTTATTTAGGACATTGGTTTAGGGTTTAGGTTAATGGGTCAAATGATGGGGGTGGTTAGGTGAGGTGTATTTAATAAAGGAAATTATATTAAATAGGTGTGTGAGGGTAGTGAATTAATTTAATGTAAATAATTAAATTAATGTGTGTGTGGAAAAAGGTCATTAACTTAATTAAAATAATTAAATTAATATGTATGGAGGTAAATGGCATTAATTTAATTAAAGTAATTAAATTAAAATGTGTGGGGTGCAGGAGGTAGGTGATAAGGTGTTGAGGATGAGGAAGTGATTATAGGGTTGTGTGGTAGGGGACCAAGGTGATTATGACATGATTTTGGTGTCTACATTTTTCCCCTTCTTGTTGTGTAGCTTGTATTGGTAAGTGACGTGAACAAGAATAGAGTGTGGTTGCCCCAAGTGGGAATGAGGGTGATCCCCCTCAAACCAAGGAAACGATGAGGTGGCAGGGCACATCGGTGAGTGGTTTGATAAAAGTGGATGTGAAGAAGAATGATGAAAATGAGGAATGGAGTAAAGGGAAAATCGGGCATATAGGTAAATGGGTAAATGGGCCAAGGTCAAAGGTAGTGGTAGTTGAACGCACACACATGTATAAACTGTGACACGGTACCAGGTTGAAGAGCTTGCAAACTCTACATCATCTAAGGTCGATAGGTTTATCAAACAAGGTTGAAGTGATTCCGGTATCCAAGGTATAGGATATGGTCAGGAAACACAACGTAGGTTAGGTGTAGGAATGTTTAGGTATGTTCGGTACCAAAGGTAGGGTCGGGATAAATGGTCACGATAAATAGGCAAAGGTAAGGTCATTAGGTCAATCAACATAGGTAACACGGTGCTGCAAGTATATAGCGAACACATTGGTTCAAAGGTCACAAATAGTTTTCGAGGTCAGGTAGATAGGTCACAACACGGGTAAGGCCGAGGTAGGGGTAAAATAAGGAGATGCCAATCAATTGGCTAATGAGGTGAGGTTAAAGAAGGTGGAGGGCGAGAGAAGAAGGTAAAGTAAAAAGTAGGAGGTAGTGTAGGGGGGAAAAAAAAAAAAAGGAGGTAAGAAAAATGAGGTCAATGTGAGAGGGCAATGTAGGTAGGCGGGGTAAGCAGAGTGCAGTGGTCATGGTATGAAGCCGATGATGGTGGAGAGGAACGATGGCGGTGGTTGTATAGGGTAGGGCAGGGATAGAGATCGGCATCGGTCAGGAGGTTAACCGATGGTCGGTTGAGTAGGGTAGGGTATAAAAAGTAAAAAACCCATGTTTTGAAAATTCATTTTGTGCATTTGGAAAAGGAGAAAAGGACAAGAAGAGAGAAAAAAGGAGAGATCAAAAGAGGAGGAGAGATTGGTTGGTGAGCCACATAGTGAGATTGAGTGAGTGAGGTGGGGTCATGAGATTGGATGATCGAGTGAGGTGATTGGTGAGAGTGTGAGAGGATGAGTTGATTGATGGCGGAGGATGAGGGATTCGAGAGAGATGCAGAGATGAGGTTCCATATGATATTATGAGATTTTGATTGATTATTGATTGATGAGATGTATTTTTTTGATGTGTTGATGATATGATAATATAGAGTATGAGATATTGTTTATGATCTTGTGTTAGATGAGATATGGATTTGGAATTTGATTAGATGAGATATGGGTTTTTTTACTTATGATATGGATGGAAATTAGGTGAGTTTAGGCATGGATGGAGTAGTTGGTTTAGGCATGATATGAGTCGAGGTGGTTAGGTGATGGTTGGATGGAGTTAGGTAGAATGGATATTATGGATGAGTGGGGTTGGTTTAGGCATGGATTGAGTTAGGTTGGTTAGGCATGGATGAGTTAGGTTGGTTTAGGCATGGATTGAGTCGGGTTGGTTTAGGCATGATTGAGGTGGAGGTTGGTTTAGGCATGGGAGTTAGGTTGGTTTAGGTTGGTTGGAGTGGGTTGGTTTAGGCATGGATGATAGGTTGGTTTAGGCATGGATTGAGTTAGGTTGGTTTAGGCATGGGTTTGGTTGGGTTGGTTAGGGTTGGCAGTTGAGTTGGTTTAGGCATGGATGTTCATTTGGTATTTTGATAACAAATGGCAATATAAATGAAATAATAGATGATGGTGTAAAATGTGGAAAATGTTGGTTATGTATGAAAATGTGAAATAATATAAGTGGTAAAAAAATGTGGTATATGGTTTAGATGTGAGGTTTTTGATATGAATAGGAAATAGGTAAAGGTGGGGAAAATGGTTAGGGTAAAGAGTGGTGAGCTAACCTTCCAGGGGCCCCATGCCCTGGAAGTGTTGCCTACATAGTCCCGGTGAAAAGGGACCTCGGACCGATGTAGTTCTCCCATAAGCTAGGAAGAATATGAGAAGAGAAAGAATGAGAAGATAGAAGAGATAGGTAGTGATTAGAGGTCATAGGTTGATAGTTAGTAGGTGGATTGAGGTAGGTAGGTATGATTAGGTAGGTAGGTCGATTAGGTTAGGTGGGATAGGTAGATAGGTATAGGTGATTTTAGGTCGATAGGTAGTGTTGATTCTAGGTCATGGGTATGATTAGGTTGAGGTCAATTAGGTTAGGTAGAGAATAGGTAGATAGATAAAGGTGATTTTTAGGTTGATTTGAGGTGGAGAAGAAAATCCCAAAAGATAGGTGTCGAGGTCTAGTCCTATATAGGAAGATCAAAAGGTAATGAAGAAGAGAAAAGATAAGAGGGGGCAAGAAAGCCACCCGATTGGCAAGGATCAAAACGTATGAAACACATCTATAGATAGGCTAGTGAACGTAAGACCCTAAAGACATTGCATGATTGATTACTCTAAAGGTGAAGAATAGTCATAGAATCACCAAATGTCATAGGTTTAGTCAGGTCCCTTGAGGTATGAAGTGAAAAGACAATGGGTAAGGAGGTGAAGGTAATTGGGTCATAAAATGGGAAGTAAAATGCCTTGGGCAATAGAGCCAAGATCACAATAGGCAAGTCCATGACGAAAAAGGTTACTTTTCTTTTTCTTTTTTTTTTCTTTTTGACTTTTTAGATAGATTGATCGATGTGGGAAGTCTATACGGGATGAATATATGTCTCCTTGAGGTCTTCGTGAAGCTGATCGATGCGGGAAGCTTCTGAATTTTGATTTTTGAGAAAATAGTCCTCTTTTTGGAAAGACTATGTAGAGAGTTGTGAGCTTTTTATAGCTGTCCTTGAGGGAGTAGTCTACTTATAGTGATAATTGAAGGTGGAAGATGTCCTTTTGAGGGATTCATCTTTTATATTGGAAGTTTGACTCAAGGAGTTAATCCCTTATATTGGAAGATGTTTTGGATTTTTTTTTTTTTTTTGGCTTTTAAGTCATGGACGAGACTATAATGAAGCATTTGGTTCTTGTTGAGAAGGAAAGGGTGAACGACCATGGGATCTCATCTAAAAAGAAGATGAAAAGTATCCATGAGAATCATGCCATGTGTAGAGCCATGGTGCACATATTTAAGATAAGGCAAAAGGGTGATGGGTAATCACATGATTCTTGTTTAGTCATTGGAGATGAGGTGTGGAAAAAAAAAGGTAAATGGTGCTCAAGGGATGAGCATGAACTAGATAAATAGTGATGTAGGACTAGAAGTCAATAGTAGAATGGTCGAAGATGCAAGGCATTGAGGGGCTCAGGTTCGGGCTTACCATCAAGTGAAGACAAGTGATAAGCACCTGATCCATAGTCATGGGTCACGATGTATGGTCCAAGCCAATTAGGAGAAAATTTTCCCCGTTTTCTTTTTTTGCTTTGGTTACGTGTTGATTTTCCTTGAGGATGAGATCACCGACCTTGAAGGTGCGTTCATGGACACGTTTTTCATAGGCACGCTTGATGCATTTTTGGTAGACTTGGAGATGGTGAGGGCATGAAGATGACGTTCATCTAATAACTCAAGTTGTGCTAAATGGTCTTGGTGAAAGTCATCATCAGTAAGCATATCTTGAAGGGAGATACGAGAGAGATGGGATCTGGACTTCGAGAGGAAAAAACCTCGGTACCGTAGACCAGAGAAAATGGGAGTGGCAGTGGTGGAAGTGCGAATACTAGTACGGTATGCCCAAAGAGTGAAAGGAATGTGCGTATGCCAATCCTTCCCAGTATCATTAACCACTTTCATGAGAATTTTGTTTAGGGTTTTGTTGGTGGATTTGGCTTGGCCATTGGTTTGTGGGTAATATGGTGAGGAGAAGCTAAGTTGGATACCGAAAGGTGTCGCAAAGTTTTTGTAGAGTTTTGTTTTTGAATTGTTTTCCATTATCAGTGATAAGGTGATGTGGAACACGAAGTGACAAATAATGTGATGATTGATGAACTCACATATTTTCTCAGCTTTAGTGGAGATGAGGGGTATGGCTTCAACCCATTTGGTGTAATATTTGGTAGTGGTGATGATCCATTGATGTCTTAGGGAAGAGTGAGGATTGATCTCTCGACAAGATCCAAACCCCATTGAGAGAAGGGCCAAAGGTCACGAGTGACCTGTAAGGCATGACTAGGTGTGTGATGAAGATTGGCATGTTGTTGGCATTTTACATGCTTGCTTAACGTAGTCACAACAATCATGATTGAGGGTCACAATAATAGCCTAGGTGAAGAATGTTTAGCAATAGCAAGGCCACTGAAGTGACCTCCACATATGCCATCGTGAACTTCTTTAATGGTATAGGGGATTTCAGAGCTGGTGAGGCATCGTAAGAGAATACCATCAAAGCCTTGTTTATAGAGAAGGCCACCCATGATGACATAATGAGAGGCCTTTTTGAGAAAAAGGTGTTTGTCCATTACGTGTGAGATCAGGAGGCAATATAGAAAGGGAAAGGTAGTCTGCAAGCTACTTATACCAAAGGTCTTGTGTGTTTAGTGAGGTAGTTTGGATGAGGTTAACACAACAAGATTTATAAGAAGGTCTCGGTATGCATTTTATGGTAACAAAGATGTTTGAATCGGTAGGTGAAGTGGGTATTTGGGAAGCGAGGTAGGCCATGGTATCCATGAATTTATTGGTGGATCATGGAATGGTTTGAATTTTATAGCGGTCAAAGGTAGTCAACATGATGCCGACGTAACATTTGTACTCTTGAAGTATTTCATTATGACATTGATAAACACCATTGACTTGGTTTACTACCAGTTGAGAATCACCAAAGATATTAATGGACTTAACCTCTAAGGCATAGGCAGTCATGAGACCCAATATGAGTGCTTCGTATTCGGTGATATTGTTAGTGCACTTGAAGTCGAGTTTGAATGATAAGGGCATGGGTTCACCATCAAGAGGAATGAGGATAATGCCTGCACCACCCCCATTGACATTTGGAACCATCGAAGAATAAGGTCATTTGGTAAGGGTCATCATCCAAAGAGAGGTTAGCAATGGATTCATTAGGAAATCAAAATTTGAAGATTGATTCCCAGAAAGAGGTGCATCAGCGAGTGAGCTAGTCGGCAATGGCTGGCCCTTGATAGATTTTTGGTGGATGAATTCTAGGTCTAGGTCAGCAAGAAGCATGAGCCAACATGTGGCACGTTGATTTTGGTAAGGTTTAGCATACATGAAGTGTAAGGGGTCAGTGTTGGTCACAACATAGGTTTTGGTTGAGTAGGTAATGGTGAAGTTTGGTGGCAACAAAAACTAAGGCTAAGAAAAGTTTTTTAGGGTGAGTGTATCGGGTTTCGTAGTCTAGAAGGGTATGGCTTATGTAATAAACCACCTGCTCCCTATGTTGTTCATCATGATGAGTGAGCATAGCCCTAAAGAGTGATCGGTAGCAGAGATGTATAGGTAGAAGGGTTGGTCATCTTTAGGTGGAATAAGTATGGGTGGTTGGAGAAGGTATTGTTTTAAGGCCTCAAAAGCTTTGTGGTAGTCGTCATCCCATTTGAAAGAGACATCCTTTTTGAGAAGGTGATGAAATGGTTGACAATGGTCGAGAGAGTTGGGAAATAAATGATGAATGGATTGCAATTTACCTTGTAGGCTATGGAGTTGTTTAAGGTTAGTGGGTGGAGGCATTTCAAAATGGCCTTGACTTTAGTAGGGTCAACTTCTATACCACGTAAGGAAATGATAAATCCCAGGAGCTTTCCTGAGAGAACCGTGAAGACACACTTTTTAGGTTGAAGGTGGATGTAATATTTAATGAGGTGGTCAAAGATGGTTTTGAGGATGGTGAGGTGCTCGGTGCGACGTTTAGATTTGGCCAAGAGATCATCCACGTAATCTTCCAATATGTGATGCATGATATCATGGAAGATGTAAGTCATAGCATGTTGATATGTGGCACCAGCATTTTTAAGGCCAAAAGGCATGACTCGATAGTAGAAGGTCCCCAAGGGGTAATGAATGTGGTTTTGTGTTGATCCTCTGGGGTGAGAAAGATTTGGTTATAACCGAGAAACCATCCATAAGTGATAGCATCTCATGGCTAGTGGTAAGGTCAACCAATTGGTCAATACCAGGTAGAGGAAAATCATCTTTTGGGCAAAGGTTGAGATCATGGAAATCGGTGCAAATGTGAAGTCCCCTATCACCTTAGTGATAGGGATGATGTTAGAAATCCATTGGGGGTAATCGATGGGTAAGATGAAGGAAGCGAGAGAAGCGTTGAAGTTCTTCTTTGACAAGAAGAGCAATGCGAGGGTGCATTTTCCTCAACTTTTGTTTTATGGGTTTGGCATCGGGAATGGTTACAATATTGTGGACCATGATAGTGGGATCAATGCCAAGCATGTCAGCATAGGACCAAGTGAAAGCATGGCTATGATTTTTAAGAAAAGAAGTGAGGGCTTCTGTTTAGTAGCATCTAGAGATTGGCCAATCTTGAGAATGTGGGGGTCGTCTGAGTGTGGATGTTGACTTGATAGTCGATTCATTCAACATTGTTTGCATCTCAGAAGGTAATGACCGGTGAATATAAGAGTCTTCAGCACCAAGGTAGGTGAGTATGGACTCATCATCTGACATTGAATGACATTAATAGAAGGAGTATCATCCCCTATCATGTCAGGATACAAGAAAGGAAGAGAGGAAGGAGCCTCGCCATCGCGGTGATAGGTCAGAGGCCCCAAGGAAATGGTATTTATGAAAAAAAAAAGGTAGGAGGGATAGATTTAGGATCCATCGACTCCGTTGGTGAAGGTGGTGAAGGTGGGGTAGGTGAAGAAGGTGGAGAGGGGTCAATGTCTTCGATGAGTTCAATACGGGGCTTTTTGGTAGGTAGTTTGGTAAAACCGATTCCACTACGATCATTGTGTTTACGTGTGGTACATGAAATAATGGTGTGATGACCTTGCTCATAAAGGCCAAAGCTGAAACCCTTCTAGGCACAATGGTGTAGGAAAGTGTGAGCAAAGCGGTGGTTGGTAAGTGACTGAAGGTCAGCCGAAAAAAGGTCGGGTTTGTGATGGTGGTTCGGGTGTGTAAGTGGAAATATCAAGTCCCCCATAGGTAAGATGGGTACGGAGGTGGGGAGGACCATAAAGGAGATGCTCGCCTATGCGGTGATCATAGTGAGGATGTTGGTGAAGGTTTCCATACTCTTGTGGAGTAAGGAATGTATTGACATTGTATAGGTGATACTCCCCCATAGTGAGGCATTGAAAAACACCTTCCAAGGGATCAGTGGTTGATATATTGGTGGTTGGAATGGAGGAAGTGTTAGAAGTTAGATCGGTGGAGGTGTCGGTTAGTTGGGAAGCTGATGTGTGACTAGTAGAAGTGACACAATGTGGTGGGAATAGAAGATTTGGGTGAAGGTGAGGTTGCAGCAACCATTGGTGGATGGGGTCATGTGTGAAGAAGATGTAGGTAGGGAGGTAGATGCCTTAATAGGTACAAGGACATCATTGGGCTGGTAAAGCATGTTGTAGGTTTTGAAAGGTGATGGGTCAGTTGGAATGGTATAGGAACGTCCTTCATGTTGAACTTTACACATCGGTGCAAAGTAGAAGGAACACAACCCATGGCACGAATCCAGGGTCTCAGCGAGCAACAAATTGTATTGAAACTCCCCTTCCAACATGTAGAACAACTCGGGAATAGTACGGGGACCCACACAAATGTGGAGGATGATAGTGCGAGTGTAGAGGTGATAGCATCATTGAATGAATGCAACATGATTGGATGTTTATGCATGCAATTGTTGGGTATGCACATTTGTTGAATGCGTGAGAGGAGATGATGTTAATGCTAGTGCCCCCATCGATCATAACACATCGGATGCGTATATTATCGATATGGATGGAGATGAAAAGTGTAGGATCTGGGTCATCGGTTTGGTGGGGGACAATTTCATCATCGAGAAACTAAGGATAGCAACTTGGTGAACAGGTGGAGGTGATGAGGTAGATGGAAATTTGGTGAGAGAAGTGACATGATGAGGTGTGATAATAGATGCTACAGGTGTGGGGTCATTAGGTAAAACCTCAATAGATTGAAGGACCTCCATGAGGGCTTGATGATGTGACTCCGAGGTTTGGATGAGGTCGTATAAGGACATTTTGAGGGGAGATTGGTGTAGTTGTTTGAGCATGGTGCGATGTGTGACACCATTAGAAATGGGGTATGTGGGGCCATGGATAGTTATTTTAGGTATGGGTGTAGATGGTATGTTGGGTATAGGATTGGTTGGTGGGTCTATTTACCTTTTCTTTCCCTTCTGCACATGTGTAGTGATGTGTACCATGTTGATTTGAGGGAGTTGGAAAATGGAGAAGGTGTAGGGTAAGTGGTATAATGACATGAAGGGAAAAAACCTACTGGAGGAGAAAATCCCTTGTGAGTTAGTTGGGGTGCAATGACATTTGGGTGGTGGCGTGGCAAGTTCTCGATGTGAACCATGTTAATTTCAAATTTTGGGATGGTGGCTCATGAGTGTGTGAGGGTGGAGGTTGTGGTATAGGTGTAGGAGGAAGATGTGAAGAAGGTGGTGAGGGTGAAATAGGTTCATCATCTAGGAGGTCATCGTCATCAAAATTGGGGTCAGAAGGACATAATTGAATGAGGGCAGCCTTTAGACCCTTACAGTTCTCAACATCATGTCTGGCACATGATGGTAAGCACAAATTTTAGTATCATCAAACCCTTCTGGTTTAGGTTTAAGAGGGTCGTAAGGTCTAAGAGAGGAGAGGAGAGTGATAGCAGAGCTTTCGAGGAGGTTAGCCAAGATGGTGGCGTATGATCCCACCAGTGGATCACAATGCGAAGTGAAAGTAGGTTTGGTTGGAAGATTGGGTAGTTGTGGTGGTAGTTGAGGTGATGCGTAGTCTTGGATTTGGGTTGTACTTTCTTTGGTGTAGGTGCAGCAACAAGAAGAGGGTAGGTTTAACCACCTCTTTGGAAATTAATGGTTTTTTCAATTTTTGGTGCTTTTTCTTAGGTAGAGGTGTAGGGGGAGCACGTGATGTAGATGGCAAGGTAGATGGTGGGAGAGGATGAGTGACCCAAGGGGACAGCGAGAGGTGTAGTGGTAGGTGTTGGTCGAGAGTCGAGAGGGAGGTACAGGTGAGGTGGAAGAAAATGTCATAGGTAGTGAAGGAGGTATAGAAGGTAATGGTGGTATAGGAGGAAAAGAAGTTATAGATGGTGATGAAGGATGTAAGGTTCACCTAGGTAGAGCTATAGGTTGTGGTAAAGGGGTCAAGGGAATTTTAGGTTTACCCCTGGAGAGAGTAGATTTTGTTAAGGTAGAGGGGTGAGGTCCCAAGATGGATGGTAGGGGTGAAGGTGATAAAGGTGTAGTTGGTGAGGTCGGTGTGTGCGGATTAGAAGGTTGGGTTTTCGTTTAGGTTGAGGATTGGTTCAATAGGTATATGGGAAGATGTGGTCAAGTGTATCCTGATAGGAGGATGTGCAAGGTTTGATGTGGGTGTGACCCCTAGAACACTAGTGGGTTTAGATACAAGAGATGGTGTTGGAACACGTCGGCTAGTAGGTAGAGAGGTGGGTATAGATGAGGATGATGTAGATAGAAGATGTATCGAGAGTTATGTTCATGTGTGGTTTGGGTTGTTGAAACTTCTTCGGATAAATGGTAGAAGTGTCAGTGGAAGATGATTGCATTTGGGTCGAGACCGGGAGTAAGAGATGCCCCCAAAGTGAAGACCTATCAACATAGTCAGGTGGTCGGCCAAACGTGAGAACGACACTGTGGTAGATGAGGTAGATGTGGAGTGAGTGGTGATTCCCATAAAATGTATATGTCTGAGAAATAGGGAATTCACTAGCTTTGGCCTCTATAGGTAAGAGAGCTGAAAGTAGGTCCGTATGATCTTGGGTAGCTGATGGAGAATGGTCACCAGAGTGGTAATGGAAAATCTATTGGATCTGAATAGGTGGAGAAGATGATGGGTACTCCTCTGTGGGTGGAGGAGGTACAATTGGTAGTGGTTCACTGGGTAGGGAAGCTGAAGGGAAATGATATCGGTGCTAATGAGAGACTCTCTCCAGTGAGTGTATGGGGAGGTGAAGGGCTTTCCTCTATGGGTAGAGGAATGGATAAAGTAGGTTCTGTGTGGGTAGAGGATTTTGGGCTAGGATTTCCTCGATGGAGGGGATAGGAGATATTTGGGAATCAAGTGGTAAGTCGGTAAAGATAACATGTACCTCGTGTATTACTTTTGTTGTGTGAGGCATCACTAGTTTGATCATTAGATGGGGAATGGTTAGGGAATGGTTTCTTGAAATATATGAAGGTCTTGATTGGTAGGTGCATTAGGGTTATCAGGACTAACTCGCCGCTCTCGAGCATTCCCTGAACAATGTTTTTAAAGGTGATACAAATTTTTATCTTTGTGACCATTTACGGTGATAGTTATGAGTAGTCATTTTCCTTGTACCAACCTGGTATGGGGCGAGAGGGGTCAAAACTAGTATGTGGTTTGATAGGAGGAAGGGTGATGGCATTAGCTTTAATAAGATTTTCTAAAATAGATGAATATGGTTCCCCAATTGAGGTGTATTTCTTTTGTTCTCGTTTGAATTGGAAGGCTTGGACTGGTGACAGATTGGATGAAGGTTTAGCATGATTGGATGGATGGGCAGGGCCAGCCTTAAGTACCACTACGTTGGTAGTTCCCTTGGCTTTGGAATAACTCATCGAGGTTTTGAGGAAGAGGAAGTATCATGTGATTTAAATGAGGAGTTCTTGTTTCGTAATTATATCTTCTTCTCTTGATGGTGTGAATTTGAGCTTACGTGCCATGGTGAAAGCCTCATCGAATGTGTGAGAAGGTTTGCACTTGTAAGGTAGGTGAGATATGTCTAGCACAGGCTCGTGTGAAGAGCTCTATGAGTTAGTTTGTGGTAATTGGAAAGTGAGTTGGTTGATTAGGCTACGCCAATGAGTGACAAAATCTGTGATAGATTCATCATCATATTGACGCGTAGAATAAAGATCGGTCATGGTAACCTTCTTGATGATGTTAATCGAAAAATGATCCAAGAAGGCTTGGGCTATTTGGTTGAATGAGAAGATGGAATGTCTAGGTAATCCACTATACCGAGTCAATGTTGGACGATTAGGGACATGGGAAAGGTTGCAAAAAGTAAAGCATCATCATGGGAAATTAAGTAACACCCATGTTTGAAAGATCACAAATTTGTTTGTGGGTCTTCCTTCTTTATTAAAGTGGTTAAACTTAGGCATCTCCCAGTGTACGGGATATGGGTGAATGGGAATGGATGGGTGAATAGGCTCATTACAAATCTCGTCATAGGTGAGAGAATTGTGGGAGCTAGAAACAAGATGCTTCTAATGTCTGCATCTTGTCCATCATTAACTTGATAAAGTCATTGTTAGGTTGTGAAGATTGGGTACCCCCGGAGTGAAAGGAGGTTGTTGTGGGACATATGAAGAATACGACATTCCAGAATATGGTGGTGTCGAATAAGGAGGTGGGAATTGAGAGACAGACATAGAGGGTATATATCCGGATTGAATGACCGATGAAACAGGAGGTGGTTGGTAGTAGGTATGTGAGGGTGGGACACTCGTAGTGACCCTAGTAGAGATGGGAGGTAGAGATTGGGGAATAGAAAGGACAACATTTTGAAATGGGGTAGAGGTTAACGACACAAGGGTGGTAGCGTTGTGACTGGTATATATGAGACAATAGGTGTGGATGATGTTATGTTTTGGGTGGTGGATGAAGGTATGGTGGAGACTACGGGTGCAATAGAGGTGGTGGATGTGGTGGTCAAAGCTGGCATGGGACCTAGTTGTGACACAACTGGGGATAAAATGGGTGAGGTCACCATGGTAGGAGGTGGAGCGAGGTGGAAGTGATCATTAGGGATGGAGATAAGGATACGGGCATGCCATAGATCAATTGACCCGAGGCATCTCGAGTGGAGGCATGGGTGAGGTAGTGGCTCAAAGTAGTGGGATTCTGATCAGGAGTCGTGCAAACTCCATGTGTCACTGTAGGAATGGTGATAGGTTGATTGGGATCCATGGATGATGAGATGGAAGGTGGTGAAGGACTAGGTGATGAAGGGCTAGGTGGGAGTGGTAGTCGACTAGTGTGAAATATGAGGGCACTTGCCTGACTACGGGTTAGCACCATGTGGATAGGAACTGATTTGGTGAGACTGTATTATGTTTGAATGGCACAGAACACAACAAGAACTAGGAAAATAGTCAATGGTGAGTGAATTAGGTTGGTGCTGGTGAGCTGTAAAATACACAAGGGTGACCAATGCGCGGTTTAGGTAAACCGATGTGCGGTTAGGCTTAAGCGGTGCGATTCTTATGAAAAACCAATGATCTATTAAATGATAGTCCCAGTGACAATTTCACACGAGGATGAGGCGTAAGGTGATTGTGATTGAAGTAACAACAATATGAAAGGTGATAGGAGCCTTTTACTGACTAGAAAGTGAAATAGGTGTCTTTTGGATAGGTATCAAGAAGACTTGAGGACATGGTTAGGTTAAACGATCGGTTAGGTTAAACCGATGCGGTTAAAGATAACCGTAGTTAGATTCTTGTGAAATTGAAACAGAGAATAAGAAAATGGTTGTGATTTAAAAATCTGGTGTTGAATCAAACCCAGAAGTCTGAGAATGATGTAGATGTGGTCTAGGCACACTCAGACGAAGTCAGAATACACTGACTATGATTGGGAGTGTGCAAGGAAAGACAAAAATAATGATCGAAAGCTCTCACCTCAAAATGCAAATCAAGTAGAACACTAAGAAAGAACGTTCCTAGAGTGCCTATTCTATTACGTTTGTTCAACTTATGCTATTTGTATGGACTGACTATTATGAACAGAACAATAGAATTTCTTGGTGAGGAAGGCTTCCTATGAAGAAAGAATTCTAAAGGGTGAGGTTTCAGGAATGTTATGGTGGGGGTGGGCTTCGCTCTGAAGTATGACTCGAGAGCGGTGAGTGGTAGGTGCCCTTGTACCACCGTGATCGTGTGATCACCTACAACTTCTTCTAGGTAGGATGTTGTTTAAGAATGTATGTATTTTGAATTTTTGTGTGGTTTGGTAAGACTCGAGAGAAAAGAAAAGGATAGAAGTGCTTTTCTATGATTCGTTTGTCAACCATCAGTTGGTCATGACTTCAGCGTATAGGTTGCCCTCAATTAATGTGAGCTAATGAGCTAAATCAGAATGTAATGCACTTGTTTTAAACCCAAATCGAAAGTATGATATTTGATGACAAACAATAGATGAACAGGAAGAGGGATGCTCTTTCACTAAAATGTAGAAAACAAGAATAAGAAGGTTCTTTTTAAATACACAAAAGAAATGTGTCTTTGGAGCAAGTAGTAAAAGAAGAGAATGTTACCAAGGAGAAAGTATTAATGTGAATGCTATTAGAAGGAAACAAACACACACAATTTTCACCTAGGAATGAAGAAAGATGCAAGGAACCCCGAATGGGTCCCCCCAGTGTGCCAAAATGTTTCACCTGATTTCTTAGTTTTTTAGAAGTACTTGATGAAAGCAGAGATAAGGTAAAAAGGTGGTAAGAGGAATACTAGTTTGGGATGGTTGAAGGTTGTATGCATGCGTATCGAATTCTGAATCAAAGTGATTGTGAGACCTTCCTTTTGGCTAGGAGGAACTACTGTATAAGAATCAAAACAAGACCACAAAGAGAGTTAAACAATATATACGGTGGACTACCTAGCATGTGCTAGATCTGGAAGTGCGATACTTCCTAGATGGTTTGTCGATCCCTTTGTTTAAAACAATTCAATGCTGAAATAAAGTAAATATTGTCCTACTTTGTAGTTTAATATGATTTAGGCATCTCATACAAATGCAATAGGCTAGATCTAATCTAATCTAAGGCTAGGCTAGGCTAGAAGGAGATCCAGAGGTCAAAGTAGGTTGGTTATAGGTGAATGAGCTAACAGGCTAGGTTAGATATAGATCTGAAGGTCAAATAGGTGTTCAGGTAGGTATATGTCGAGAAAAGCAGGTTATTTAGAGAGAGATCGGGTGTGACGAGAGACCGACCATGGTTTTATAAAACCGATGACGGTTTGAATGTAACAGTAGTGACGGTTAGAGAAGAAGCGAAGTGTTGGTTAAGTCGGGGAAGTGGAATCACACAGTCTAAGTTTTGGGAGTTTTGGGGAAAAAGTGGAGTTGGTGGAAGGTAGGGATTGATCACAGAGGGGGTGTAGATATGTTGCGAAGGTCTGAGATTACTGAGGAGGTCAAAATGGGAAATTGGGCCAAGTATTAGGATGAGTGGGTATGGAAGGTGGTTGCTGAGCTAGAGAGAGGAATGGAGAGAGGTAAAAGACTAGGTTCCTTTACCCAAATACTATAGATGATGATAAGAAAATGAAATAGATGGAAGGAGGATACTTACTCTTTTGTGAGGTACAGTCTGAAGAATAATGAAGAAGTTTTGTGTTGGAGGATGTTGGGAAGAAAGTTTTCATTGTTGTGCCAGTGTATTTGGTTGCCTTTGTTGATCAATTAATCAATCTTCATTTACATTGTCGCATCTAAAGAGATCGAATTCGAGATCAGAAGTTTTCAATTCAAACAACAACCAACCCATATTACAAAGTTGTAGATGGGTCTAAATAGGCCATTTGGTCCATTCGGTATAACCGGCGTCGGTTTAGGGTGAACCGACATCGGTTTAGGGTAAACCGACATCGGTTTGGGTGAGATATCTCGGGTTGTTCAAAAGTTGCCTAGGAAGTTGTTCCGCCATTTGATAAGGGTCTCTTCTTTTCTCGGGGTGAAAACTGACCTTAGGAGGCTTTTAATGTGAGGTGAGGGGATGGGTCTAATGTTAGGTTTTATTTAGGACATTGGTTTAGGGTTTAGGTTAATGGGTCAAATGATGGGGGTGGTTAGGTGAGGTGTATTTAATAAAGGCAATTATATTAAATAGGTGTGTGAGGGTAGTGAATTAATTTAATGTAAATAATTAAATTAATATGTGTGTGGGTAAAAGGTCATTAACTTAATTAAAATAATTAAATTAATATGTATGGAGGTAAATGGCATTAATTTAATTAAAGTAATTAAATTAAAATGTGTGGATCCAAGCCCGAACCTCTCACCAAATTCATGGTTTGGATGTTCATATCATATTCTTGGAATTTTTCACCCATCTACATCTTTTGCTTGAGACTTCCATCTCGACAAGATGTCTTTTACCATGGTATGGGAACATAAGAAAAAACCTTTGAACTTAGAATATAAGGCCTGAAAACATTTTTTGCTTTTACCAAGGCAAATGCCTACTTTTCCATGATAGTGTACTTCATCTCGGACCCTGCAAGGCCTTGCTTTTGAAAAATACAATGGGCCTTTCAACCCCTTCATCATCCTTCGCAGTGAAGACGAAGCAATAGTTCTCTCACGAAGCAAAAGAGAACAGTTGAAAGGGCTTCTTATAATCTGGAGCTTCCAACACAGTGCATGCTTGAGTGCCTCTTTAATCCCATTGAAATATTGTATGGAAGCCTCCTCCCATTTGATGACACAGTATTTCTTCAACATGGAATTAATTGGACTTGTCGGTGAGAAAAGTTTGATATGAATCTTCTAATGAAATTTATTTTCCCAAAAAAGGACTAAATTCCTTTCTTAGTCTTTGGGATTGGGACCTTCGATGGCTTCTACTTTTGGATCAATCATCACTCCTTGTGACACTATGTGACCAAGAAAATTTTCCTTCTGCACTCCAAAATGACATTTCTTTGGATTGAGTGAGATGTCATATTCTCTACATCTTATCAACATCTTCTCTAAGTGCAGTAGGTGATCACTTCTCTGTCTATAAAATATAGTTACATCATCTTGATAGACTGTAATAAATTCATTGATGTAACCAGCAAAAGTAACATCCATTGCTCTTTGAAAGGTGGCTCCAACATTCATCAAACCAAAGGGCATCTTGACATAAACATAGGTCCCCCAAGGAGTAGTGAAGGCTATCTTGATCCTTTCTGATTCCTTCACCACAACTTGGTTATAACTAGAGAAGCCATCCAAGGTGGAAAGCAACTCAGAACCAGTCACTAACTGTAGCATGTGCTCCATGTTTGGTAAAGGATAGTTGTCTTTCATTGAAGCTTTGTTCAGATTCTTGAAGTCCACACACAACCTGATGTCACCATTTTCTTTCTAACTAGTACTAGGTTTGCCACCCAAGAGGAATATCTTGTGGGCTGGATAATCCCTCCATCTCTTAGTTTCTTCATTTCCTCTTGCATTTTAAGAGATAGAAGTGGATTGATTGGCCTCTTTCTGCTGAATGGTATTGCATTAGATTCTAAGGGGATCTCATGATGAAAAAGGTCCTCTCTATATGCTTTTACTTTGGATTACGTCAGGCCATGCAATCTTGGTATTTTTTCAACAATTGGATGTATGATTGTTTCTCCTCCTTGCTTTGATATTATCGCCTAAATTTTTTTCCTTAGCTTCTCCTCTGTACCAATATCGTGCTCCTCAATATCCTTGAGGCTGCCATACATCTATTAACAATGTGAATAGCATTATCAAAATTGGATTCAAGAGCCACTAGCCCTCTAGGAATAGTGTTGGTCTTTAGTTGGATGATACCCCTGCCAAACAAAGTCTCCTTTCCTTACATTGCACATACCATTGGCTCCCAATTAATACTTTGATCAACAAATTCTCCCTTATTTTATAGAAATCTTCGATCGAGCATCATCATCAAAAACACGCCAATGCTTGATATTGTTAGGACAGAAGGTCTTGTCAAAACCTCAACCTCATATTCAAAATATGGGGACATTGTGCAATTTTCAAACCGAGACCCCAACATTGCAAGCTTGTCGGCCAAGTCATTAAATTTCCTATCATGATGCCAATGTTGAAGGAGTCAAACATCTCAATAAGATCCCAAATTTGCATGTTTATATGGTTTCATTCACCGATTCCTTGTAGCATACCATCTTCTAACTTGTTTGACAATTAACTCGAATCTCCTTTGACAATAATGTCCTTGACACTATATTTCAAATCAATTATTAAACCTAGCAATGTTTTTAGTGCATTCAAAGTTCAACTTGAAGGAGAAAATAAATCTTTCTTGGCTTGGAGAAAGCAAAACAACACCAACACCATTCCCAAACCTATAGCAAGCTCCATTAAACAACGGGGTCCAAGGAGAACCCACTTGTTCAAGGCATTTGCATTCTTTAATCTTGTGCTCCCTTCCATCGAAAATCCCAAAAAGTTGTCTACATCCACATTTGCTTACAATACCTCATAGGAAGCATTGTTGGGATCCTCAATAAGATGCAACATTTTCTTTTCTCCATACAACCGACAAGGCGGCCCTAAATTGGAATGGTAGCATAGGAAATATCCATTTAGACACTCCCACCAACACTTTCAACCCATTTTCTTGATAGTAGCATGCCCCACTTGGCTGGGCAATCAACTCGACAACATCAAGTTTTAAATTTTTACCTTGGTATCTTTGCAAGTGCACCACTAAACCCTTCACGCATCCCACTACTGACACCTCTCTGGAGTCCATGGCAGTGCACTTCCCATATGTTGTTGTCACTTTGATGTCTAGCTCATTCATGACTTCCAAAGGCATGACATTGCATGATGCCCCTGAGTCAAACATGCAGTTATGCAACAGTCTATCCTTTATGATCAAAGTGGTGAAGAATGGATCCACATTCATTTGAGAGTCCACCAAGGATGTCCCCAAATAGACCTCAGGTGGTTCATCTAGCTCTTCTGATGTTGGTGGTGCTTTTGGTTCTTCAATGATTGGAGGATTCTCCACAATATTTACATTTCTACCTAGGGAAGTCTTCTCTTCTTTCAACCCCAAGTATTCAAATGCTCTCTTTTTGTGCTTAGGAATCCTAAGCAACTCAACAATTGGGACAGAGACTTTGATTTGACTTAACACTTGGGCAATATCATATGGGACATTTTTGGCAAGGCAAGTATTGGAAGGAAAGCCAACACACTCACTAGGTGGTACATGACTTTTGACAACTTGGGCATGAGGAGGGGTATGATTCATGTTTTGGAACTCAGAGGGATTTTGGCGAGATGCCTTTTCCCAGAGCCTCTTTAGGAATGTTTGAAATTAAGGGAGCTTTAGGCTTGACTTGAGGTCCTGCTCCTTTGACATCCTTACTTCTTGTGTTATATTCCTTCTCTTGGGCCACAACAACATTCATCAACAATTGTCTATCTTCCTTAGATGGGATTCCTCCATCATACTTTTATATCATCAAAGCCCTTAAATATTCAAATTCATTATTTGGAAATTAAAAATCTTGTACATTATCTACTTCTAAAGTATGATAGGGAGGAAGAATAGGTACCTTATGAATGCAGTCCCAAAAGGTGGCAGCAGTTCTAGCACTTATCACCTTAGTTTAGGTTGCCCCTTGTTGTGAGCTAGTGGAACAACCCATCATGCATACATCATTATCATTATCATCAGCTTCTTCTTCTTCTTGTTGATCTTCTTCACAAGGAGCATGAGGCATGAAACATTTGTCACACCAATAAATGACATGTTTCTCCTCCACCACGTAAAACTCTAGCAGCCAAAGGATCGAGGCACCATTTCGTTTTCTCTACCTTAGGGCTATCTATTTCCAAATCCAATAGGTCCCTTGCCTTTTTCATCAGCTCTTTGGTGATTTGTGAACCTTTCTTAGCCTTGCTTCTTGTGTTGACCTTGTGAGCTCTACCTAACTCCTTTCTCGGCTCGAGCTAGCTTGTAGGAGATCTCTTGACAACCCCTGCCAAAGTTTTCACAACTTCTTCTAAATCGAAGCCTTGCTTGTCGAGGTTTTTCAAGGTTAACCAGATTTACACCTTCCCTCTTTAGAGGCTTCCCAATTGCCTTGATGTTTCTCTCTATTTGAAAATCCATGGCGAAGGTCCGCCTCAAATTTGTGGGGTTCTTGTCTCTTAAATAATATACAACCTTTTTATCAAATGCATCAAGTATATTTGATCAAACATGACTCATCAAAAGGCCTTATTCTAACAGGTAATATTCTCAAAGTATTATTAAACCTTGTGGTAAAATCATGCACCGATTCATTAGGGTTCTTTTTTATGTTTTCAAATTTTTCAAAAAAACCTAGGTCATCCTATCACCATACTGCAACCTAAATGCATTACTCATCTCGGTCAGAATCAATAAAGTTATCTAGAAATGCTTTATACTAGTCCCTAGCATCCTCTTCCAAGTTATGGATAAATAGATTGATATATACATCTTCATGTTCAATCTCAAAGTCTTCCATCATATTGATAAAAAGCTTTAGATGTTGATCTCCAGTAATAGCATTATTTCCCGAAAATTTGTAATTTTGTTCCTTACATCTTGAGGCACTGCATTTGGATATCTAGCCATTCCCAAAAAATTTATAGGTCCAAATGTGTTTACAACAAATGGATACAGGTTGAGCCATACTAATTTGAGGAGGTGATCCTAGAGGGGTGAAAAACTGATGGGGAGCAGAGGGTTATTGGAACATAGGAGTATAATTTTCAAAGTGGATACCCCTCAAAGGCCTTGTTTCTTGGAAATCTCTATCAACCTCAGAAGAGACAGGTGCAGAGTGTGAAGAAAACCTTTCAAAATCAAATGAGGGCCCCTCTCCATCTGGAGAATTCAGTTCCACAAAGAGGCTACCTGATTCAGAGTCACTTGAATGGTAGTCTTTAACGATAGGCTGATCACTTTCATCAATGGAGATCGCTCTCCTTGTCTACTAATCTCCAACAACTCTCCAGGATTTTCTTCCTTCTGATTTTTCTTTTCCTAGCTCTGGAAACAATGTCCTAACAGGATCGCTAGCAAAGAAAGATATTCTTCCTTCTAGATTGGCAAATAATAGTAATAAATCGACTATGACAGAGTTTTAAGACAACGGTACTTATTAAGAATCGGAGTTAACAGGAGTCGCCACTAAGGATTTCCACCTTAGTTGTGCAAATGCACTAAATATGATTTGTTAAATGTTTTTCAATGCAAGAAATTGGAAATAGAAAGATTTTGACCTTTCTTTACCCAGATGTATCAAATGAAAGCTAGTGCACTAGGTGGGAAGATTGAAAGAAGCGCACATAGCACTTGGAGCATACAATAAGTGCTCTGGGGTTTGAACTAAAGTCCCGTGGCAAAGTGGCGCCACCGATGTTGGTACCCAAATTTGTTCTCCTTTTCAAACCAAGCAAACAACACTAATTCAACATGGAGCTTAGAGGCAACTAGATTATAAATATATGTCATTTTGTAGTGGGAAGGAGATCTGAATGTCCCTTTTTACTTGGATTTTTGGAGAGATGGGTAGCACCTTAAATGGATAGGATCCTATCCTAACTATGTTAGGTTGTTCCTTTTAACCAAGGTAAAAGAACCTATTTTTAACCTCTGTTATTTGAAAGGAGATACAAGTACCTTTCTCTTGCATAAATTTTATAGGAAAGGACTTGGGAAAATATGATCAACACACCAGATCGAATCTCACAAGTTGTCACTTTAAGATCATGGAGATATCTTCACAACAAGGTAAATATTACTAAAGACATTTGAGATCTGATTTGTCCTGCATACTTGATAAATGGATTTTGGTCTTGTGAGGGTATACAGAGCAAAACAGGGGTAGTATGGATAGGATTGGATGTTTTTAAATAGATTTTGGTGGGAGGAAGACATGATGAACTTGAATAGATAGATCCTTGAAATCTTATTCCAAATGGAAGGATTCAACCAACAAAATGCCACAAAAGTTAGAAATGTTTCTTCAACTAGAATATGTGCCCAAATGGAGGCCCAAATTAGCACTCTTTCACACAACCTATGGGATTCTATCATGAAGGCTCAAGTCAGAAAACCCAATAAAGCACCAAGATTCAAATCAAACCATACCTGAGGTACACCCAGAGGCTTACAAATAATCTCTGTCAACAAAATGAAAGAAAAGTGATTTTAAACCGTTTATCTCACTCCCAGATGAAGGCTCTTCTGAGAAATGAAATTACAAATGCCACTAAACTATCACAAGGATTGAGACCTATGTGATTAGACTGGATTTTGATACAAGATTGTGTAAAAAACAACAAAACCTATTTACATGCATTCGAGAGATGAAATGAATCCACTTTAATCAAGATTAACACAAAATAACTCAACTTTGATCAATTTTATCAGCAAGGAGTGTTTCCAAAACAATCTCGAGAGATTTTCAATAGTATGTACGCTTGAAACCAACTTGACATGATTGAATTTGATAAAAAAAAGAGATATACAGAGCTTCTCGAGATAGCTTCTCAAAAATGATGGGCTCTGTTAAGCTTTTTCTCTGGAAAAATCAGTCTTTGACCTTTCAAAAAACTTCCAACCATTTGCATGAAAAATTTGTGCCATTTATAGCATTTAGAATAGATTCCCCTCTCCCCAAAATAAAAAAACATTAATTCCACCGGTGCTCACCATGATTCTTTCGTGATTCTCAAAATCAAATCTACAAGAAGTCTCTAGGTGCTCGAGGGGGTAGATTTCATCGAGTGCCTCCCGCATTCAACTCCTTTCTCTAATAGATCACTCTTCCTTCAATTTGCCAACCACTTCCACCCCTAATCTATCAATTCCCGGCCCCTTGCGTGCTTGGGAGAGGAAAACAGAACATCGATTGGGCATGAAATTCAGACCATTTTAATGGCGAAAGACACCTTCCAGATCTTCCCACAAAACTTCAGATATCAACATTAACTTCCTTCTCTGCTTGGCATGTAGAAAAGGCCAAGAAATCATGGAGATTCACACTTCTAGGCGTGTTTCGAGAGAAATGAGGAGAAAATCAAATTTATACTCACACAATGCCGTTGATCGTTACATTGAATTTGGGCCGTCCACATGGTAGATTCGGGCTTGAGAATAGACACGGGGCTTCCTTGACTTTTTACAACTTTTTCAAAAAATGGAAAAAAATTCCATTTTTTCCGCACTCCTTCCCTCGTAAAACGAGCACGAAACATGCCCAAATATGATTGGAGTGGAACTGCACTCAAATTCTACCATTTTACTCTCTTTTTGGAAAAGGGAAAATTTTCCAAATTTTCCCCATAGCTCCACCCTTGGGAATGAGCTTGACACGTGTCCAAATGTGTTTGGAGTGGGGTCGTGCTTCCTTTTTACTTTTGACTCTTTTTTTCTTAAAAGGAAACTTTTCCAAATTTCCCCAAGAGCCCGCACCTCTGCCGTTTATCGGGGTAAAACATTGACCTTTTTCCTTTATCGAGCTTGTAAGCCATTTTGAAATTTCAATCCTGAAGGGGAAAACAATCCAAGTTGCCTCCGATGGCCCACATCCCTTCCTTTTTGAATTTTCAAAATTCCATGTGTCACCATGGCACATCTAGAGCGATCCCAAAAATTTTATACCTTGAAAGAGCATGGGCTCACCACGTGCCTTGTTTCGGTAAGGTTTTCTGAATGCTTGAAACTCGGTGGAAGGTGACACATGCCATGCTTCGAGGTAGTCTCCTTTTGGCTGTTGAAAAGTCTAAGTAAAATGAAAAGTGAGCGGAGGCCTCCACGTGTCAGCTTGGTGCTTCTTTAGAATGAAATTTAAGGGCTGGTCCCCAAACATGCGCGGTTCCTCCACGTGTCTCCATGGTGAAAATTCAAGATGGTGTCCAAAGTGGACACCCTAAATGAGCGCAAGCTCACCACGTGTCCCGTTCAGCCAAACTGCTCCAACTACATAAAATTTTGTCTAAGTTCGGGCCAAGCAGTGGAAGCCTCCACGTGTCCTCTCGGCGCTACTCCAAGGTAAAACCCAAAAGGATATCTTCAAATGAGCACCATACCTCCACGTGGACACATTTTGAGTTGAGGATTTTTATGAATTTTTCTAAGTATCCAACTGAGACGTGTCCAACTAAAAGATGCCACATCCCTTGCCAATGCTAGGATGCAAATTTGACTGGGAGAAATGCCCGTCAAACCGTAAAAAATAGAAAAATGATTATTTGAGCCTGGGAATGAAATTTTCTTTAAGGATAGAAAGTTTAGGAATGTTACAAGGCTCAAATATGTTCCTCGAGACACATCAATTCATTCTTCTTCAAGTACTTAGGGTAGAAAAGACAAGGAAGACGAATCCCGACCATGGAGAACAGAAAACATGGGGGAAACCAAGTTTCTAATTGAACAGAGCATGGGAGACTCAAAATACAGACCCCTAAGAGATTTACAACCTAAGAACCAATTAAAAATGGCCATAAGGATCAACCAGGCACAACACGAGGAAGGAGAAAATGATAGAGGTCATAAATCAGTAAGTTTTCAAAGGCACAAATGGGGTGAGACTATTTTGAGCACCAACAATAAGAACTCCCAATATTGAATTTTCTGTTTGAGACGTCATAAGATCACCACACCCATGAAGACATGGATTTTCTTACCATTTAATATTTGACCTTGGGGAAAGCTTAAATTAGTAAGGCATGGAGAGGAGAAGCATGTGTGATCATCTTGAACTTATTTTCATCATTTATTAATTTTGGCATGTTGCACATGGGTGCCCATCCATACTAATGTTGCCAAAAAAATCCAAATTTGCCACTTTTGAATGTTCTATACTTGAAGGAGTGTCTTGAGATACCCGAAACCAACTTTTCCTCGAGACTTACTATTTTTAGTAAGCTATGTGGTAGGTACTTACTAAAAATATAAAGTGGTATTCCCGATGTCAGATTTAGATGAAACCACTTGCAGAAGTTTACATAATTCATTTTGAAGCTCTGCTCCATTTTTTGTGAGATTATGCCCTCTCGAACCCTAGGAAGTGACAAGGTACCTCACTATCATTTCACCTTTGTTGTGTCGTGGCGAGACATTAACGGATTCTTTAATATTTTTATAAATTGTTCTTTCCCACCTTGGATTGCAAACAAATTTTTGCAGACTGGAATAGGTTTTTCTTTTGGACTATGTGTTCAAATTTTTAGCTCGATCCATCTGCCAAAATGATGGGAAATTGAAGAAATGAAATCTAGGGCACAAAATGAGGGTTTTCACCATTAAAAATATAGGGAATAATTTAATATGCTTTGTAAATTTCTCCTTGAAGTAGTTTCAAAATAAGAAGATTGTAAAAATCTCACTTCAATCTTTTCTTTGGATTATGAGATCGAACTTTTCTTCAATTTACTGACACAAAGTCATTCAGAAAAAAATTGGCATGGAAGATTGAAAAAAGTAAAATTCATGAATTATTTTTCCCTTTGTGATTATGAAAAATAGAGGGAGGAATGGAGGAAGAATAATTTTTGGTACCCATATTTTATCTCCTTCAAAGGTTGAGCTAAAGCATCATGGATTGAATGAGACATTTAGAGATAGATAAGTGATTGTGTGTCGTTTTGTAGCCGGGAAAGCAACTTATCCGACCTTTATCACTCGGGCCTTGAATAAGTGGGTAGCACCTTGAAGGATTTGATCTTATCCTAACTATTTTTGTTGTTCCTTTCAACCAAGAAAAGAGAACCTATTTTTGTAACCTCTGTTTGGTGAAGAGTGTTGGTAAATCTTTCTTTTGCACAAATTTTATATAGAAGACCTTGGGAAAATATGATCAACACCCCAAATCTGACTCTCACGAGTTGTCACTTCCAGAATAAGGAGATATTTTCAACACAAGGCTAAGGTTACTGAAGACATTTGGAATCTTGATATATTCTACATACTTTAGCAAATGGATTTTGTTCTTTTGTGGATATACAGAGCAAAACAAAGGGGTAGTTCAAGGTAGGATTGGTTATTTGAATAATTTTTTGGTGGGAGATCAACAAGATAGATTGGAATTTTCCAGATCCTTGAGAAACTTCACAACAAATGGAGAACTCAATAACAAAAAGCTTCAAAATAGTTAAAACATTCCTTCAACCAAAAGGTGTGCATCAATGGAGGCCCAGATTTGCACTTTTTCACACAATCTTTGAGATTATAGCATGAAGGATCAAGTTAGAAGACCCAATAAAACATCAAAATCTAATATCAATCATGCCTAAGGTACACCCAGAGGCTTACAAACAATCTCTATCAACAGATGAAAGAAAAGTGATTTTAAATCGTTTATTTCATTCCTAGATGAAAGCTCTTTGAAAAAATGAAATTGTAGATGCCACTAAACTATCATAAGGATTGAGATCTATGTGATTCAAAGATATTTTGATACAATATTGCAATAGGAACAAGAAAAACTACTTGCAAACATTTTGAAAGTGAAATAAACACAAAATTTTCTAGAGATTTAACACAAATTAACTCAAAATTTATCGAGTCATCAGTGAGGAGAGTTATTTTAAACAATCTCAGAGATTTTTAAGGCTATACAATTGTAACTAACTCAACATGAATGAAAATCTAACACGAGAGGAAGTTAACTGGTTTCTTAGAAGATGAGCTTTTGTCAAATTTTCTCATGAAAATGAACTCCCACCATTCACATGTCCAAAAACATGCATTATATATCATTTGTTTACATCCAAGCCTTCTCTCCCAAGAAAATAATATGCCCAACATCAAGTGTGTTACAAAATTCCATCATGATTTCTGAGAAAGGGTCATTTAACGAAACACGTCCAAAAGTTGCCAGGTGTTTCTAAAAGGTGAATCATTGCAAATATTTCCATCATTTCTTCAATTGGGAGCATGTTTTCATCCTCTACACATGCAGACCCCCTTTCCTTCATCATTTCACCTTTTCCCTTCTTAAATTTTTCCTCTACAACTTTTGGATCTAGCATTTTGCATTTTTGCACAAGCCCTAAGAAAAATCCACCTCAAATGCTTAAATTCACACCTCAATTTACAAATTGAGCCTCCAAAACTATTCAATTGCATCTTGTAGACCAAAATGACACAAACTCATCAAAATTTGATGAAGAATGATGCAAAAATCATATCTCCAAACATCCTAGAAGCGTAATGGCGGCAAAATCAAATGAAATGCACAGCTACCATTGATTTCACCCTTTCTCAACTTTAGATTAGAGTCGTCCACATGGAAAAAATTGATTCAAGGTGGGCCTGGGGTTGCCTTTTGTATTTTATGAATTTTGAGAAAATGTGCAATTTTCACATTTTCCCCGCCCCTCGCCTTTGAAATATAGGCTCGACATGTGGCTTAATCTGGGCCTTTGATGGAGTCGCGACTCATTTATGCAATTTTACCCTTTTTAACAAAAGGAAAATTTTCCAATTTTCCTCCACCGACCCGCCTTCCCGCTTGTAACTTTTGATGTGGGCCCCAGTGGAGTTGTGGGTTATTTCATAACTTTTCTCCTTTTTCACAAAAAGGAAAAAACTTCAAAATGTTCCGCCGACCCGCTTCCCCGCTTGTAACTTGAAAAAGCGCCACATGTCATTCTTCATATCTATTGAATAACCAATTAGATGCTATCAGGGCCATGGGGCCAATTTTATATTTTTTACAAATGTGAAAAAAGTGGCAAATTTCACCAAAAAGACCTGTCGGGCCGCATCAATAAAAAATGAACACGTATACACCTTCGGGGCAAAAATAAGAAATTTTCCCCGCCACTTAAATTTTGCTTTAATCAGAGCCTAGCGGGGCCATGGGGTGAGTTCAAACTTTTTTCAAAGTAGCCAAAAATAAAAAGTTCATAAAACAAACCCGCCATGCCTCATCCAATTAGAAGAAGCCACGTAAGCACTAAAAGAACCAATCAAAACTTAGCGGAGCCATGGGACCAAATTTTCCCTCTTTCCAAAATAGCAAAAAGTGATAAGTTCAAAACATTTATCCACCGTCCCTCGACCAATCAAAAGAGGCCACGTATCTTCCGAATGCTGAGGTAGAATTTGTGAGAGTAAAAGATGCCTTTCATATCATCATAAACACAAAAATTTACTGTTCACACCCAAAATCCGATTTATTTTGCTAAGGATGGAAAAATTTGAAACAAAACCAGGTAAATCATGGCTCCAAGCATTTTTCAACCATGGGAATGGATTTTCAAAGGCATACAAAAGAAATTTGAACATTTTTCGAGCATCCATGATTGGGAAATGGAAGAAAAATGGTAGAATTGCGTAGATTTGGAGAAATTAGGGCAAAAACAAGACAAACTTGAAGACTTCTTCAAAATGGGGCATTACAAATTATTTGGCAAATAATTCATGGCACTCAAATGAAGGTAAAAGCTTTCAGATCATCCATTTCAAGAGATAAAATGTTTCACAACACACAGATCAAAGGGAAAATTTAGGGCAAATGGTGTGAGATCAGAATGAGCACCAACATAATGGATGAGAAAATATCTGGAATATTTTGCGAGTTAGTGTGGATTTTGAGCAAATGGAGGAAAATAAATGAAAATGCTATCTCCTTGGTTTATGATATTTATGGGGGGAATTTTTTTCCCCTTTTCCCCTTGTAAAATGGACGTAATGGACACAAAAATGCTCCCTATCCCTATGAGGATAACCGCGAGACATGCATTTGCAGAGGGGAGAGAGAGAGAAGCTTATTTCTAGTACCTAGGAGCCGAGTTTCGATCATGTGAAGAACCATGTGGGAGCAAGGTTGGGGGCACATTTTTATATCCCCCTTTTCCCCTTGGAAAAGGTATGAAAGAGACACAAAAATTCACCCTATCCTCGTGTGACAAGTGGCGTACATGTGGTGCACAATGTGGGGCTAGAAAACTACCAAAAAGTGCTTACGGAGGCTTTACAAGGTCGTGTGGTTAGTCCAGGAGCTTAAAAGGGAGAGGGGCACATTTTTTGTCCCCTTTTTCCCCTTGGAAAAGGTATAAGAGGGACACAAAATTTATCTCCGACCTCATGCTAACACGTGGCACTAAAAACATTTCTAAGCTGCGAGAGCGTATAAGGAAGGACCTTGAAAACAAAGTTGTTGGAGCTCAGAAGATATTTTTGGAACTTAATTATATGAATTTGACTATAAAAAACATTTTGAGAATAATGGGATGGGTCTCATGGTATTATTATTCCTGAAACCCTCTAAAATATCCTTCTTTCTCGAGATCGTAGGGTGTACTGTCAAGAATGAGTTTTGGAAAGAAATACATGGGTCTTGTGAAAAATATGAAAATATTACCATGTATGGTATTAAATTATATTTCCAATGGTATCTTGTTTGGCCTCAAAATCATTTTGGAGATCCTAGAATTAATTTCCAAAGTTCAGGTTCTTTTTACATTCTGCAAGCTCCTTCACCTTCAAAAATCTACTTTTGTTGAACTTGCTTCTAAACCTCCAAATATTTCCTAAATATTCCTAAATCACTTTCAATATGTTCTTAGCTCCTTAATACCACTTCCTGATGAATTTAGGACTTCAAATAAACTCGAAGGATGTACACCTACCTTAGAAAGGCTAAAAATAGCCATTCCTTAGTCCATTGAAAAATCCGCCTCAAGAGATATTGTCTCGAAAGAATATTATGAACTTGTTTTTATCTTTCCAACACATGGGAAAGGTTATTACAAAATACATGATCATTTGAATGATTTGGATAGGAATGAGACAAAGAGGAAAGGCGATCTCTGGGGGTGTTTAGTAGGGATTCAAGAAAATCATTTGAAACTAGGGTAAAGTTGTCATGTTTTCAAGTTAAATTTCTCCCTAGAACGGGAGTGGGATTTGCTAGAAATTTCAAACGAAGGAATTGAGTGGGAATCTCCAGTGGGTTAGATGGAGCAGCAGATTGAATGGACTCTACACCAGGTAAATGATCACGTGATTGTTGCCCCCAAGGACAACAAGGAAAAGGATGGGGCTACAAGCACATGGGCTGAACATTTGGTCGGAAAAAGCCTGGACAAGGTGATTTTGGAGGGACTAGAGCCATCAAAGGAGAAAGGTAACTTATCCCTTAAAATCCCTGAGATTCTTTTGGCTAGAACAAAATCCTCCATGGAAAGTACTCTCTTTGCAAAATGCCTTGGCTCTAGACCGAATATTGACTACTTTAGGGGATGGGTCAAGAGACGTTGGGCGTCTAATGGAACTGTTGAAGTTTCACTTACACAAATGGTTTCTTCTTAGTTTCTTTTCCTAGTAAAGACCATGTGGCCTATATTCTTGTTGGAGGTCCCTGGTTTATTAGAAAATCTCATGTGGTTATTCAGAAATGGGAACCAACTTTTAACTCATATGTGACATTTGTTTCTGAGTTCCCTATCTGGGTTAACCTTCCGGGCTTACCCCTAGAGTTTTGGGAGCAAAAATTCCTTATTGGCATTGTTAAAAGCACAGGAAAACCAATAGCCTTAAATCCGGTCACTAAGGCTAAATCTAGACTCACCCATGTCATATTCTGTGTCAATATGGGTCAAGATGCTCCCTTAGAGAGTAATATCAAACTCTTAACTTTCGAAGGGGTTTGGATGCGTAGAGATTCGATTATGATCCATCTCCCTTTTCCTGTAGAAAATGTAAGTAGGTGGGTCATGATCAAAGAAATTTTCCTCTTCATAAGAAAAAAATAGATCCCTTTGTTGGTCCACAAAAGATAAATAATAAGGAGGCAAAGGAATGGAGGCTGATTGGGAAAAATGGAAAATTTGTAGAGACAAAGGATCCTCTTAACATCCACAAGGTGGTCAAAGAAGCGGATCCCTCGATCCATCATAACACCCCCTGTAAGGAACTGGTGGTCTCTATTTTACCTGAAGTCAATGACTTTAAAGCTGAAAATGAGAATAAAAATTAAAATCCGTACTTAGAAGAGGTGATTCCTAAAATAGGGGAAGGGGCTAGCCAAGTTTTGGAAGGTAATGCTTATGCTCTGCAAGTGGCCTATGGCCCTTCGCTAGATGAAGTTTCTTCCATTGGTCAGAGCTCCTTTGGTCAGAGACAAGAAGAACTATTACTCATGTCTAATGTTTTCATAATTCTAGTAGACTATGTTGTTGATACTTATGAATTAGTGGTCTCTCCTAAGACCCCTGTTAGTAAATCTAAACCAGGCACGTGAAGCACCTCCAAAGCTAATGTTGGTAAGGACTCAAATCCTTTGGGTAGGAAAATTAATAAGGAATTAAGGGAGACTAAATCAAGGAGGTAAGTAGAAGCTAGCATTCAGGGTACTATGGGGAAGTTGCTTCTCACGAAATAAGAAATGTTAAATGATCCTCCTCTCTTAAAATATTAGGGGTTTTAATAATCCCCAAGAAACATAGAATTGCTAAGGATATTATAGTTAAATCTAAACCAGATATTCTCATGCTCCAAGAAACTAAAATGAAAATGGATAGATTTAAAGAGGTAGGGAAATAAATTTGGAAATAAATTCATTGGGAAGGATGTAGCTCTTTTGGAGCCTCAAGAGGTGTTGTCACTATGTGGGATCCTAGATTAGTGCATGGTGTTTTGATCCTTTCCTCCACTCTGGCCATGTGGTAATGAGTTTCACAGAAATCATCTCAAAAAAATCTTGGTATGTTTCTAACATTTGTGCTCCCAATAAACTCAGTGAAAGATGGAATTTTTGGAAGGATCTCTCTAGCTTTAGACAACGGTTTAATGATAAAGAATAGATAGGTGCGGGAGACAAAAATCTCCCTGCACCTATCTAATTACCATGGAATTTTGGCTAAGGAAGAGGTGTATTGGAGACAAAAATCTAGGGTTAAATGGCTTAAGGAGGGGATAGGAATACTAAATTCTTCCATTTCTCTACTACTTCTAGAGCTAATATCGTAAAGATTAATGAAATAAGAGGTAAAAATGGGGAGTCCTTTACGGATAGTAGGGACATCAATGCCTCTATAATAAATTACTTCAAGGAGATTTTCAAACGGGGAAGAGTTCGGAGGAGTTGGTTTAAAATAAAATCTTGGATCTTTTCAAGAATGTTATCACCCCTCTTGAAAATAGATATATTTTAAGGATCCCTCAGAGGAGGAATTCCATTTTGCGATCTTTGATATGGAACCGAGATAAATCTCCAAGGTTTGGATGGCTTCGCCACTTTTTTCTTTCAAAATTCTAGGAGGTGATAAAATACAAGGTCATTGAAATGGTCCAAGATTTTTTCAACAATAGTCATCTCTTGAGGAAAATGAATAACAATTTTCTTATCATGATGCTGAAAATTGTTGGGGCAAGGAGGTTAAGGATTTTAGACGTATAAGCATGTACAACACCAGTTATAAAAGTCTGACTAAAATCATAGATAGGAGGACTCAAATGGTTCTTCCTAACTTTATCTCTAGAAATCGGGGGCTTTTGTTCTAGGAAGGAAAATTACGATAGCATTATTGTGATTCAAGAAGCCATCCACTTCATTGAAAGCTTTGGAAGATCGGTTATGTTTCTCAAGTTGGATATGCATAAAGCCTTTGATAGGATAAATTGGTCTTTCCTCTAGGCCATCCTGCTAAAGGTGGGTTTCGATAACTTTCGGTTAATATGATTATGACCTATATATCCACTGTCAATTTTTGGTTCGGTCAATGACAAACCGAAGGTTTCTTCCAAGTCAGGTAGAGGGTGAGACAGGGTGATCCCCTGTCCCCTTTCCTTTATGTTATCATGGCTGAATCCTTGAGTAGAATTTGTCAACTTTCCATGGTTTCCAACTCGTATCGAGGGTGTTAAAATATCTAATGGTCTTCCCTCTATCTTTCTCAACCGGTTTGTGGACGATAACTTTATGATGGGTAAGGCCTCTGTCCATGAGGCCTCAAATTTTAAGGCGGTTCTTAATAATTATGAACATGTTTTACGGATAGATGGTTAATTTCCTTAAAAGTGTTGTTTTTTTCATTAATGAGGAGAATTAGGTTCAAGCTAGATTAGCTCGCTTCTTGGGATCTTTGGATTAAGTATTTTCCATATTCCTATCTGGGTATGCCCTTGATCCATAAGAAGCATGATCTCATAGTTTGGAATGCTCTGCCGCTAAAGAGTTATTAGTAAATGCTCATCTTGGAAGGGTCTCTTTCTCTCTCGAGCTGGTAAGATTCAACTACTCCAAATCTCCCTTTAAGGCATTCTCATTTATGTGATGTCTCTTTTCATGCTCCTGCTAAAATTAAGGAATCCTTAGAGAAAATCCAGAAGAGGTTCCTCTGGATGGGAGTTGGTGAGAAGTTCAAATTTCCTCTTGTGGCACAGGATAAAGTTACTAAACCTAATTTATGTGGAGGATTGGGTTTAAAAAATATTTCTCTTATGAATGAGGCCTTAATTGCCAAGGCTGGTTGGAATATTCTTTGGAGAGGAAGGCCTTTGGGTGAAAATTATAAAGATGAAATACTTATGGAATATAGGCAGAATGGAATCCTTTTTTAATCAAAATAACCTCCTAGAGGGTCTACTTTCTGGAATTCCTTTGTGTCCTCCAAAGAAATATTAACCAAAGGTACTATATGGGAGATTGGAAATGGTTCTAGAATCAGTTTTTGGTACAATAATTGGATTGAGGATTCCCCCTTAGCTAACTTGGATATCTAGAAAGAAGTTGCTCAGTTCTATAAGGAATCAGGAAAAATTTGGATTCAGGACTTTTAGATCCAGGAAGATTTTGTCAGATGGGAAACCATTGAGCCTTCTCTATATTTTGATGGTGACATCCAACCATTTCAGAATCTCAAAAATAAACTTAGGGATTTCCACATCCCCATGTTCTAAACCAAGGAGGATTCCATCAAATGGAAAGAAGAATAATCTGGAATTTTCTTGGTTAAATCAACCTATATGTTAAATTTCAAGACTGGTCTGCACAAGGACTATTGAGGTAAACTCTGGGTGAAGGATCTTACCCCAAAGATTAATATCTTTTCTCGGCTGGTTGCCCAAAATAAAATCATTGTGGACAATCTCAGGAAAAGGGGAATGAAGATTCCCAATAGATGTTCTCTTTGTAAGAAAGAGGAGGAAAATGTCAACCATCTCCTCCTTCATTTCTCCTTATCCCATGAAATCTTTGCTTTTATTCGGATATGTTCAATATCCAATGGATCCTTCCCTTGACGATTGAAGATTGTTGTTTTCAATGGGAGAGTTCTTTCTGTTTTCCCATTTTGATCGAGGCACGGAATATTTCCCTCCCTCATTTTTTGGGGGGTTTATGGAAGGCTAGGAATGACGGTATCTTCTGTGACCAGAAATATATTCTCTTGAAAGTTAGAAGAAAAATTTTGTATGCCATAAAGGAAAACATTAAACTCTTTAAAGGAAAAGTCAAGAAACCCTACCCGAAAAATGAGCAGACAGGTTCTTGACAAGTTTGCCATTGGACCAGTGGAATTACACATACCTAAAAAAATAATTCCAGTTGGATAAGGCTCGGGAAAATGTTGATAAGTTAAATTTTGATGGAGCTTCAAAATGGAATCCGTGTTCTACTTGGGGAGAGGGAATTCTAAGAAATAGTGAAGGAGATTGGTTATTTGCCTACATGGGGCCATTAGGTCGAAAAACCAACAACATGGCAGTAAGCTAGAGATCTTCTTTGGGGGTTTTGTTGGTTAAGGAAAAAGTCTTCAAGGACATCCAGTTGAAGGTGATTCTCTCCTCTTAATTAATGCTCTCAATAATCAAGGTTCCATTAATCGGGCCATAAGAAATATCCTCTATGATGTGAATGAAACTTCAAAAATTTTAATAGTGTTTCTTATAATCATACCTTACGTCAAGTGAACAAATGTGTGGATAAGATGACAATTATGGAATCATTTGTAATGATTACAAGATCTAGTGTAAAGCTAATAAATTACCCATGAACATTAATAAAACCATTAGTAGAGATAGAGTGCACTAAGTTTGATAATTTTGGCACGAGTGAGCCCCATGAAGGTGATGACTTACTTAATATCTTGTTCTCCATGATTTTTTTAGTGCGAAAGAAGGTATTTTTTTGAGAAGTAGTAAAGCAAACAAATGAATTTCAGTCTTGTGAAGATGGGGGTGATAGGATTAGAGTTGAAACCTGCTAGCCAAAGCATTGAAGCTTTTAGTCGGCCTTTGTGGAACAAGCTTAGGATTGGGGGTTTCAATAATTTCATTGAAAATTACATGGTCACGACCCCTCCCTATCTAAGGATTTCAAAAATCTTGGAAAGAGGATAATTTTGAGGCCAGAGGTATGGAAATTGTGGTTTTTGAGTCCACCATCGCCCTGGTGATGAACATGAAAATGGTGGCCTTATAATTTTTAAGGACAAGACTCTGCAGAGAACATTAAATTGAGTTATTCTTCGTTGGTAAGGAAAGATGTAATTTCTTAACGGATCTTTATTGTCAGTGTCGTATATTCCGGGTATATGGAGAGATGTGTGCCTTCAAATCATGAAGTACATCACTCGGAAGGAAAATACCGAAAAATATATACCCACCATATGACCCTTCTGAATATGTTCCACCATAAGGTCATGGTGAGCATCCCCTTATTTCTGTTTATGTCTCTGACTAACTCTTTGATGGCTTTCCAGCAAGAGAAAGTTGAGATGCCTCTACATGAAGGGCTCATTCTTCTGTTGTTTGAAAATGGGAAACCTATTTTGTCCTCTTCCCTGAAAGATAAGGTGGATGAGGATGACCTCACTCTCATGGAATGCCTTACTAAGATGAAGGCTGGGAAATGCAAAAATGTGGGGGAGGATTCTAGTAAAGAAATGGGTGAGGATGGTCATGGGGAAGCAAGAACCTCGAGAAAAATAAATTGGGATGGTAATTTAAAGGGTTTCAAGGATTTGAGTAGAAAGGTCCAGTACTTAGAAGGGGTGCTTCAGGCGATGGAGGAAACCAATGTTAGTCAAATGGAAACAATGTTGGATGACATTAATGCTTCTAGGAAAATTATCTCTGCTCAGGTGAAGTCCAAGCAGAAGTTTCTAGAGTTAGAGGACCAGTCAAAAAGCCGAGTGACAGTGGAAGGGATGGAGGAGGCAACTAAAAGAAGGAACTTTAACTTGTGCATTAGTAGCTCTGAGGACGATCTGGAGGAATATATTAACAAAAAAAGGTGCTGAGGGTGATGAGATCAAAGACAGTCACGATGGTAGTAGTGAAGGATCTCCAAAAATTAACTAGTGTTTCTGGACTGTTGGTAGAATTTTGACGAACTTCTGTTGTTTTGTAGTTTTGGGTACTATTTCTCATTCTCTCTAATTTTCTCTCTTTGGTTCAAAGTCCAGTTATTCATTGTAATAGTTAAGCATGTTTAACTCCTTTCTTGGACTTTTTTGTTTCCTTCTTGTTTGTTGGTTTTTGTTCCTCATCTTATAATGACCCCTGGGAGGTGATTCCTGTTTTTACCTTATCTAATAAAAAAATTTGCAACTCATTCTAGATCAAACAAAGTAAGGATAGGATGAGAATGAACTCTAAAATCTCAATACATAATTAGGATTAGTTCCTTATCCATTGGGCTTTACAAAGTCTCAATAGAAACAAGGATAGACCGAAAGGACAAACACACACACACACAACATAAAGGAAACACACCACACACAAAAATTTAAAATCACACATAGTTGTAAGGGAAACACACAAACCTAAATCACCTATGATATATGTCGGGACAACCCACTTTCTCTTTAGCACTTTTCTTTTCATAAGTTACCTCGAAGGGGTAACACTGAGTGATGATGTTCCGCAAAGCCATTGACTAGTTTAATAAAGTATCCTCATTTCCACACCAAGCTCAAATAGATTCTAATTCAACTCATGATATCAATTTTAAGGAAAATACAAATAATCCTCTTAATTTACTAGTTACTAGCAAGGTAACACATATTATGTATTCATGGAATTATCTAAATTTAACTACCAATGATGATGATATTTTTATCTCTACGGGAATATGAACATATAATCTACATCTTAATTTTGTTTCAAAAACTCTTCTTTCACCACAACTCCCAACCCTATCAAGGGTAGCATGCAAAATAATCTCATGGATAAAACTTATTTATCACTACTACTCAATTTTGGCGATGAGATATGAATTTTATCCTACTTACTCTTGTAAAAACTATAAACACCCTAATGATCATTTTCATAGTCTCGATCTTATTAATGAATAAGAGGACACCATTTCACTATAAGAATTATATATTTCTTGACATCTACTTGTTGAACATAAAGTTACACAAATTGTAAAATGTAGTACCCCAATGAATCCATCTCCTCATCTTCTTGATAATTTCTTATGGTAGAACCCATGTGACATTATTTCTACAAATTCAACATAGCAACCATTCATGCATCAAACATTATATTATCTCTCATAATATACTATTACTATTGGGCCTATCAATTAGCACCTCAATCTTCACTCTTGGGCTATATACACCAATGTGTCATCCCTTCTTAATTACCTAGGGAATATGTATATCTCCCTTCCTTATTTTATAAGAATAGGTTTCTGCACTATATATACCCCTACGTACTTTTGTAAGGGTCACATTTGTAATATGTTTGTTAATATTGTTATGTCATATCTCTTCTATCACAATGGGTTTCACACATCAAACAAAATCAATATCAACCAATTGTAATCTCTTCAAGACATGTTATCCTAATCACAAATATCAATTCAAATTCTTCTACTTCATACTCTTTTCTTAGAGCTACTTTACCTAATTATTATCTCAATTATTCTTTGGCACACATCCCCACTATGGTACCACTTTAATTTGATTCCTAATTAAGGCATGAACCTCCATCTTCCACAAAAATTACTCCACATCTTTATAATGTTCATAGCTTTCTTGTTACCCCTCTTTCTTGTATATATCTAAGAATTCCAATAATACAAAAACATTCATATATTTACAAAATAAAAATTAGGACTCGTACACTTAGCTTGATTTATTTTCACTCTACATTGCATAAGTTATTTGTCACTATGGTTTTGGTATATATCATATCCCTTTACTCTTTACACATGTGTTCATGTAGGATATTGATCTTGATGTAGGAAACACACATAGTGGTACATGATGATGGGTATTGTTCAACCCTTTATCCAAACTTTGTATACATCTTAGGTCATCTATTATACATTACACACGTGTTATTATTTTATTATAGGTATTTTCTACTTCCTCATTACGCTTGATTGTTTATATTGTGTACATGTTATGTTTTGAGATAATAGGCATAACATATATTTATTATGTAGTATTGACACCTCTTGCTTCACATATCTCTTTCTATATCAGTTATTATATCATTTCATCATGTTATGACACTCTTTTTTTCATACATACTTATTTGTTACATGTGTGTTGTTAATTTCTTGTTTCATTTATTGTGGCTTGAGTGCCTTTCTTGTCTTGTGACACCATGGGTGTCCTATCTTTGGAGGATCTATGCATTTTATGTGACATTGTTTTGCATCCTGTGACTCTAACTTCATGATTGTTGAACTTGTTTTCTTATACATGAATTATTACTATTATTGTTATTATTTCTATTCATTATTATTACTGCTCTTTCTTCATGTCATGGTTGTCACCATGCATAAAATATTTTGTTTTATAGGTATAGGTTCATTAATGTGGCCACCTCCTCATCATTTTGCACTCTTCTAAAACTTTTTATACATTTAGTATATGGGCACACATCTATTCTTTTGAGCTGTGTGCTGAACAAGGTTTTTTCACATGCCTCAAAATAGGATACATTAATCCAAGTATATTATACAAATATAATAGACACATGAATATTTTTTGAGTATATATAAGTACAAACACAAGACATGTACTCGAAACATCTATCAAGCAACATAAGTCTAAGATCAAGATGGTGTTGGGGGAGGATCTAAGGGTTGAGAAAGAATTGAAATATTTGAGGAAGGTTCTCATTGGAAAATTTCATTGGCATCATATCTAAATATCCCTAAATTTATGGTTAGAGAAAGTATGGAATCTAATTTTGGGATATGGGCATATCTTTCATCTTCTTACCGAGAGGTTGGATAGGTTTTAATATTTCATTTATAGGAAGATGCATAAAATAGTTTTAGGGGTAGATGGATTTGGGATAATTCCTTCATGTCTATGTAGAAATGGATTTCATATTTTGATCTTAGATACAAATTTGATAGAGGCTTCCTATTTGGGTGAAGCTTCCCAATTTTCCTATGTAATTGTGGTGGGAAAAAATCTTTAAGGAAATAGGGGATTCCCCTAGGAAAGCTTCAAATATCAATGTTTCTTTTATAACTAGTTCATATTTGAATTTTTCAAGGTGTTGGTGGATATTGACATCAATGAAGGTTTAACCAAACAACATGGAGATAGTGGTAGGGGCCTCTATTTATACCTAGTTCTTAATTATATGAATATTCCATTTAATTTTGTTCATTTTCATGTGTATGATCATGTGGTTGAGGATTTCATTAAACCTTTTTCTCAAAATATTTGGGGAAAACAAATGAGGTTAAATAAGGAAATTATGCCTAACAATAATGTACTTAAAGTGGTTTTGTCACAACTACTTATTACTAAATAAACTCGAAAAATGGTAATGGTATTGGGTTTTTCATCCAACATTGAGTAGGATGTGTTAGAGGATAAGTTTTTATTGAGTCTTCTTAATTCTACTTTCTTTTCAATGTTGGTGTTTCAAAGATTAAGGATACTCATTATGGTTTGGAAGAATTAGTACATGAGCCCACTGGTTTGATAAAAATCCTATTATATATTTTACTCTACTTATTAAACATGTTTATCTAGATTTTAAAAATAAGGAGTTTTGGCTAACTTCAACATTTCCTCATGTGAAGGGCTCATTGGAAAATAAAATAACTAAGGGTTTACCTATTGTACAAGATAAGGATTCACTTTTTTCCGGGAATGAAATTTCTTTCATTTCTTCTCACACTAGTAGTTTTCCTATTGTTTGATCTTTTCTTAATTTGTTTATTTGTAGGTGGCAATCTTATGTTATGGCTTGGAGGATATAAGTTCCAGTAGGTATATGTTATGATCCAAAACGGGGATGTGTGTTAGGTAACTATACACCTGAAAATAAACACGTAATTTCGTACACACTCAACTTCTTGAGGTCATGCTTTGAGACATCCAAAATGTGATAAATGGAATGGGTATGGGATGAATAAATGTAGTGTAAGTGGGATAAGTGGGAAATATGGTGAAAACAAGGTGAAAATCAAATAAATCATAGATACTCAACTTAAAAATGGGAATTTTCTCATTGAGAGCAACAAAGGTCCCCTAACCCGTGTGTGGGGGTGATATGGTGGCCAAGTATGATCACGGTTTGTAATTGTAAGTCTACATCGGTAAAATTGAACGTATCTCAACCCAATTGACCGCTGACGGATAGGAGAAAATTTTCCTTCTTCCTCTAAATAATCCTCTCTAAAGAGGGTCATATAAGTATGAGAGGAGATGTGCTAAGGAAAAATAAGAGTTGCGAGGTCTAACCTTGTCGGTTTGGTTGGCCTAATATTATTCTACAATCTCTACTTTGTTTTTTAGGGTGTTAAGTTTGTCTAATAATCTAATGTGGCACAGAGTTGCTCTAAAGACTAGTTGGCATAAACCTTGGTCAATGTCGACTTGGTGTTTATTGATGTTGGGTTGGCTTACATTTACGATTGGGTCAAATATTCTTATGCTTGGTCGAGATGGACCCGGAATGGACATGTGGGCACCAAATCGGCAAGAAGGATGGAAATAAACAAGCAAGCTAGAAACTAAAAGGAGTGAGGGCTAAGTACTAGTAGCCTAGGTTGCTAAGGAAATGGGGATCATGCTCATTCCAATTATAAATTACCTTAAATTCCTATCAATAAATAAATGAAATGAGTGAATTTAAATTAAAATAAAGACAATTTTTTCCCTTTTAATCTAATTAAATTCAATTTTCCATCATTCAATTAAATCAAAGCAAAACAAACTATCTAATTATTTATGTGTTTTCGAAAAAGCTTTTAAATAAAATAAACAAAGTAAATTAAACTTCTAAAGTATCTTTTGTGTTTTCTAGTTTTGATAAATAAAATAAAATAAAAGCTACAGATACATGTTGATATAAATGAGGCAAACCGATTATAAAATAAAATAAATCAAAAATAAGGAATAGCCAAATGTGGATATTCCTCTATCAGATAAGTGTGAGATTAAATTTAATTTAAACAGAGAATGTATTCTATAGTTATTATTCTAAAATTTGTTGACATGTTGAATTATAGGTGTTTTCATTGATGTAAAATCTCATTAATGAAAAAATTATTATGGAGAAAAGTCATAGTATTCTTAGTATGATGATGACATTGAGTTTCAAGTGGTTTCATGATGGAAAGAGTGGATTCAAGGAGATTGGATCTGGTCTAAGCAAGCTAGTCACCAGTGACCTAGCTAGCCTAGGTGATGGTGCATGATGGTTTAAGTTTATTGCTGAATTAAGGATGAAAGGAACGATAACCGATTGTATCAAGCCAAGAACACAAATGCTAATAAAACACCATGATCAATAAGATGAAATCAAATCGCCAAAATAAATTTACATAAAACCTTTGCAAACAAATGAGAAACAATATCATATATTATTATGGAACTCAATGCAATACATTAATAATGGGCCTTGCTTAAATAGGTAATGAATAACAATCTAAGAACTAGTCAAGGTCGTAGATCAAGCTATAAATCAAGGAAATAACTAGTCATCAAAGAATTAGTCAAGCCCATAGATTTAGGAGACAATTAGACATATGGGATCTATTCAATACCATAGATCAAGGAAAGAACTAGTCAATACCATGGATCAAGGAAAGAACTATACCTAACAATTAGATATTATCTCCTAATATCTAAATAAGATAAAGAAATATCCACACACATAAGTGGGTGAGGATAAATACAATAAAGGTAAATAAAGTACCTAGGTGAACATGAGCTAAGGTAAATACCTACTCTAACACCCCCTCAAGTGAAACTAGGGGCCAAAATAGATGTGGCATGTCCACAAGTATGAGTCTTGGCAACTAGGCTCGATGAGGTACTCATTTACAATAACTAGGAAAAAGGGACACCGCAAGGTACCCAAAACCAAGAATAACAAAGTAAAGAGAGTAAAGATTCACTCCAATGCATCCCAAGAATCTCGGCTCAAAAAAACTCGTATAATGTCAAGAAGTTTGGTGTGCACCGTGGGTCTAAATCCACTGCTCGATCACAAAACTCAAAAACAACCGACACCTGGGCTCCACTGGGAATAGCTCCATACAAGGAGATCACAACAAAGTGATGTCGAAAGTGTAAAAAAACACCAAACATAATTCGATCAACTGTTGTAAATAGGTGTGCCATGATCCAAAAACAATAACCAAAGCAATAAGGCAAGGACACAAACTCTAGAGTGTCACGATCCAAGAAAAGCCAAGGTAATAAGGCAAGGACATGAAACCCGAAGAAGCAGGATCAACACCACACCCTCCCATACTGTTGAATGGGTGGAGTGACGCTACAAATCTATATGAGTTGCCCAAAATCAACTACTCGAACAATGACAAAATAACACTGGACTTCACCAGAATAGATCCCCCACAAGAGATACTGTCAACATGCCAAAAGTGTCGAAAATACAGATATAAAATCTCTCAACAAACAAGAGAGATACACTACACCTGCTAAAGAAAAATGCTCAAAACAAAAAACATCACAATGTAGAAGGTATAGAAAGTGGAGTAAGAGGCCAAATGGTGGAGGAGCCACGCCTGTAGAGTCCTCTCAATGAATTCCTATGTCACCACCATGAGTGATTAGATATCCACCCCAAATCAACACGGATGGATGAAGAAGATGCTTGCATATGACTTGGTGCAAAATGCACAATGGGTGCATGCAAAAGAACATCAAAATGTGTGTCAAATTGATCATGTCTAACAACTGAAATCTCAAGTTTCTCAAGCTTGAGTGAAGATGTAGAACTCATGTGTTTCTCAAGATCCTCAGAAAGAGTCGAGCGAACAAAAAAAGGAGCTCTATCAATGTGTGATCCCAATGAAGTATCTACTCAAAAATCAATGTCATGACGAGAATTCCACTTAACATGTGGAATAGAGGAAACAATACCTGTGAATGACTCCGCTAGTGAGACCCATAGAACGGAGCATGTGAGAATTGAATGTAGTGGTATGCTTCTTAAAAAATCCATGCAACTGAGTAGAAGTAGGATACACAACATGTGGTACTGTAATAGGCATAGATGTGGAAGAGCATGCAGTAACAAGCCTCACAAGTTTAGAAGCATCAAAAGTAGGTTTAGGCTCAAAGACTGGCAGATCAATGTCAGTGGGTACAAGAGCAACAACTGCAAGTGGACTAGGAGCATGGATATGGTTGTCCACAATATGATGGTGATGTTGTAGGCTAGCAAGTTTGTTCTGCAGGGAGTGTATTATTGTATCCTTATCATGAATGAGTGATTGTAGAAGAGAATTTCACTTCTTGAGTGATCTATTTTCTTCCACAAATTTTACGATATCCTCTTGAAGTCCACATACCTCAGAGAAAAGCATATCATTCTCAGAATCCATGATGGGTACAAACTGTAACTCCCAAAATTTAGGACGTCGGGCTCAGCTGAAATTGCATCCACAATTGATTACAACACTCCTCCATATTTGGCACTTTATAATTATAGTGCAAGTCTCAAAATAAATATTTCCAATGGAAAGAGCACAAAAAAAGAAGCACTTTTACAAAAAATGACACTCAAAACCGAGTTACCGATCAAAAGTTACAAGCTTTTTAATATTTTGCTCTGTTATTTATTTTAGTCACGCTAAAACAAATTAAATTGTTGTTGCCTTCACCACACAAATAAAATTAAAGGGGGCTAAAGTTAACACCTACTGAAAGTAGGAATCACAATCTTTAAGCCCTCATATGACCATACCATATCACCAAGGGCACAACTTACTATTATGGGGTGACCAAATCCCAAATATATGAATACACAAATAATTTTTTTCAAAATAAAACTTATAGACGGATGTCAACAGCAATCTCCCGCTCGATACCATGACAGAACGATAACTAGATTGTACCAAGCCAGAAACAGATGCTAATCAAACACCGCAATCAATAAGATGAAAGTAATTCGCCAGATAACTTTACATAAAACCCTTGCAAACAAATGAGAAACAATATCATATATTATTATGGAACTCAATGCAATACATTGAGAATGGGCCTTGCTTAAATAGGCAAGGAATAACAATATAAAAACCAATCAAGGTTGTAGATCAAGACATAAATCAAGGAAATAACTAGTCATCAAAGAACTAGTCAAGACCATAGATTTAGGAGAGAACTAGACATCAAGGATCTAGTCAATACCATAGATCAAGGAAAGAACTAGTCAATACCATGGATCAAGGAAAGAAATATACCTAACAATTAGATAATATCTCCTAATATATAAATAAGATAAAAGAAATATTCAAACACATAAGTGGGTGAGGATAAATACAATAAAGGTAAATAAAGTACCTAGGTGAACATGATGGCAAGAGTGGATTCAATGAGATTGGCTTGGTGTAGCAAGCCTAATCAAGTGACCTAACTAGCCTAGGTGATGGTGCATGGTGGTTTGAGTTTATTGCTGAATTAAGGAGTATGTAAGAAGCATGAAGAGAATTTTTGGATTTTTTTAGGCACTCACATGAGTTTTGTGGTGCAAGTACAATGTGTCAAGACCTAGTTTGGTGTTCTCATTAGACCTAGTCTAGGTGCTTGGAGACCAAATAATGATTTTTATATCCATCTAAGATCATGTAGGAATGAAAAGGTATCATACATGTTTACTCATGTGTTTTAGGAATTTTGGATAGGTTTCATGATTAATTATGAGGTTCTTCTATGCTCGACCTAGTTTTTACCATGCAAACCCCAAGGGCTAGTCATGCAAATGAGATGGGTTATGAAGATGAAAACCTATTTTAGCTAACATAATGATTGGGAACGGTACATATGGGTGTAATAGAGTTTTTTAGAAAAAAAATTAAGTAATTCTAAAAACATTTTTCAAGATATGATGTTTTAGGTGAAACAAGGTCCAAGAGAGTTATTTTTCAGCTCGAATTGTAACTTCTGATGCTCACCATGAATTGTGTGCTTTTACATGGGACCTTGTGTATTTCAGGGATGATTTTAAATTTAGTTAATAATATTTCACAAAAATAATGGAGTGGTTTCATCATCATATTTTTATGAATGGATGTTAAGAAGGTAAACAACTTTTTATGAGTTTGAAACCCTAGCTCAATAAAAGTGGTATGACAAATCTTCATTGTAAGTGCCTAGAATTGATTTGTCTTGCTTGTATGATGATTTTATGTTTTATATTACTACTTAATATTTCCATAAAGGTATATTAGAGCATGTGGTGATATGTGGACCCCACTCAAAAAGGTTTGTTACTAAATAAGTTCAGTTTTGGGACAAACTTGTCTAAAGGAGGTCTAAGATAAATTGACATTAATTTTATCCCGAGAGTTTTAATTGATGTACATGATAGTTTCAGATCATGGTTGATCTTCTAAATTGCAAAGTGTGCCCTATTTATGAAGACTAGTCTTAAGGTAATTTCTGGGGGTTGTTTCAGCAGCTTTTAAAGATGGACCTAGTTCAAGGCCTTCCACTAGAAATGGAAGGAAATGTAAGATGTTTTTAAAAATGATTTAGATAGATTTATAGTGGTATAATATTTGTCTCATGATGATGATATTTAATTTGTGAACCATCTCAGTTTGTGATGAAGAAGGTTGTTTTTTAAGGGACAAGATTGCTCGCTAGAAGATTAAGGTATATAATGCATGATATGGATTATTTTATGCTTTATATCAGTTAGGGAGTGAAGAGGAATTAATTTTTTTTTCCTTTTAAAGGAATTTTAAGGTCTTAAAAGTTACGTAAAGGGTGTAAACTAGTTGATTTTCTAAAACTACTTTTGGGTAGCTCATTTTGGTGAAGAGGAAAGTTAGTGTGATTTGCATGTATGGATGTTTCATGAGCTATATAAATAATATATGTGATATAAAGGTCATGGTATTTCTAATTATTTTTTACATTCCATAGTTGACGTTTTTGGGGTGTGTTTGAGGCCCATAGTGAAGATTGGTTCTTGAAACAATCATTAGAAGTGAAGGATGAGCCTTCTTGAGTGTGTTATGAAGAATTTGATTGGTTCAAGCTAATGTAAGACAATGGATGGTTTTCTTATATTATATTTTACATGATTTTTGAATTTGGGATCTTGACTAATCATGGTGATGATTTTTATGGTTCTTGGTGATCCCTGTGATGGGATTTTGAGCTAGTTTTGAGCATGTTTGGTGTATTTGATCTTGTCTGAACTACATGGGTCCATTATGAATGTTTTTACAAGTTTATTGTTGTTTTTTTGTTCTATATAAATGTATAATATGGACCTATGATGTGTTTATGAGATGGAATGCATTTAAAGTTCATGTTTGAGGTGAAATTTGAACTAGTTGTCTTGAGAGGGAAAAGTGTGACCCAAGTGTGAGTGTGTAATAGGTATGAATGCATCTATTCAGAGATGAGAGAGTGTGAAAAATACTAAGGAATGTATTATAGCATGTAAAAAGTGTTTGAATCCAAGACAAGTGATGAAACCGTGAGATATAAAGAGTTAAAGAAGAGAGAAGGATCGAACAAGGGTTTGAAGGTGTGTGAGCTGAATCAATGATCTCCATCAATTTTTGTTGTAAAATACATCAAATATATTCATCTAAAGGTGGTTGAGTGGGTTCTTGATCATCTTAGGGGTTTTATCCTCCTTTTGGAGTTGGTGCTTCACTAAACTAGGGGTTGGTGTTTCACTAAATACGTTTTATTTAAGTAATATAATCGAAGTTTCAATGGGTTTTCCTCCTCTTTATATTTTCCCACTTATATCTTGTGTTCTTGTGTCTCTCTCATGTCTATGTTTATTTTATTGAATGTTAATCACACATTAATGAATGGTTAAATGGTTTATGGTTTAATTAAGCAAATATGAAATCGCTTAAATTTTAATGTAAATCCTAAACTAAGGGAGGTGATAACACCAAAACAAGACTAGAGAGATTCCTAGTGAGTGAAAGTGGGGAAAATGGGGAAGAAGAGGGAAGAAAAAGTGCCACAGTCCCAAAACACATTCAAACCTCCAATTTCATGGAGCACAACAAATTTAAACCCTATAAAGGAACACAATATGCACAATATACCTACAAAAATAATATAAGGAAAGAAATGCAATATAAATCAAGCTAGGGAAAGAAGAGCCACAAAACACTAATTTTATTGCTTAAAATGATGCACAATCCATTACAATATAGGCACAAGGAAAGAATCCTTCACAAAATGCATAAATTTGAGGCTGTAGCTCACAAAAGTGTTGGAACAATTTTGGCAGAGTTCCTTTACAATTTTGAATCTCTCCCCCTTCAAATGAAGGGGAAATTACATATATATAGAGAAAAGGAGCTACCAACCAACATATTTCATTAATTACCTATATGGAGGTATGGGAAACCATACCAGTTCACTTTCCAATGGTACTTTTCTTGCACATGAACATGGGTGCCATACCTCATTAATCTGGTTGTTGAGCTACCTTGTACGATGCCATTAATGTCCATATATCTAAAACTCCTTGTTGTCACCTGAAAGAAAAACCACTAGCTAACCTGAAGAGAATGGGAAGAGTCACCATGATGAGGGAATGATTTGTCACATGACAAGAAGAAATATGTGTTGTGTGACAAGAGAGAGGGAGGTTGATGTGCATCACAAAAAAGGTGGTTTGATGCACGAAGAAGAAGTGACGATGATGATGCACACGAGAATGGAAGAGGATGGGGAAGGTAGAATGACATGTGAAAAGGAGGGAGTTATCACATGATACAAAAATTACATTTGTCATGACAAGAGGAAAGTGGTGATGCATGTTAAGAAGAAATGGTTGACATGCGTCAAGGAGGAAGTGGTGACGTGCATTAACAAAGGCAGGATGGCGATGCATGTCAAGGAGGAATGGTTGACACACATCAATGAAAGTGTTGACATGCATGTCATGGAGAAGGTGTGCAATGAAAAGATGGTGCATGACAATAATTGATGCATGACAAAGGGAACACAAATGATGTTAGAAAATGGTTGGGGTCATGCATGTGATAGAAATCATGGTTGACACATGAAAGAGGGTTGATGGTGACACACATCAAGAAGAAAATCCATACATGTTTTCAAACCTTGACCATTAAAGAAATACGGCTCAAAAACCTTCATCATGGCTCCACAAGCTCATTGGAGAAACTGTAAATTCTCCCATTAACTATCAATGCCCATACCTATAGGTTAATCCATTTTACAAGGGGGGTGCAAAAATGGATAACAATTTGGTGACTTATGGGGTGATCTTCCTGCTAGATCTGAAAGACCAGTGATTTTGCATCCATTGGGCATGGAGTCATTTTGATTGTTGAAACTAGTCTGATGTCCAAAACCTCTTAAAACCTCTGAAACACTTTGAGACATTATTTCATCACTAGACCTTTCCTAAAACTAGAAAGTGCAACAACAAAAAAGCACAACTATGTACAAATAAAAAAATCATACATATCCCAAATGGAACATGCAGAGAGTGCACAAGCACTTATCTAAAAGAAAACCTAACTACAACAAAACAATGTGCTACAAGAACTTGGAGGAATTACAAACTCTAAACTAATATGTACAAGAAAGATACTCCCATCAGTAATAATAATGCTTGAGATAGATGCCATTGACTGGGATCTGTAATTCTTCTCCATCCAACTTTGTCAATTGGAAAGCATTGTTTTCTTTGCACCCTGAAATCAAGTAAGGGCCACTCCATATTGCATCAAACTTGGAGTGCCTTCCTGGTTTGGCTCTATCTGCATCCCATTTCAAAACTAAGTCTCCTTCTGAAAAGTTTATTTTTGGCCTTTTTATCAAAACTCATCTTGATTTGAGCTTGGTCCTTCTCCATTGTTTTCATGGCTGGTTCCTTAGCTCTTCTAGCTCCATGAGCTCTACATACCTAACTTCCATAGCTGGAAACTCAAACAACTCCAATTTACTTGATAAGCTCCAAGGCTAGTAATTCAAGGGATATTGGTAGCCTTGCTTCCCTTCCATAAACCAACTTGAAAGGGGAATAACTAGTTGACTTCTTGGGAGTGATTCTATCAGCCCACAAGGCTGATTTCAATTTGGTATGCCAAGTCCTCTGATTCTCATCTAGGGTTCTTCTTATGATTCTCAGCAAGTTCTTGTTGTGGACTCTGCTTTCCCATTACCCTGGGGGTAGTAGTTAGAAGAAGTGCTCAAATAGATGTCATTTCTAACAACCCAATTAGATATCTTTTTCTCCAAGAAAAGCTAAGGCATTATCTGATATTATAGTGGAAGGAACACCAAACCTTGTTGTAATACCTTCGTAGAAATCCAAAATGCTAGCTTCATTTTCTTCCTTAAGTGCAATTGCTTCTGTCCACTTAGTGAAGTAGTTTGTGGCTGTAAGAATCCATTTGTGACCTAGGATAGAACTTGGATTGATCATCCCAATAAAATCTAGCCCCCATTGCATGAAAGGTTGTTTAACTGAGATAGGATGGAGTGGGAGGGCTGTTAGCTTCTCTTTACCTATGAAGAAGGCACACTTCTTGCATTTCTTGATCCATGAGTAAAATCATTAAAAATATTAGGCAGTAATAACCAGCCCTCATGATTCTAATAGTTATTTATTTTGGGGAAAAATGACCACCTACCTCTCCATCATGAAACTCATGCAATACCCTCTCTATCTGATCTGTCTTGATGCACCTTAGGAGGACACCATTCACATCCCTTTTGAACAAAATATTATCTACAAGCACATATGGGATGCAATGAAGTCTGAAATACCTCCTTTTGGACTTACTCAATCCTTGAGGACTTTGACCCATTTGAAGAAAATATACAATATCTTGAGTCCAACAAGGAATGGGTATACCACATGCAAGTTTGTTCTTGATTATCTTGCAACACCATAACAACTTCTGCCTCCTCTCTTGATTCAACATGTTGGTTAGAAGCTAGCTGCTCACACAACCCTTTCCCCTAACTAATTTGGTCACATTTATATCAATATCATACTCCATGACCTTGGTTATCCAACCAACTCTCTTTTCATTAAGGTCCTTGTTCAAAAGAAAATATTTTACACCAGCATGTGAAACTAATAGATGAATTTTGTTATTTGACACTAGATGTCTGAATTTCTTTAAACTTCTAATCACAACAAGGACATGCTTCTCAATGAATGAATATCTCACCTCATAATCCTGAAGACTTTGGCTGAAGAATGTGATAGGTTGCTCTAGTCCTTCTTGATTTGGTTGTACTAGTATGGAAGATATTGCATTGTGCCTCCAAAAGTGTATAAAATGAAGTCCTTTGAGAAATATAGATTTATGAGGGTTGGAGCCTATGTAATGGCCTGCTTTATGGCTTCAAATATTTATTTTCCTTAGTAGTCCATTTGAAAACCATGGTCTTCTTCAACATCATCGTTAGTGGCTTGACAAGATGGGAAAAGTTAGGAACAAACCTCCTAACAAAATTAATTTTCCCCAAAAACTTTGGAGAGCCTTCTTGTGACTTGGAAATGGCAATGCTCGAATAGCTTCTACCCTTTCTGGATCAATTTCCAACCCTTCCTTAGACATGATGTGGCCTAAGAGCTTACCTTCATGAGCTAAGAATATGCACTTTTTTGGATTCAAAGACACTCTAAATCTCCTGCATCTTTGGAATACTTGTCTGAGGTGAAAGAGGTGACTTGTTGCATTCTTGGAGAATATAGTAATGTCATCTAGATACACAAGAACTATCTTATTGATCAAGCCCTTTGAATGCCATATCCATTTCCCTTTGGAAAGTGGCTCGACATTTGACAATCCAAATGGCATCTTCCTATAAGCATATGTGCCCCACTTTGTAGTGAAGGTTGTCTTGAATTGGTCTTCCTCTTTCACCATGATTTGATTATAGCCTGAGTAGCCATCTAAAAGTGAAAACCTTTCTGATCCAGCTACTACTTGTAAGATTTTCTCCATGGAAGGAAGTGGATAGTGGTCTTTGAGAGAGGCCCTATTTAAGTCTCAAAATCCACACATAACCTGATTTCCCCATTTTTCTTCCTAACCGGCACATTTTCTACCATGAAGAGTGCTTGATTGGAAGATGATGCTTTGCCTCTATGAGCTTTTTTAGTTCCTTCTTCATGAGAGGCTCAATGTGAGGGTTTACCGGTCTTTTTTTTTTCTAATGGGCTTGGATTCTGGATCTAGCTCAATGGTGTGTTGTGCCAATTTTGGATTAAACCCTCTCAAATCCTCATAGCTCCAAAAAATACACATGGAGAACTCTTGACAAAGTTGTATGAATTCATATTTTTCTTGATTCGTGCTCACCTTGCCAACTTGGAGCATTTTACCCTCTTCAACTGAAATGGATTCTGAATCTTCCCTTTTACCTGAATGTTGGTCTTCTCTCTCCAAAATTGATCATTGGGATTGAATATTGACTCTAGAGTCACTAAACCCTTTGGAAATTTTTTTTCCTTAGCAAACCACTTGATCCCATATTGTTGCTCCAATTTCTCCTGATTTTTAACCGAGAACTCAACCTCCTCCTGTAAGAAATTAATGATTTGTTGATCATTCTCAAATACCTACCAGCTCGTGTTATTTTCTAGTATAGTTGGCCTCACAATTACATGAATATGTGGCTGCTTTATCTCTTTTAATATTTATCCACCACATCAAATGTTGCTCCAATTTCCACAAGCTGTCCACAAGCCTCATTCTTCTTCCTCGGTATGGCTTGAATATTGAATGCTTCAAAATCATCAATTTGATCCCATACCCGATGCTTGTAGGCTTTGAGAAGATCATTCTTAGCAAGCATGTTTTCCCCTAACTGGTTGACAATTAACTCACTATCCCCAAACACTTGCAAGTTTTGTATACCCCTCTTTCTTTCCCAATTCAATCCATGTATCAAAGCTTCATACTCAGTTGTATTGTTTGAACAAGTAAACTGAAAATGGAAAGTTGAGTAGTACTTCATACCTTGTGGTGAAAAAAGCATTTCTCCTCCTCCAACACCTTACCTACTCCTTGAGCCATCAAAGAATAGTTGCCATACTTCATTATCACCCTTATCATCTAGTTTGGTGAGGCTAGGAAGAGGTGTGTTTTCCTCGTGCAAACAATAAACTCCCAACTCAGCCTCCTCTATTTCCTTGTATGGATCATATCCATGTATTTTTTTTCCCATTCATCAAGAGTCAAATCTAGGATGCCCCCAACTTTGGTATCTACTTCCTGAGTGTTTGGGAAATCCTCTTGATCAAAGGCTGAGAAATTTGTTCATTGATTGGGCTTGGTACATGAGGCTCAATATGGAAATTTTCAATAGGTTCAGACTAGATTGTAGCCTTAGCTCCATACCTTGTTTTGAAGAGCATATGTGACCAATCAGCTGATAAGTAGCCTCCAATTTTGGTGGTGAAGTCTCTTGACAAGCACAATGCAAAGAGTGGTGGCAAGTCAATCACTGATATATCCTATTGAACTGTGACATTAGGACATGCATGTAATGTGAGGTTTAAACCTTTTATGATCCCAATAGTTCCCACTGTTGTCCCATCTAACTATACCACTCCTTTGGAAACCAGGTCATATTTTAGGCCAACAATGATCTGTAATTTGTTTTGGCATTACCAAACTACTAGCCCCTTGAGTCAATCATGCAATTGTGTACAAGGTTGTTCCCAATAATCAAAGATATATAGAATGGAGGAGGCTTCATGTTTTTACCTTTTGACCTCCATGAACTCCTTCTTTTGGAGCTGCATTAGTGAGCACCTTCTCTTGATTCTTGGACAACTCATTTGATGTTGACCAATTTTCCATGGTTGCTTGTAACAAATCCATTGGCCCAAAATTTTCAATGATTCCCACATAGAAATGCTTACATTGGTCTTCTTCATTTGATCAATAATGTTAAAAGGAGATGGATTCTCCTTTTTTCCCCTTACTCAACATGATTTCTCCTACACATGGGCTACTGCAACCTAGTACTGAGTTGGCTAGAAGGTAGTTTGGGCTGATTTTGAACATTTGGGGCTGCACTTGGATTGTTAATACCTGAAGTGTGATAGAAGGTGAGAAGTACTTAGATTAGATGAATTCCCTTCCTCTATATTCCTCTTCTTAGACCTCATGTTGGCTGCCACACTTTGAGAAGGGGACTGATTTATTCCATAAAATCCTCAACTTGCCAATTCACAAGTGTTGTCTCGTTTGGAGGTGCTTCTTGATTAGCTACCTACTATTGTTGACTTTCTTCTTGGTTTGGTTCTTGAGGAACACCCATCGTAGTCACCATCAATGCTTGATTTAAAGCACCATTGAAGCATGTTTCTTGATTGTGTGGTTGGATTGCATGGGAAACACCATTCATATTCTTGTGCTATGTTGTTTTGAGTTGGAACCAAGGCCCTAGATGTTGAAACTACATTAGGGTTATATGCTTGGAATGGCTTAGCAACTTGGGGTTGTCCTTGGTTCTAGTTAGTAACTTGAACAGGTGGCTTGTTTGGCTGATATGGAGGTTTATTGGGTTGGAAATGAGGCTGATAAGGTCTATAATTTTGAGCTTGTTGCCTCTTAAGAGTTACCAACTCATTTCCTAAGTTTTGCAATTGTTTCATAACCTCTGGAGTTCATTTGAAGGGCTAGAAGAAGAAGTGGAAGCTTCATTTGAACTCTGATTTCTTGGAGTAGGGATGGGGGCTATTGTAGGTGTTTGATTAGGATTAGGATTCCCCATATCTGGATAGAGAGGCATAGGTGGCCTAGGTGCAAGTTTACCATGGCTTGAATTAGGAAATTCTCAGCTCTAATGGCTATGGCATAGGCATCTGGTAGGGTTATTCCTCCCATAGATTGTATCATAATAATATATATAGAATTTAGAGCTTTAAGAAAATAGAGAAATGCACCTTCAACTATTGGTCTGACCACAATTGGGATCCTTTCCCATGTTCTTTGGAATCTAGAATTGAATTCTATCATTTTCTTAGTTGGTGCCCTTTTGATTGTAGTCATCTTGCTCCAAAAGGGATAAGTTGTCATCCCTCTCCCCAAACTGGCCATAGAGAGTTGTGCACAATTGATCCCAATTCTAAATTGATCCTACTCCCAAGCCTCTGAACCACTACAACACTTTTCCTTTGAAAGAAGAAGCCAACAACTTGACCACAACATCCATCTCAACAATCTCATGTATGGCACAAACATTTGCAATGTCTTGAATGTGGTCGATGGGAGTTGTGTGATTTTCTCAGTGAAGTATGGGATATTCTTTAATGTTGCTATCGGGACTAGATTTTGTGCATTAAGGGAAAGTGGACTACTTCCCATGAAATTTGCATAGGGGTTTGGAGGTGGCTGATTTGGTGGTTGTTGATGAGCCATCTGAGTGGCCTGAGAACCCTAGTCGATTGAAGAAAGGGTCTACTAGGTGGAGGTGTGGATAATGTTCTATTTGGTGGAGATGGAGACCTTTGTACTCTTCTTCCTCTCCTTCCTCTTCCTAGAGATAACTGCAAGTATTCAAAGATACCTTCTTCTCTTGCTCTAGACCAGGTTTGCACTCTTCTCATGAACTTGATAAACTTGGGCTTGCTGAAACCACTAGATTTGAATGATGGAGTCACTAGATGTGTTTGCAAAGCCTCTAAAGGATGGAAATTCACCAAGACACACACCCAATCTTGATAAAAATGAAAATATTGACTTTTGTCCCACTGGGCATGCCAAAATTGTTATGTTGGAAAAGTAGCACCCTAGGATTTACACATTACAAAACCCTACTTTTGACTAACATGGGATTGTCTCAAGGTGTGGGACCCTTGTGATTGAGACAAACCTCTAGAGAAGGCTGGTTCTTGACCTATTCTAATGCTAACCTACTCCTAAACTATCAATTCCAAGGGACAGAGAGAGAGAGAAATACATAAAATGTAAATCCTAAACTAAGGGAGGTGATAACACCAAAACAAGACTAGAGAGATTCCTAGTGAGTGAAAGTGGGGAAAATGGGGAAGAAGAGAGGAAAAAAGTGCCATAGTCCCAAAACACATTCAAACCTCCAATTTCATGGAGCACAACAAATTTAAACCTGTAAAGGAACACAATATGCACAATATACCTACAAAATATAATAGAAGGAAAGAAATGCAATATAAATCAAGCTAGGGAAAGAAGAGCCACAAAACACTAATTTTATTGCTTAAAATGATGCACAATCCATTACAATATAGGCACAAGGCAAGAATCCTTCACAAAATGCATAAATTTGAGGCTTGCAACTCACAAAAGTGTTGGAACAATTTTATGTAAAAGGAGTGATGGGATTTTTCATGTGATATAAAATTATGTTGTTGAATGACAAGAGGAAAGTGGTGATGCACATCAAGAAGAAATAGAAAATGCGCCTCGTTGAGGAAGTGGTTGACATGTGTCAACAAGGGTGTTGACACGCATCAAGGAGGATGCAGTTGATGCATGTCAACAAGAGCATTGATGTGCATTAGGGAGGATGAGGTTTATGTGTGTCAATATGGTGTTGACATGTGTCAAGGAGGGCATAGTCACATGAAAAAAGTAGTGGCGACGCGCGATAAGGGAAGGTGAACGACGTGTGAAAAGGAGGGGCTTGTCATGCGACACAAAAATTATGTTGTTGCATGACAAGGGGAAAGTGGTGTTGCACGTCAAGAAGAAATGATCGATGCATGGATGACATGCGTCAAGAATATATGGCTCTAAACCCTCACCATAATTCCCAAAACTCGATCACATTACTATCAATTCCCGTGACCAGAGGTTGATCTGCTTTTGCAATAAGGGGGTGTAAAAATGGATAACAGCTTATCAACACCATGAAAGGGTTACATGAATATTTGAAGGAATAAGTTGTAGTTCAAAAGGTTTTGATATCACTAACATCTAAGTTTGATTCCAAAGTGTCTATCATTGAATAAGCCAAGGATTTGATTCTCTTGGAAATGTATGAATTACATGGAACCCTAACTCGCATATCGATGAGAATTCAAGATGATAAACCTATAATAAAGGAAATAGCTTTCAAATACGAAATTAAGGTCAAGGGAAATAATACTAAGGATGTTGTTAATGCTCTTGAACTTGATGATGAAGAAATATTTGTAATGTTTGCTAGAGATTTAATGTTGGCCCTTGTAAGTACAAAGGTAAGATTCCCTTTAAGTGTTTAAATTGTGGTAAAGTAGGTCATTTTGCTCGCCAAATTTCCTCATAGGCATGATAAATAAAGTAATGAGGATGATAAGGATGATCATGAAAAGAATAGTTATAATTATAGTAAGGACAAGAAGGACTTCAAGAAGTGTTACCACAAGAAGAAGGAAATAAGAGTTTTTATACAAGGAAAGAGGCTTGTTCTTCCGAAGAAAGTATTGAGAGTGATGTTTTAGATTCTGAATCTGAATCAGAGCATGGAGATGTTGGAGATGAGGTGTTGTTCATGACTAAATATGTCATGAGATCTACTAGTGGTGGTTCTACATTATTAGGTGATTTCATATCAAGTTCTTGTAGAGATTAGGAAGAAGAAGAGATGATATTGAAACTGAATTGGTATGTGTCCAATCTAAATTAAATCATGCTGAGAAGGAAAATAAGAATAGGAGATCTCACATTAACTAATATGAGGTAAATATTCAAGACCTAGAGGAGAAACATTGGGTTGTTACAAAGAATCTTGATGAGACAATGAGAAAGCTAGAGATGCAGATGAGTTCTATGACTCTAAATTTACAATCTAAGGAAGAAGTGACTCTTCTTAAGAGAGAGTTATCTAATGTAGTTAGCAAGAAAATATCATTTCAGATATTTGAGAAAAGTACCAAGGATCTTGATGATCTTCTTAGTACCAAGAATTAATAGGTGATAGATCTAGTTTTAGTTTCAAAGAGGACTCCAAAGGTAAAGATATAAAGCAAGAAGATGCATTTCCTAGCAAGGATGGTAAAGGACCAAACATCAAGGAAAGAAAGAAATAAAATCCACCAATGATAATGAAAATAAAAATCCCTTAGCAGCCTAATGCCTCAAGGTATGAAAGATCTTTCAATGTTTATTATTTTACATGTAATGGTTTTGGTCATAGATCAAAGGAGTGTAGGAGGTTAGTTAATAATGATCACCCTTAGAGGGATATTAGGAGTGATAAAGTTAAGAATGTATTATGTTATAATTATCATGAGAAAGGACATAATGCTAGATATTTTTTACATGATCCTTCAAGTTAGAGTTGGGGTAATGAAGGCTACAAATGAAGAAGGTAGTTTGTTTTAGTTGTAACTATTATGGAAATGTTTCTAGGGATTGTTATGGGCCTACAATACAAGGAATGGAATTTCAAGGTTATGATATGTAGGCTAGATGGAAAAATAGGTCATGGGAGCCTAAAATGAATAATGGGATCTCATCAAGAGAAAATGTTGGTAGAAATCAAAGCATGTCTCAAAACTCATATAAAAACAAATAGATGGAAGTGGTTTTTGTTAGGAAATAATTATATTAGTGCTCCATTATGTTAATGTGTGAGCAATATTATATTTTGTATTGTATTAGTTTTAGAGTTGTTACGAGTTGTTAAAACAACTTGTATAATTTAGGTGAGTGGTTTCTATATTATAGGAAATATAATTCCTATATAATTATCTCGTATGTAATATGAAGAGGTATGGAATATATTGAATATCTTCCTTGATTATTAATTTGTATCCTGTGAAAATCTGGTTGTTCCACTTTATTTGGTATCAGAGCGACTGTGATTCTTGTAGGTTTTCAATATGGGCTGTTAATGTGTTAGGGGCACCGTTCAAAGAAATTGCCCCTTTGGATGAGAATATCTTGATTTGTAAATGATTTCTTGAGTGCCCTCTGACTTCTAATCGCACAGTTCATATTCCATCGATTAAACGTTCCAATAGATATTATGTGTTTTCACAATTGGAGTTTATTTTATTGAGATCATATTCTTACCTGTGAAACGTGCCTCGCCAGTCACTATTTATGCGGGATGTCTCTGCAAGATCAGTATTAAACACATATTTATAAGATTTGCAAGCTTGGACTAGGTATATCTTTCACATACTACGTGATCACAAGGAGATTCATGTCAAGATCATGTTATTTCCAGCATCGATCTCTTCAAATTGTTTTAAGTGACGTTGAGAAAGGAAATGTGGTGCATTTGAAATAATATCCCGAACTTGTTGATCAACTCAGTTCTTTTTTCAATCTGTGTGGCGATAGAGTCCAACAGGCTCTCAATCCTTTAGCATGAGTTCCTCTAAGCGTGTATTGACATCTCCTCTCATCCTGCGCGTGGTTGATCAAGTATTTAGCTTCAGTTGGCTCACAGGAATCTGTGTATTTTCTGCACCAATATTTTTAGGATCTACTATGCAAATATCACGCGGATATTGTCAAAATTTAAATTAGTCACGACATCAGTTATTCATTTCCAGCTGACTTCAAGCTGTCATCGACTCCATTGACATTTACTCCAAAACAGGGAGTAAACTGTGTATGCACAACCGTGACACCGTGGAGCGAATCGTGACAAGTTTAGCAAGGGTCTTCACGACATTGACATTTGGTATTTCATGTTTATATATTTATAGTGAGTCGTGCCATGTATGTTTATTTATATGTTTAATGGCATGTCAATGAAGAGAAATAATGTGGCATAGTGTCTTTTATGTGAAGTAGTGTTTGTCGTTAAAAGTTGTGGTTGTATACAAGTCAAATGTCATTTGTGAATCACTATCAAAAATTTGTCAAAGTTTATATTGTCAGTCAATGCCATCGTCCAAAGTTTGAAAAATAAAATAAAAATTGCCCAGATTTCAATTTTGGACACATTTTTGCTTGTACGCGACGTCCAAATTATTGAAGGTATTTTGAGCTTCATGATCACATCCAGTTGAACTAGCAGCATGAAACCGGAGGCAGGAGGCATCAGAGGTTGGAGGTCATTCAATGACCTCTCGTCAGTTGCCAACGACGGGGCCGCATATCAGCTTTGGTGACATGTGTGTGTGCAGTTTGATTTTAGTGCTTCCAGTGTGGTGTGCCTCAGTTTGCAGTGATCTTGTTTTCAATAAGTGGAAATTTCACATTGAGGGGGGGAACATGATCCAATGTTCCATTTCTAGTATGTCAGCTTTTTCTATGTATGTACGAGCAATGATTTCAGTAGAATTTCCTATGTTATTCCCTGCAGTGAGATAGTGATGAGAGTTGTTGATACTACTGCATCATCATGATATCATGGTTGTTAGTTATCCAGAAAAACTATCCAGAGGTTGTTGGTACTGTCCTCAAAAACCATCTATTGTGTGGTTGTTGGTTAACCACTTGGAAAACCATCCAGAGGTTGTTGGTATTGTCCTTGAAACCATCCAGATCATGAGCATGCTACGTAGCGGCACGTTGTAGTACAAAGCAGGTTTTCCCATGTTCGCACTAAGGGGGGGAATGTTAGGAAATAATTATATTAGTGCTCCATTATGTTAATGTGTGAGCAATATTATATTTTGTATTTTATTAGTTTTAGAGTTGTTACGAGTTGTTAAAACAACTTGTATAATTTAGGTGAGTGGTTTCCTATATTATAGGAAATATAATTCCTATATAATTATCTGTATGTAATATGAAGAGGTATGGAATATATTGAATATCTTCCTTGATTATTAATTTGTATCCTATGAAAATCTGGTTGTTCCACTTTAGTTTTCAGGTTTCCAAGAAGGCTTGGGACCTCTTCAAGTCTTTATTCTAGATCCAAAGATTACAAAATATTCATGTACTAGGATTCTTAGAGGTGTATTGATCTAAATAAATCATCGAGAAGAGGGGTAGTTGACTTTTTTGAAGTATGACCACCCCAAGATATCATGGTATGTAGTCATAGTTTAAAAATGTGTTTCATGGTCTTCCTTGGTTTTCCAAGTAGTAAAAATTGTATGGTTACTATCAAAAGGTATTTAAGTTTGTACAAACCATGTCCTCGGATCTCGTGTTGCCACCGTTGAAGTTTTTAGGTCTTGTTTTTAATTTCTAAGGTATAGTTATGATCTATATATGTTTATCCCATGAAATTCAAGTTCTAGGTCCGGGGTATGAGGTCTTGTTGGGTCATCAAAAGGGTTTAATTTGTCTCATCCCGAGTAATGATCATATTATGTCTTAAAGGTATAAGGGAAGTTTGTCATGTTGTGAAGTTAAGTTGTTGTGTCAAGTCTTGATCTAAGTCAGTGATCAAATTTGGTGGTATGTATAAAGGTCTGATTTTATCATGTGAATTTTATCCCCTGAGTCAATGATGAGTCAAATTAGATGGTTAAGATTAAAGGATGTCCATAATATTACAATTTCTTTGCAAGGGTTATATGTCAATCTAAAGAGTTTGTAATAGGTGTAAGGATGCTTCCCAAAAATTTCAATACTTCATTGAGATTAAATATTTGATATCACTCCTAGAGTTGTGACTTGGATGTGTCAAAAGTTTTCATGAAGAAATATGGAGTAGATATCAAGTATGTGATAACAAGCATAGTCTCAATTGTGAAATATAGATCTTGAGATGAAGAAGGGATTGTATCAAGTATGATCATGGAGTCAAGTGGTGTTGCTCATATGCTTTAAGGTCTTCATTATTCTTTCAAGATGGTTTAGAGGCTAAGAGTGAACTAATAATTGACCCCAAGATGAAAAAAATTTCATTCACCATGTATGATGTCCTATTTAGACTGTAGAATGCAAGAGAAAGGAGATGATAGGTATGAAGGTTTGCTATTATGATATAGGGTAAAGGAAGATGAAAAAAAAAAATTCAAGGTAGATGTGACTTGTTGGATAGGGTACTACTTCTCACAAGAGCAAAAATGGAAGGCTATAGGTTTAACACATTTTATAGTTGGTGTAATTGACTTTGAGACTTGATTTTGGTGTCTTATAATTTCTCATACTACATGAAAGATGAATTAAAAAGGTCATTATAACATCAAGTTTGTCAGATTCAAGTAGGTGTACTCTAGATTGGGATGGATTTTTTCATGTCAAGGGAAGTTGGTGAAAATCATGCTACTGTGTCCGTGGACAATCAATGATACAAGAGGAGATTTTCTTAGTCTTCTACCAGGGTTTTAGATGCTAAAGATGTTTTTTAGAATATGTATGAAAAGTATAGAGAGTTAAGGTATGTTAAAGATTGCATGAAGAAATAGAATTTCTTATCAAGATTGTCAAAAATAAAATTTGGGCTCTTAGTTGTTGTAGTCTATATAGACCAAATGAGGTTAATGGTGGTGCTTTAAGAAATAATATGAGATGAGAACATGGTTATAAGGGTTATTTCTCCTTGATAAAGTTTCATAAGTTGTGCAAAGGTATGTAAAATAAAGTTATGAGGTGTGTTTCTTAATACTACTTCAAGAAAAGGTCATAGAGTATAAAGGCCTAAGTGACATCATCATTAATGGTCTGTGAAGTTTCATTATCATGCTACATGTGATTTGAAGATATGCATAAATCACAAGGATGATTAGAGAAATAAAATGTATTTTTCAAGTGAGAAAGGAAAGTTTGTAAAAAATGTGGTATGTTTCAAGGTAGTGAAGATTCAAAATGGCATGCTACATGCCTAAGAAGGTTTACTAAGGCATGGGGATACTCCTAAACCTCAAGTAGGTGTATTAGGATGTCATGAAGGCTAGGCTGGTAATAAAGACATGGGTAAGTGAAAATACATTCATAGAGCTGATGAAATGACAAGGTAAGTGCTCCTTTGAAGTTGTCACACTGTGTCAAGGGCTAGTACATCTCTTTGTTGAAAAAATCAGGTTCTTCTAGAGTGATAACACTTGGTGTTGGGAATTTAATGGACTCTTCCTTGAAATGTGAAAGAGAATCTTGTAGCAATATTGAGTCTCATGAACCATGAATAGAGACTATACTTCATCAGGTTACTACAAAAGGAATATATATTGTAGCAAGTCTTAGCTATGTAGCAAAGTGATTTATAGACCTATGAAGAGCCATTGAGATAGGGGAGCTTAATTTATATCTCAATTAGGTGTATAAGGTGGATATAAGGCTTTTATGGCTGAGTGAGTGGTGTCTCAGAGGGTAGAATGACTTGTGAAACAATTCACTTTCTTAAGAAGAGTGATAGGCATGCTTTAAAGGTAAAGAACATTGAAAAGTTGATTTGGGACAATTATGAAGTGTTTGATCCATATTCAATGCTTGAGATAAAGGTAAGAAGTTTGATCTTTATCATTTTTACTATACAATGATGTCATAAGTCCAAGGGGAGCTATAAGATATTGATTCATGTTGTGTATATGTCTCTAGTGCTTGTGAAATTTGGTCTAAATAGCATTGAAGAGTCATATTAGGATCTCAGCCTTAAAGAAGTTGTGCAACCAAGGAATAGAAGAAACAAGCCAAGTTTGAGAAAGACTATTTAAGATAATACATTCAATAGGTAAGATGATGATTTTAGACCTAAATCATGATTGTCGACATGTGCATGAGTTGTGTGCATATGATAAAGGATTGCTACAATAGCTTCAACTTATGAAGAAGGTCAAAAATAGAGTATTAGTGAGAAATGATAAGTTTGTGAGCTAGTTTGAATATTTTGGTTGATGTTTCCAACCAAGAGGTGATCTATGAAGCTTAGAAAGATGAATAACATGCAGGTATATGTATGATTTTTCATTAATGTAAAAAGGGGAGAAGACTAGGTGGTTTTCCATTAATGAAAAAGGGGGAGATTGTTGGCATGTTGAGTTCTAGGTGTTGTCATTGATGTAAAATCTTATTAATGACAAAGATGATGATGGAGAAGAGTCATAACATGCTTAGTATGATGATGACATGGAGTTTCATGGTTTCATGATGGCAAGAGTGGATTCAATGATATTGGTTTGGTATAGTAAGCCTAGTTAGGTGACCTAGCTAGGTAAGTGATCGTGCATGATGGTTTTTGTTATTTTTTTACTTGAGGAGCATGGTAGCAGCATGTAGAGCATGTTTGGAGAGTGTTTAAGCACTCACATGAGTTTTAGAGTGTAGGTAAATGCAGGTGTGTTAGGAATGGTTGAAGACCTAGTTTCAGGTGCTCATCTAGACCTACTATAAGTGCTCATGGAGGTATACAATGGTGTCATACATGTTTTCTTAGGTGTGTTAGGTCCTTTTTTAGAGGTTTCATGATGATGTATGAGGTTCTTCTATTTGACCTAGCTTAAACCATGCAAAACCCTAAGGGATAGTCATGCAAATGAGATGGGTTATGAAGATTCAAACCTATTTGAGATAAGATAATGATTGGATATGGTACACAGGGGTTTCTATAGGTCTTAGAAAAATTTAAGTCATTATGAATAATATTTTGCAAGTTATGATGTTTTAGGTGAAACAAGGTCCAAGAGAAAGTGTTTTCTAGCTCGAATTGCAACTTCTAATGCTCACATGAATTTTTTTATTTGTATGGGACCTTGTGGATTTTAGGATGATTTTCCATTAACTTAAGAATATTTCACAAAAATAATGGAGTGTTTTCATTATCACATTTTTATGAACAAATGTTAAGAAGGCAAACATCTTTTTATGAGTTTGAAACCCTAGCTAAAAAGCGGTATGAGATATCTTCATTGTAAGTCACTGATAATTGATTTGTATTGATTGTATGATGATTTTATGTTGTATATTACTCCTTAATATTTACATAAAGATATATTATAGCATGTGGTGATATGTGAACCCCACTCAAAAAGGATTGTTTCTAAAGAAGTTTAGTTTGGGAAAAAAGTTGTCCAAATGAGGTATGAAATAAATTGACATTGTTTTTAGCCTTAGATTTTTACTTGATTTCCATGATATTTTTAGATCATGGTTGAGCTTCTAAATGGAAAAGTGTTCCCTATTTATGAAGACTGGTCTTAAGGCAATTTTTGAGGCAAGCTTCTATAGAAGTTTCAGAGATGGACCTAGTTAAAGGCCTTCCACTTAGATTTGGAAGGAAATGTAATATGTTATGGAAAGAATATTCAGAGATATTTTCATTGGTATAATAAATGTCTCATGATGAGGATATTTTATGGGTGATCTATCTTAGTTTGTGATGAAGAAGGTTGTTTATTTTTGAATGACAAGATTGCTTTAGCTAGAAGATTGAGGTAGATAATGCATGATATGGATTATTTGATGCTTTATATCAGTTTTAGAGTGAAGAGGAATTAATTTTTTTCCTATTTAAGTAATTTTGAGGTCCTAAAAGTGACAAAAAGTGTGCAAACCAGTTGATCTTATAAAACTTATTTTTGGGTAGCTCAGTTTAGTGAAGAGGAAATGTTGTATAGTTTGCATGTATGTATGTATGTTATATTCCATATTTTAGGTTATTTTGTGGTGTGTTTAAGGCCCATAGGTGAAGACTAGTTCTGGAAACAACTATTTGGTGAAGGATATGAGCCTTCTTGAGTGTGTTATGAATAATTTGATTGGTTAAAGATAATTTAAGACCATGGATAGTTTTTTTATGTCATATTTTACATTTTTGTGAATATGTGAGCTTTAATAATCATGGTGATAAGGTTTGTGGTTCTTGATGATCCTAGTGATGAGATTTTGAGCTAGTTTAGAGCTCATTTGGTGCATTTGAGCATGGACGACCTACATGGGTCCATTTTATGAATATATTATTGTGTTTTTGAGTTTTTATGGTTGATATAAATTTATATTACCGACCTATGATGTGTTTATGAGATGAAACTCATATAAAGTGCATGTTTGAGTTCAAATTTGAACTAGTTGTCTAGAGAGGGAAATGTGTGACCAGTGTCGATTGTAATGCAGACATGAAGGAATATATTCAGAGCTGAGAGAGTGTGTAAAATTTTGATGAATGTTTGATATCATGTATGCAAGTTTTTTAAGCTAAGATAAGTGATGAAACCTGATATAGCGATATAGTTGAGGAAGAGAGAGGGTTTGAAGTTGTGTGAGTTGAATCAGTGATATCCATCAGTTGTTGCACCAACAATACATAATATATCTTCATTAAAAGGTGGTTGAGTGGGTTATTGATCATCTTAGGGGTTGTAGCCTCCTTGTGGAGTTGGTGCTTCACTAAACTAGGGGTTGGTGCTCTACTAAATTAGGGGTTGGTGATCCTTGTGAAGTTGGTGCTTCACTAAATACTTTTGATTTGAGTAATATAATAAAAAAATTTAGTGTTTTTTATTCCCCTTGAAGGTTTCCCACTTATATCTTGTGTTCTTGTGTCTCTTTCATGCAAGGATTTTTTTAGTGGCGAATATTCCATTTTAAAAAAATTGAAAAGGGGAATTTTTTGGAGTAGTTAAGTGTCTTGTTCAGCCTAAAATTTCCAAAGATAAATTTTTAGGGGTTGGATTCGCCTACCATTGAAAACTAATCCTATATAAACCTAGGTATTTCACCTAGTAGTATACTAGTACCTTACTGAGGTACCATTTGAATTACTTGTAAATTACAAGTAAACAAAGTGTGGATCAGAGTCTCAAACTAGTTATGCAGACTTGCAATAAGAAAGTGTCATTGATGCGTGACAAGGAATATTTTCATTTCCAGACGGGTGACAATATAGTGTTGCTGACACGCAACAAGAGAAGGTGTTGAAGCATGACAAGAGGGTTGTTGACACATGACAAGGAGGGTTACATGTGGGCGACAAATGAGTGTTGTTGACGAGAGACAAGGGGGTTGTAGATGGTCAAAAAACCTTGTTGTGACTGACACTAAAAAAATGTTGAGTGCTCCCCCTTAAGAAAATGAGAGGTGAAAATTTGACTCGAAATATCGAAATTTTTTTCCTTTTTGGTGAAAGTGGTTCCGGTATATTCGTTGAGGATTTTCCACCTCAATTTACTGAGAGGCTTCAAAAAATGAACCTTGCTTTCATGGCTATGTTGATTTGATTGAATGTTAGGTACACACTAATTAATGGTTGAATGGTTTATGGTTTAATCAATAAAATCTGAAATTGGTTAAATTTTTGTAAGGATTGATTCATTCCCCCTCATTCCATTGTTATTCTAACAAAAATAACTTCTTCTAACTAATTTTACCTTAGATTTATGGAAAGAGAGAAAGCTTCTCATAGGAAATTTTTTCATTATCCGGTACTTCCTCGGAAAACTATAAAATAAAACGTATAGGTCTTTTGAAATGAAGAAATAAATGAAGAAGCATAGACACATAATCTTCCTCCAACTTCACTCCTTGTAGATCCATAGGAAGAATATATCAATGGAATTTTGTTTGTACACAAGAAATTCTAGAAACGAAGAAATTCTACCACTTAAAACAAATGTATTTCTTTTAATCTAAATGAAAATGTTCAGGTGTAAGCTTCAAAGAAATGTAAATACACCCCCAACCTAGTCACTATTGTGTTGTGAAAACTTCCCAAGTGTGATAATGAATTTCTTTTCTCCTTGGCTTCCTTTCCTTTTCTAGAGATGAATTCTAGATGATCAAGGTGCGTAATATTTTCTTGTAGAAAAATGACCAAAAATAACAGGTTGTAGTTGAATGGTTGCAATAAAATAAAGAAAGTGTAGGAGCTAGTTGGTTTCATGAAAAAGGTCACAAATGCAAGATCTTGGGAAGAATAAAGTAATGTGATGTGTTTTCTATATGATTCCTAACAAGCTTCTTGCATCATAATGGTGTAAAAACAAATCTCAAATATCCAACCCATCATACGAGAAAATTTTTGGTTTTTATAGAAATATGGGGAAGAAGAATTTTGAAACACATGGAAATCAAGAAGTTCCAAATCATCAAGAGAAGGTGGAGCTAACTTTCTAAAGATGGTAAACTAATAAGAAGACTCTAATACGAATCTAACAAGCCAAAAATCAGGTGAAATATTCAAGAAATGAGCAAGAAAATCACTCACAAATTTGAAACATGGGTTTAAAACTCACAATGTCGAGAACACTCGATAAAATGACAGGATTACTAGTCATGCAGTAGATGGCGAGTTATGCAACCACCGCGGTGGTTACATAACTAAAGCCATAAAAAGTGCAAAAAGGGGTGAAAAGTAGTTTGCAAGGACACAACAAGATAGAAAAATTATAAACAAGGATAAATGATTCAGAATAAACGTGTTGGAGATGAACGGAGAGGTTCTAAATCTCATCATGGATCTATAAAAATAATTCTTTCATCATTGGAGACTTACCGCATCCTACAATGTGGCACTTTGTAAAATTTTGGGTGTGTACGGTAACAAGGTGCTTGCTATTGGTTTTTTATTTTGGTCTTGCTCCTACAAAAGACCTTTCCATATCCACAATGGGTTATAAATCCTTTTTACATATTTCATAAAAAATATCTTTTAGAAATTCATCAAGGAAAACAAAATCTATCAAAGGGGTCCTTAAAGCAAGATGGAATTCCATTAAGGGTCTCTCATGATTATTTTATGTTTCAACATTTGATGTCTTGGTATTCCCTTTAAAATACTTGCATTAGATAGGTTTTGAGTTGCATAGTTATTATGTTTTACTTTACAAGAAACTATAGGGGTGGGCCATAATATTATTGGGAGTATCCATTCACTACTAAGAGAATGGTATATTTTGGCTCTTAATGCTACTAGAAATTATGGGGGTTATTGAATAGTTGGAAAGAATATATTTCCTTACAATAATCTACTTTTATTGTTTTTGGTATCTAGACTAAATGTATTTTTAATAATTTGGGGTAAGGATGTTTATTATCAAATGTTATGGCCCTTATGATGATAGAAAAGTATTTTGGGATGATTTCTTCTCTTATAGATATGTTAAGGAAGAAAGGATTATTATAGGGGATTTAAATTTTGCTTTGAGTAGATTTGAGGTCCTGGGAAAATATGTTAGGCTAGATGGATTGGTAGATTTCTTTAGACATAAGATTGAGGAGGTTGGATTTATAGATGTTAATCCAATAAAAATTTTACCTACTTGGAGGAATAATATGGTTGAGGATGCTAGGATTTCAAAGAGACTTGATATATTTTTAATTTCTAAGGTGATATTAAATGAAATTGATCATTTAAGATCTTGGTGTGCTGGAACCCAAAACTATCCAACTTATTTTGGGCCATTAGAGTTATAGTTTGGAGCTTGAACAATGAAAAAATTATCATTTTTGGGATCTGGATGTTTTTAATCTCATAAAAATGATTACATTTCTTTCCTTTATGTCTCTATAGGATTCTCCAAAAAAATATCTAATTTTTAATTTTTTAAGCCCCCAAGCATTCAGTGATATCTAAACAGTTAACTTCCTTTATTGAGAAAATTATCAAATTTATTTAGGTCACAAGGAGTGATACTTAGCGATCATTGGACACTTGGTTCACTTAGGATTGATCCCATATTCACAAGGAGAATGTTCTCAATTATGTTTATAAGAATTATGGTTGTCTTTTCTAAGTGGAGAAAAGGCTCTATTGTTCAACTCTTTTCAAGGCAGAAGATGAGATCGGATCAAGTTGGTCACAAGGTCACCAACTTAAGCCGGATGAAGGGTTGTCAAATCAATTAAGTCTCAAGTTGGTCATGAGTTAGGCAACCCCTGAATAAGTTGGAGTTATCTAAATCTTGGAGGCCCATTAATGGGAAACATGTACCAATGATGTCTCCCCCATCGCAGCTAAGTCCAAAGGAAAAGGGTGAAGGACTTACGTTCTTGGGTTCCTAAGAACCGAGGACCCGAATAGTTAACCCATTCGATAGACTGATCAAGGCGAGAATCAAGATCATAAAATATCGTGATTGATCCATATATACAATGAAGACACTCCATGGTCTTAGGGATCTTGATATCTCATGGGCATTATGGTGACATCAATCCTAACACAAGATCTTGAATAACTTGTGATTGGTCGATGTGGAATAATCATGAATCACTTGGACTCCCATGAAAAAGGAGATCTTGGAGACACGTGAACACCGGTGAACCCAAGAACCAATTTGAGATGGAAATGTGGCATAAAGCAATTGATCATAGGGTATTTCAATGAGCTTAAATTTTATGGCCAAAATACATAAGGAAATATGCTCGAGGAAGTCAAACCGAGAGACTCATTAACACAACTAACAACTTGGTTTTTGGCCTTAACTTTTGATTAGGATATCTAAATAAGAAAAAAATTAGTACCGATGGAAATCTTGTGGAAATTTTTATACATTGGGCACAAATTTGGGGAAAATTGAAGAGGTATTCTCATTATATTTTGTGAAAAACATTTTGATACTATTTCCTAGCCTATACCACCATCTCGTCAGTTTTTTCTCCAATTTCATCACTCTTGCACATGTTTGGGACCTCTTGGATACTCTTCAAGTGTTTTGTATTTCTTAAGAAATTCAATTGGATCCCTTGGATCTTTTACAAGTTTTGATTGGTGTCAATTTTCATCTAATCCATAGTGGATCCCTTGAAGTGATATGTGCATTATTATTCCTCTTTTCTCATTAGTTCTCTATTTTTTAGTTCCCCATTTCCAATTCGGAATGTTATATCAATGTATAAATTGATTATGTGGTTACTTCATCATATAATCTTCCATCTTGGCCATTTTGGTAGGATCTCTGATCCCTTTGGTTGTCTAGTTTGTAGGTGTTCATTTTAGCTTTATTTTAGATGTTTGGAGAAGGAATGGTTGTAATCAATTTAAATATATCATAATAAATACCTAGGAGAGTATTCCTCTTTGTTTTATTGAATTATGAAAATATATTTGATTATAAAGGAAGATATAATTTGAGGCATGATTTTATTCACTCAAATTTTAGAATCTCCATTTGGTGATTAGGTGCGAAGGTTTTATGTGTAGTCACCAAATCATTTGGTTATAAAATCCCTGTGGAATTATAGATTTATTTTCACTCAATAAACTTAGTTAATGATATATTTTAGATTATTATCTATGGTGGTTTGATGGTTTATTAGATCTCAATGTATGTGGTTTAATGATTTCCTAAATTATGGATATTTGTAGTGCTCAATTATTTAAATGGATGGAAAATATTTTGTTATCTCCGACTCCTTTATCTCATCTTTGCAATTTTATCCCAAAATACAAAGCACATATGAAGTTGGAATGATAAACCCCACCCCAGGAAAAATTTAGTGCCAAATTTTCGCTAATTCATGAATATTTAGAATTTTGAAATTTACATTTAGTGATTTGGAGTAGCATGGAGCACCATTTCGCTTAAAATATCAGGATGTAAATTACTTTTCAAAGTCACCCTACCTAGATTTTAAAATAAATTTCATACTTGTGAATGTATATTATCGTTGCCTCAAAACATAAATTGAGAACATTCACCAATATATAATTATGTAAATCTAAGCATCAATCACTCGCTTTCATAATAGTCATCTACACGCCACTAAAATAGTCCCTGCACCTACAATGCACATGAAAAAGTTTCAATATTTTCTCTTTGTCAAGTTTTTGACACGAGATGCATGACTACCTAATAGACATAGACACATGACCACAAAAGAGATGAATCCCATATGGATGACTATAATATAGAGACATGAATCCACTTTGATGTCCATTCACAATACATATTTTTACGTTTGTTCATCTATATTTGAGGCATCCTTCAACAACCTCGCCTAGGTTTTCACATCGAAAATCAAACAAATATTTTATTTCCTCTATTGATAATCAAAAGGTGGTAGGACAATCATTAAAAAATTGAACCTTTTATCTTATTTTAGCTAGCCACAAAATGGGTCATGTTGATGCAACCAACATCCACACCAAATACAAGTACTATGTAATAACTAAATAATTAAGTATTTTATTTTTTATCACTTTTTCAGTTCATAGTAATGTCTAATAATTATTAATAATATAATTTTCAAAAAACCCTTTTGCATGTAGTACCCACTAATAGTGATATTCCACATGAAATAATTAATCTGAATCACAATAACTTTTCACCACCTCAAAATATTATTGATGATGACATGCCTCCACTTGAGGACAATCCTCATTATGTTCCTTCATTAGACAACATTCATGATTATGATATGCAACAAGAAGAAGACATTTCCTGTCATCAAACACCAACTTTGGTTGGAAATTCTACTCTTAATTTTGTGCCAAGGAAGAGGAGAATAGAGGAAATTCCCAATGATGAGATCCAACTAACAAAATATATTTCTACACATCAAACACCTAGTTTATTTGAAAATACAACATAGATATCTACACAAATAAAGAGAAGCAGATGGGAAATTGGAATGTCTTTTAAGTTTGACTAGGCGATTATATATTTATTCATTGAACTAGTAGAGCCATAAAATGGTAATGATACTCCAACATAATGTAAATGTGTAATTTGTAGCTAGAAACTTGGAAAGGAACACAAAATGCAACTCAAGCTAGACACAATTGAGAAAACAATTGGTAAAATATATGTATTGATTAAGCAAAAAGATGGTTACATAAAACAAACACATAGATGGGAAAATGCAAAAGAATGAATGCATGTAAGATATGAAGTCAAGTATGAAAATGAACACAAACACCTATAACATATTTTTAATAAAAGGGGAATAATTACAGTTCAATTAGGAAAATTTATTCAATCTAATCTATGTGTCAAACATATATAGTTCTCGCCTATTTACCACATTTTAAAAAAGGTAGACCTATTTCGAATTTATGGATTATAATTATTTTTTCAACATAATGGATTCCCTAATATTACATAATCACATTGGTATGATTTAATATAATTGAGTATTTATCGAGGATTTAAGGATCAAATAGATATGACAAGTAATAAGCAATATCTAACATGCAATAACAAGGTAGTGTGAGAAATACGAAATAAGAGTGACTTAACTTGTATCTCGAGTTCATGGGCCTATTTAAGGCTGAAGAATGGGTGGAACATTCTAGATTTGGGTTGAGTATGCTTTATCCGGAAAACTAAGACCTACAAGGCTTCCAGATAGAAATACCCAAAGGAGGCTAGGACCTCCTCGGGTGCTAGTGTTCAAACTGGGCACTAGTGTCTTGGAAATAACTCTAGATCTAATATTTTCAAGGTCTGAACTTGTCTTCTTCCTTTTGCTCTTTATCACTCTAGCTTTGTTATACGGTTTCATTTTCATACCGAACTTGTAAAAAAATCTAGTTACTTGCGCAAGGCTCAAGCACACATTATATGGAATAAATAATGCATATGCTTGAGTCATATGACCTCTATAGTCACCCCAATATGATTTTCATCGAGCATTGCACTACATTTCAGAATTAGTGTACTTCTAGGTGTGTGTGTGTGTGTGTGTGTGTGTGTGTGTGTGTGTGTGTGTGTGTGTGTGTGATAGAATAGTGTCCCTTAAAGCTAGGTTTCCCTTATTTTAGTTGCACAAAGATAGTGGGATACAACTAATTTTCCCCCAAGATGAATGTGTGAGATGGAATTAAGAAATAGTCCCTACTATACCTTGTGAATAATGCATCCTAAAATATAGTCCTTGAATGTTTATCTTTTCCCAAGTATATAGCTATAAGTTAATAGCCCATTTTGTGTAGTTGTGTGATTGTCTCTTTGAATATTAATTCATGTATATGTATATAAAAGTTGACCCAAAGTGATCATAAGGGTTTTAGAAAAGATAAAGGCTGATGTGGCATTTCAAACACAACAAAAGAGGGAAAGAGGAGAAAATTCCCAAAGGGGGACAAAGAGTAGTGCATGGGAGCTCCTATCCCTAATGGAAATGGTGTCCAGGATGATCAGAGGATAGAATGATAAATACTGATTTGGATCACATGTTTTCCAATGTCCAAAATTAAATTAGTAATTCCAGAAAATAAAATAACAAAAGTATAAAAAGGATAAAGCAATGTAAAAGTAAAACAATTTTTGTTAATGTCTAGTTTTCTTCCTTAGGAATCATGCATATAATGGCATACTTAAAGGCATAATGTAATAGTACTAAGTGTATAATGTTTTGTCTACATGGTCAAATAGTAGTGTTTAGGAATGGAAAAAATTCCTAGAAACAATTGGGAAGGAGGATTTGAAAGAAAAAGTAAAAAATGCACGGTTTATCTCATTGTCCATTTATGAGGTCACAATAGTTGACAACACATCATGATTTTACATTCTTATTTATAATTTTTTAGAACCATTTAATGCATCCTCATTTATTAGCAGTCCATAAAATGGTATAAAATTGTAATGTTGATAACCTTTACAAGATGGTTATTTCAAGTTTGAAGGATATAGCTAGGATGGATGATTATGTTATAGCTACTAAGTTGGTGTGTGTTGGTACTAATGGTGCATCAATAATGCAAGGGCACATAAATGGTATTTTTATTTGACTACAAACCACTTTTGCCCCATATATGATTCTAATTCATTGTATGGCTCATAGAATGAATCTTGCATACAAAATTGTTAGCACATTTGAAAGTGTTGTGAAAGTGGAAGAGCTTATCTATGACTTACATGCATATATGTTTAGTAGTCTGAAAAGATTTGTAGAGTTCCAAAATTTACAATTGGAGTGATAGATGGTAAAAATCTTCTAAAATATGTTGACACAATATGTATTTCCATGTATGAACCCACAATAAGAGTTTTTGAAGAATATTCATCATTGGCAAGTTTAATGTTTGAATATCGTAGAAAAGTTAACAAGGTAATAGATTTATTGTACCATTTAACATATTTGTAAACATTTCTTACATTATTTGCAATTCTACCCATGTTTAAAGAAATCAATTATTTGATTAAACATGCTCAAGAGAGATCCATATATATTGTTGAGTTTATATGGATGAGAAAATGGGTATGTCGAGATTTAGTTATTTTATACTTGTCCCAAAACAGTTCTACGGCGATTGTATTTGAAAATTGGAAAAAAATAGATATTAAGGATCCTAATTTCTATTTGAAATTAAATATTAAGGATTATCTTTGTATCATCGTTAATGACAAGGAGATACCACTGCATACTTTTCAAAAAAAAAGAGTTTGTTTGATAGGAATAGAAATTGAAGAAGTTCATGTAATGTGTGTTCTATATGGCATTATTATTTCATATACTAAGATGAAATTGAAAAATATTTTGTAAAGCTTATCTACAAAAATTTGAGATATTTTCAAAATGGATGCCCTACTTGAATCATGGGAGTAGTGAATCCCATATTTTGGAACATTGTTGATGATCATAATGAAGAACTAGTAATTAATTTATTTCTCAAATACATGAGTGCCTTGAAAATCATTTTAGCAAGTCCATAGAGATAAATGGAGTTAAAGTTAAAGACAATTTGTACAAATATTTACTGACATCTCATTCAACACATTTTGGACTTACAATGATTGATCAATATCGGTATCTAAATGAACCAATGGAAAATGGAGCTATCATAAGGCTATGGAAAAAATTGTATCCCAACAACATCCTGCAGAGATAATATTAGTGAATATTTTCAATTATATGAGATTTTCCAAACAATGATTTTGGGCTCTGTGGAAGATGAACAGTTCTTTAGTGCATTATCTTTTTTTAAATAAAAACTTCAAAATAGATTGGATAAAAATATGGAGACATGTTTGAGATTGTATGTTTTGTGTTATCCTGTAGACATGTCTCCTTATAAAAGGGAACTTGCTATTTGGAATTAAATTATTGAAAGAAGAGGAGTCACTAACACAAAGAGCAACAAATATTTAAATGCTAACCTAGAAATAGACACTCCTCTAATACAATAGATACAAATGTCATTTATGAAGAAAGGGTTGCTCAAGGATTGTTTCAAATTTGCCCAAGTTTTAGCTTTATTCTTATATAAAAATTCATATAGAATTGTTACTGATTATATATTTTTTTGGTAAAATAATTTTCAGTATCCTTATTTCTTATGATTTGTTTATTTGCGCAATAGAAGATATGAAAACAATAATTAAGAACACAACTTTGATATTACACTTCACATTTTTATGAAAAATAAAACATCAAAGATGTTAAAAACAATATATGTTAATATATTTTCATCAATTATTACTAAGAATCGTTTACAAAAGTGCAAAATATCACGAATTGAGATTTACAATTCAAATATTTTATTAGTATTGCAATATAAGTAAACATAGACAATTATCATTCTTGTTGGCATTAAGGAGTGGCTCTCATTATTTCCATTGTTGTAGATATTCCCTTTGGTCTTGTATCATATTTTCACTAGTGCTCCTTATTTCATTATATCCTCTTTTTCAACATTGATACTAACAATATTTTACCCTATCTTGATCGGCTACATCACCTCTGAAAAAACTAGGATTTGCATCATATTTTTGCTTAAACAATGTCTTCAAATCCATGATGTGCTCATTAATTATTTTCTTCAATGTGTTGTTTTTATTTAAGAGCACGAGTTTTTCCTTCATTGAAATTAAAACATTTAAACTTTTGTGTGCATTCTTGAGGTGAATATCCAAGACCACTACTTCATTCTTCAATTTTCATATTTTGAATGCATTATAACAAAAATATATTATTAGCTAAAAATGAAAAAAATAGAAAAAAAAATGAAATTTCCACAACATTTTCTTTTTCATAATTTACAATGATAACAAGGTTGTTGTCTCTATCCCATTTTTATAATAATATTAAGCTTCACCGTTTAAATTCTCCATCTTGTTTAACGTGACATCTAAAACATTATCATTGTAGTCATTACTTGCAGTAATGGCACCGATATAGATTTATTACGTAATGAATCTATCTTTTTGGATCATTTTGAGCTAATGAACATAAATGATTTCTTTGGGAATTATTGTGAAAATGAGCATTTATTTCCATCATAAAACATTTAGCCTAGATTTCCCACTTTTTCACTACATCTATATCCTGCGCATAACAACATCATTAATAGTTACATAGCAGCTCTCTTCCGATAAATTATGCAATAAAAAAATAGTTAATTAATCATCATATGGTGGTATCTATGGTGGAGTGGGTACAATAGATGGAAAGTTGGGTGTGATGACTAGTGAATGGCTCTTTCCAGAGGCAATTGTGAGCCCTAAATCATAGTTTTGGATTAATTAAACTCATTGGGGCACAACTCTCAATACCTATAAAATCATCATCAAGATCAAGTTGATGTAAAATGGTGGTTCTCATTACACTAAGGGAAACAACAAGAGAAAATTTGGAAAATCTATTGTTTTTCGGATACACCATGGCACCACTTTTGGCTGGAAAAGATATTTGTTTCCCCTAGTCTAAACTTGTGTGGGAAGTGGTGGTGGCGACATATTATTCCTTTACAAAGAGGGAAGTGGAACTGAAAAAATAAAATTTCAACAAAAGGCAAATAGAAATTAGAATTCAATGTTTACTAAAAATATAAAATAATAAATCATAGTAATACCGATAATGTACCTTGTTGTTGAAGATCAATATTTTCTTCCTTAGGTCATTGGATGTTAAAACCTTGATGTTTGCATTTGTTGATGTGGGGAAGATTGATAGAAAGTATCTGAGGACCCTAAAGATTAAATGAGTAATGATTAAAACAAATATAGTACCATTACATTTTGAAATAATGTATGTTGTTTCGATATTCATAGCTTGACAGTAATAATACCTAGAAACATTGATGAATTTTATTGTTTCAATGGAGGGGGCATGATAGAAATCCTCATGATTTCTTTCTTGGAAATGTATAAGGTGATGACCGTGCATCCATGTCTGAATCTATAGAAGCCTCATGAGGTTAACGACCTCTTCTTTGTATCTTGTCTTCTCATATAAGATATAATTTATCTCTTCTAGAAGACATGAATAGAATATTAGTTATATTTGTCAAATAAATACATGAAATCATTTTGGAATTGGAATAATTTAAACTTAAAGTTACCTCTTGATCCCTAATTGAAAGACAATTTACTTTCATTTTTTCATCAAATGTAGTTAGAATATTAGTATTCTGTAACTCATAAAAGGCTCATAATATAATGCAATTATATAATTACAAGATGAAAATGTTGCATTGTCATTACAAATAGCATATGAAAAATCACTTCTTATCTTGTTGGATAAATGTGTACACCAATCATATTATTGGCAACTAAGAGAATGAAGGATATAAATAGCAACCCTATATTGAATGTCAACTTGTCTTCCTTGCAAGACTATCCTAGCCTGAAAAAAATTCAATCATGGCTTGCAAAAATGTATGTGCTACAAACTTGCACAAATAGTCAACTTTTTTATTTATTTTGGTTAGTTGTACAAAATAAAAACATATTATTAACTTATTAGGATGTTAATAACAATAAAAAATTAAAAAATAGAAATACATTATTACCTTTAACCTATAAGTTGTAGTGGCACTTCAAACACTTTTTTCTTGGTCATAGAGTAAAGCTTTAGTTGTCACGGGGTTTACATTCATATATGGAAGCCCGTTAAGTTTTGGATGTATTTTGGTGATGTTCCAAAAGAAAATTGTCATGATGGCAATATGATGGTGAACTTACTCTTGGAATTTTCATACTTGGCTAGAATAAAATGCAACAAACTGACATTAGTTTCATATTAAGACATGTAAATTAGTGCTTGGAAACAAAATTTGTATACCTAGTCATTGAAGGTCTCCTGGAGTTTCATAAACTTGATGATTTACGGGAACATGAGATTTCTAAATTTGATTTTGGGTTGAGATGATGTAGAAATTTATTCCATTTTTGGATTTTAGAAGTAGTATGGTTGTTATTGTTATCCAACTTTGATCTCGGTAGGTAGGCAGAGCATATGAGATTTGGAAAAGTGATAAAATGAGGTCCCAAACATATATTTATAAGTCGGAGAGGACACATTGTGACATGTGAATGGATAACATAGTAGCTACTATGGGCAAGTGTGCATCACCGAATGATAAATTGCGAATGTAATTCCATCTATGTAGATGATCCAAGATGGAGATTCCACACAAATGACCCTGCATGCAGTAATACCAAGGGAAATGATGTTATACGAGATGATCATTTATTTATGTAGATGATCTCTTGTGTACACGATGACCTGTGGATATATATGATCACATTCCCTAGATGGCCACCTATATGTATAGACAACCACCTAGGAGGGCGATAGTCACCTACACATAAATACGGCCACCTTCCCATGTATTTGTTCATCCTAATATGTAGAGGGTCTTTTTGCATGCGTAAGGTCAACTCAGTTTGTATAAATGTCTTCTTACACATGCATATAGTTAAGTAGTATTCATATATATATGTTTGTCTATGCATCCTTTAATATCTTACATTTGTATATAAATCACCTCTCTTTTGTCATCATGTTTACAAAGTTGTAAATTAGAGGGAGAGAGAGTAGAGGAACATAGAAAAATAAATAGAGGAAATGCATATTTTATTACTTGATGTAGTAGTGGTAAATCTCAACAACATATAATCAATCAACAATTTCTAACCCCTTTCGAATGGAGAATCCATTCCAATTCATAACATTATAAGTTGTCTCTTCATCTACCCCCACATGACTCTTCACTGTCCACGTCACTTGTGACCTTCCATATTCCTAGGATAAAAATTGAGTCTTTTCCTTATTAGTGAAAAAATACTCTTACAATGTTAATGTTGGAAGTCACTTAAGTGAATAGAACAAAATAGCAAAAATTACATTCTTAATGGAAAATTAGAATATGGAGAGAAAAGAATAAGAGAAGGGTTGAATAATCTGATGAAGATGAAGCCTTTGTTTATGAATAACTATCCCTTCATGATCCTTCAGGAATAATTCCTGAAATAAGCTCTTTTCCTTTGAATTCTCTATTGAACAAGACGGCCGCAGGTGTCATCTTTTCTTCTTCTAGAATATGGATGTAGTTCAACACTTTGATCCATGTCTTGAGAACATCATTAATAAACCATTCTTTGTGATCTCTTGCAATGTTATAAATAGAGCCTCGATGTTGGCAAGGGACTCCAAAGTATCCTCATTGAAGGAGAGAGGATCACTTTCCTCCTTCTTGACTAACTCGGAAAGAACCGGTGAGTTTCTCCAATGATGAATTCTTAGTGAGTGGAAGGGATCCAAGTTTCTAAACACAATTGTTGACATCATCTAGAATCTCAAAGGCATGTTTCCCACTACATTCAATCTTAGATATGGCCTTTTTATCATGTCATATCTAGCATTCAGAGTGCAGATCCAAATTGGGGATAGGTTCTCGGTAATAGATGCAAACACATTCTTACTTATGATAGTATTAGAGTCAAGGTAACTCATCTCAAACACAAGTGATAACTCCTCATCCTAATGGATATTCTCCTTTTAATCTCTTTCCTTGTTTTCTTCACTTCGAAATGGTGGAAAGAACATATTTGAATAGAGAGATCCTACTAAGCAACAATTTTTTTCCTTTTCAATAATCCTTTCAACCCACATGTCATTGTCCCTTCCCTATATTAAGTGACCTTCATATTTCTTTATTGTTTCGGGGTTGAAGCTACGATAGGAGTGATATCTTCTGTGAAGGGAGGTGATACTACACAAGGATCCAAATATGCTTTCATATAAGTAGTGAGAGTTCTCACTACCCTTCCAAATGTTCTATTGTTTTCTTGTACTCCTTATTTCAAGAAAGTATGTAGGTAGAGGATTCCTTGAACATATTTGTTTCACCCTCATGTGTATCTTGACCTAATGAAATATTTTTCATCTCATAGTCACTTTGAGTCATTTCTTTCATAGGTTTTACAACCTTTGGTTGGGAAATTTCTACATACTAGTCACTAGAAGTTACACTAAAGAGGAAAGAGGTTATTTGTACCTTCTTACTTTGCTTAGATATTAATATTTTGTGATGGATCCAAATTCAGGAACTACAACTTGTTGTATTGTTCTTGGTTCACTCATGAAAAACTCTTGAATCCATAGGAATACATCTTCCAGAGTAGATATGATGTTAGTCACAGGAACACTTTCATTAGTTTGGTGAGGGATCACATTTTGCTCATTATGGGAAGGTTTTTCCACTTTGAAAAGACATACTTGAATGCCAATGAAAGATGGGAGGCATTTATGGATAAATATCACATGGTTGAAGAGGATCTATAGGCTATTTGATGATTTTGACCTTATTATGAAGTTTCCTAGAATAAGGAACCTCTGTGTGCCCTTTTTTCATCCTCTTTATTTTTAAGGGTTCTTGTCTAATGGCCCTCGGTTATCTTTGAAATGAGGTTTAGTTTCAATATCTCTTCCTTTTATGATTGAACCAATTACTTTTGGAAGAAAAATCATTGAGGGGGATGAATCACGTATTTAAAACTTTTTACTTCAATTACTTTTACTTGTATGAACCATCAAACTAACCATTCAACATTCATTAACCAATGTGAGATTATTAATCATGAAACAACCATCCACAAGAACATGAAGCAAGAGAGAACACATGAACATAACATATAATGTGGGAAACCCTCAAGGGGAAGAAAAACCATTGATCATTGTATTAATATACAACAATAAAATTTATCAAGCACCAACTTACAAGGAGGCACTAACCCCTAATTTAGTGAAGCGTGAACTCCACAAGGAGTGCCAACCCTAATTAATCTTGTACTAAAATATATTTATCAAGAACCAACTTGTAAGGAGTAACCAATCTCCTTGGGTTTTAGTGAAGCATCAACTCCAAAAAGAAGACCAGGCACCAACTCAAAGAACCTATGAAAGTTTTCCACCTTATTCTTGTTGCTTACTCAACAAATGATGGACTTATTTGCTAGTATTATCTCTTTGTGTCTCTTCTTTTTGGTATAATGTCTAACTATGATATATCAGCATCACTTAGGCGTCTTGAACACCCTTTTATCTTCAACCATCAGAAACTCTTCACACACAAGCTCATGTCTTGTGAGAACACCCAAACCTGCCTTGTTTGCATACTCTCTCTTCCTTCTTCACCTTCTCATAGACATGGATACCACTGGTCTCTAAAATCACATGCACTTCATATATTAAACTTGTATACATTCTTAATGGTCTTTATGACCCTATACAACCTCGTTCAATCCCTCATAGGTCACACTTTTCAACCTCAAGATACCAACACTAAAAATGTCCTTTATATGATTATATATGTGTCTCAAGACACAAACCAACATAGCTTAGTTTTACATCATCTAGGTCTGTCATGAAAATATCAAAAACATTAGGAAAACATAGAATAACTTCATGACAACCTTCTTTAGGACTTACATGACTCAATTCATATTTTTACATCATTTTTGGACTCAAAACCTTGCAAAAACTAGGTCTACAAACATGACTTTACAACTTGACTTCTTTTGACCAACTAAGGAATTTTTCAAGGATTGAAATTCTTATATAAAAATTTCCATGGCCTCCTAATACTCTCTCGATGCTTATAAATCTTTGTATCATCCACTCATACCATTAAGTCACTCAAAAACCAAGATTGTCCTATTAGGACTACATACCCAGAAAAGTTCCTTAATATATGAAGCTTGTAAAACCTTAAAAAGATAAAACATGCCAAATAAAACACATGTAAATCTACAAAATGATCTCTAAAACATCACCATATGCATCATAATCATCAAATCAAAGCATAAATGCTCAAGAACTTTACTTCTCCAAGACCGCCTAGAGTAGTCCTCAACACCTAACAACTAGTCATGAGAAATTGACTTATTTTGACCATATAGGGACTCAAAAATGTCTATAAATCATCATATTAATTTATATAAGGTCTGTGGAATCATGAAACATCCATTTTTCAGAATTTCCTTTGCAAAACTTGAAGATACAACAAATTCTTCACAAAACAACCTTTTGTGGGGTCCACTAACTCATCTAAACACACAAAACCATATGGAGATATTTGGGATATTACTTTACATGATATGATCATAAAAGTAGAAAAAAAAATTCAATTCTTGACATTTTTAGCAATATCTCTCTAATCGACTTGAAACTAGGGTTTTAGGAGGGTTTTGACTGTTTTGGTGTTAACAATTGTTCATAAATATGTGGACCTTAAAACCCAAAATAATGCCACAAATTATTATCTAGTAAACATAAAAACATGTCCCAAATATATTTGGTTCCCATTTATAATATTAACATACCAAAGAGCATCACAACATTGACTTATATCTAGGAAACACCATTTTCAAACACCTGGTTTGGTCAAAAACTCAATATCTTGCAAAATACTCCAAAATAGGACCTAAATTTTTTCCACATACCTATATCAACATGCAAAAAAAAATTCACATACTAGAACTAAAATGATAAAGTTGCCTCATAATGATAGGTAATTCTTAAGGATTTCTCTAGTTTCAAACCTCAAAACCAACTTTAAATATTTCTCCTTCAATACCTAACCTAAAAACTTCATATGAATGCCTAGTTTCACATGTTACACCTATGAAAATACTCACATGATAATTACTACCTTGGAAAATAAGTATCACACCTCATTAGGACCTATTTTATTTACTTTTCCTTCTAAATATTTCTTTATGTACTCAAACCGACTCTGAAAACTAGCCGATATCCATCATGCAAACCTTAAATACATCATTTGACATCATTAAAAATCAATGACAACATCTCTTTTATCACCAAGGAAGAATATCCATTTTTACATCAATGACATCACTCCAAACTCACCTTGACATTAATGACAACATCTCAACAATTACCAAGTGTTGAATGAGTATTTAAGAACACTATTATGTGAATGAAATCAAGTGAAAGCGAGATGGTTTCTCATTCTTGCATACATGGTGCTTCACATGAAGATCACCCATTTACCTTTCTTGACTCCAGAGTACTTCTTGAATGAAATAATATTTGGGATGCTTACATACCTTCATGCTCATATGCCTCCCATAGGAAAAGATGATTTATTGATTCTTCACATATGATGGATTTGAGTGCCTCGATATCCTAATTATATCACTTTGACTTGCTTCTCAGAGATATGATGATAAATTCAGGATATGATGACCCTCAACTTGTTCCATGAGCTTCCCATTTCACTTTTGAACATGATGACACCATTTTTCACTTCACAATTCACTTCCTTGACCAAGATGTCACCTGAGTGGAAACATGCCTACAACATCTGAACACCTTTTCTCAATTTTCTCCTCATGGAAATGGATTTCCTTCTCTAAATAGAAGGATTGATCTCGAATAGAACTGAGGATGAATCGAATATGTTTTTGACCACCAAATTGTATAGATCTCGTCACCAAGCATTGATTAAGTGTTTAGAAACACTCTCGGGAGGTATGCATTATTTGGGAGCTTGAGATGATTGCTAGCATCACTCATGGTGGTCTTTTCTCGTCATTCTTGCTTTTTCCATCAAGTTGTGCTTTATAGAGATCACTTCATGCGATACTTTAAGAGCCTATTAGGGGGTTTCCTTTCCTATTTGGGCCACGAAACAACTTCTCAGCCTTACGATGATGGAAAAAATATAAAAGATAAGTAGAATGGGAGTTGCCACAACTTTTTGGGCTCAATTCCAAGACTTACTATTTTTAGCAGGTCATATCCAAGACTACTATTTTTAGCAAGTTTTCACTGTTATTGTCTTTTGATGTTTTTGGCTCATTTAGATTATTGAAATTGACAAAGGTTTACTATTTTTAGAAACCTTCTATTTTTGGATGCCCATTTTCCCGAATACTATTATTTTTAGAAAGTTTCCTGAATTACCCTTTTATGATGTTTCTTACTTTTTCAGGATATCACTTTTTGTTGAGAATTCATCACTTTGGTAAAATTACTATTTTTAGCAACCTATTGTTTTGAACACCTACTATTTTAAGAAGTTGTTGATTTAATAAAATATGAATATTTTATTAAAATATGAATGCAAAGATCTATTATAAATGATGTACAATGGAATATAAATGCTAAACAATTTATTTAATTTTAACTATGAAAGGAAATGAGAGGGGTAAGGTACTTATCTTAATTTCGCTTATCTCGAAGTGAGTTTGGACTGGAAAATATGATGAAACAGAAACACATACCATCACAATGAACCTCCAAAAAATACAGCCAAGGTGAAAATAGCTAGAGGCGGGGCATGTGAAGTAGGACAGGCACCAAGGACCTTTGTGGGGTGTTGGGTTTTATTGAAATTTCGAACATGGTTCCAATATGGAGTTTTAGGGATTCACACTTGCTTTCCTTTTTCACCTATATGTAAAACTTGGATTGTTTTGGTACCTTTAAACTTTGTACATAAATATCCTCCTATAAAACCCTCAAAAATACATCAAATCCTACAAAATAAATATGAAAAGGAGGGTTCCAACCTGTCCTCGCTTGTCACAATGGTGAACTTATGACTAAGCACCACACTAGATCTCAAACCCACTATATTTCTATGTGTTTGTATGTGCAATAGTGCTCCTAGGTCACCCTCGCACCAATGACAACAAGATAGTGGGAGGTAGCTAGATAAAATGCAAATGTATGGAGGGAATAGAATGAACTCCCCTTCCTATGTAGTGTGTATGCGAATAATGTTCCCAAATGCATCCCCTTGAGATATGTAGATAGATATCCCTTGATAAGAATTTCCCACCCTTATAATGGTATGTATGTTGTGTTTATATAGGGATATCTTGCTTAAATTTTGACACTAATGACCCGATATGATGGCTAGTACCTTGGGATATGAGAGGGAAAACCAAAAGACTTACCTCAAATGTCAAAAATAATATTAGACAAAAGAGGACACGAGCACCTAGGATAGACTATAATGTTTTGAAATGTTTCAAGAAACCTTTAAGAATTAGATCAAAATTGATGTTCTCGTCTTGTATATAATTATAATATATTTTTATACCTACTTTTTTACCTCTTTAATCCTTACAAAACTCCCGGAATCATCCACGAGAATTTTGGTTTCATCATTAGGATGTTCATTCTTTCCACCTAAAAACATGATGTTGAACAAATTATCCCCTGAATAAGCAATTATTTCCTAAATCTTCCTAAATTTCCTCAAACACGTTCAATAATCCTCAACACCACCATTGGATACTTTATATCTTTCCGAACTCTTCTTTAGGATGCATCTTGGCTTAAGAATGACCAAAATTGTCCTTTTAGGATTCCGGGAGGACTTGTCTTTCGTAGAACTTTACTAAACTCCTCCATCAAATTCATCACCATTATTATCACACTAAGGAATGCTTGAAAATTTTTCTAGGACCTTACTCATAGCTATGTTGATTGTTCCATTGAAGATAAATTGACCAAGAGAAGGACTCAATGTGATATGGAGGCATAATTTTGCATTGTGGGCTTAATTTTCATGCTTTGAAGTTTAAATTTTTAGGCTATTCATTTTGTATTAAAAATCTAGATCTATCTTGGGGAAATTAGACTATAAGGGAAATAGATAACCTCATATATCTCTTGGGATTATCGAGACCAATGCTTTGTCAAATTGGGCAATAGAGTCAATTCTTCACTACTAACACAAGCAATGAACACACACAAAGGGAAAAGGCAAAAATACCAAACAAGAAGGAAACACACAAAATATGAAATAACATGTGCAATGGAAAGGGAAATTATAGTACATGGGAGGTAAATTTATTGAGGTGGGAGAATAATGTACACACACCTGCAATGGGTTGAGAGAAGTATGTACCATCATGGAACAGTGGGCTAAATTCATACCATTTTGAAGTGCGAGGATAATCATCTGGTCATGCCATGTTATAATGATGGATATGTATGGTTTGATAAGAAGAGAGAGACCAATTTTCCATATATGTACATTGATACTACATAGAAAACTTTTTTCATCCAATGACCATTTTGTTACTTGTTTGGAAGTTTTTTCTTCTCTAATCTCACCTAATGTTTCATGACCATGAGAAGCCATTCCTTCTTGTTTTCAAAAATGGAGTCTCCCATTTTTTCTAAAAGTATTCACCATCATTAGGTGGAGGTTTCAGCATGGAATAATTTATAGGATAAAAGGAGAATATGAAAGTGATGAGAATAATTTTATTCTTTCCCCATCACAAGATTCTTCTATCTTCTCACTTTTTATCTGAACAATTACCTTCTTTACATAATAACTTGATATTTGTCTTGATACCATTTTTTGAGGTGGATGTACTATCCTCATTAATTAAGACATCCGTATGGGATTCAAGCATTTCCTTCCCTTTCATTCACCATGAATACCATCTTCTTCATATAATAAGAGAGGGGATCACATTCATTTGCATACACTAAGGATTTAAAGAGAATATTGAGCTTATCTATTTGTTCTATCCCATTATGGAATATTTGTGCATCAAAATGAGAAACACAACTTGAATCATACTTATCTTTCATTGTCATGGCATAGATCAGGATCTCAATACTAAGTTAAGGGTCTTCAATTCCTTCTACAATCTCTAAAATGTCTTGCATGGATTCCTTCTTCAAAGATGCCATGTACTCATTTTCACATACACTTGAAGAATCTTCATTTTCGATCTCATGAAGATAACTGGAAGCCTGATCTTCATATGTCTAGAACTTTTTGAAAGATATTGTTTCTTATGACCTACATTTCTTTTAATTTAGGGGTGCTTTCTTGCAAATTCAAGGCATGCATGATCTTCATTGTTTTCAAACAGAGAGAAAATATCCATCTTGAATGGGAAGGGAACACCTTTCAATTCAAGATTCATCATATCATCCTCACAAAAGGAGGAAGAACACAATGTTGGGGCTGCAACATGAGAATAATCATTTACTCCATCACGAACCATCCCTAGGATTATTCTTCTTCATAGGGGAGAGAAGACCCCAAACTCATAATTATGATCACTGTCACACTCTTTTGGTGATGGAAAGGAAACCATCTCTTCGGAGAGAAACATTTTTACCCATCCATCCATGATTATATCAAAATGAAATTGGATTCTTCAATTTTCTTAATTTCATCATTGGGCATTTGTGCATCAATTGAAGAGTCAAAATGAGAAATAAAATCATCCATAATTACCTCAAAATCATCCTCTTGAAGAACTTGTGTTGGGAAGGAGGATTCATCCCTTGAACATATTTTTGGTTGTTGTAATTCTTGACAAGCATTGGATCATCCATCATGAGACAATAATCCTCATCTCTTGTGCACATTTCTCCTTCCAAGGACTGTGTTTTAGGACAAAATGTAGCTATATGAAAGGATATTCAAATTTCATGTTTTCTTCATTATCCTCCAAGGTGTTGAGTTGAATTTCATTGGAAGGCTCAAGAAGAGGAAAATTATGGGAATCACTATATAATATTTATGGAAAAAACAATTCATAGTATTGAGAATCAGCAGAGTCCATCTCCAAAAGGTATTTCTTCTCCTCCTCCTAAGGAGTGCTTTAAGTTTTTATACCTTTCTTGCATAGCCACAACATAGTTTAGAATTTCAAGGTTGGTTTAAAAATAGTTATTTCCTTTTGCAACACTCAATATCCTTTGCTGAAAAATCCATTTTAAAGGTTTCAATTTCCTCATCTCCATATGCAAGAAAAACATCCAAAGGAAGAGAGACAAAAGACAAAGCTTTGAGTTTCTCAATCAATTGTGTGAAGTTCAAAACATTACCTTCAAGAGATTCTTCATTTTGATGATTTTCATACACATTTTTTATCTCTTCGCATCTTTCCCATTAAGATCTTATATTCTTGAGCATCAATCATTGTAATTCTCATTTTCTTTCCTTTAGCAGAATTCTGCTTGAATTGAAGCCATAAGGATTTGATGGTAGGATCTTCAGATGCATCAATTTTCTCTATTCTAGACATTATTTTCATAACTTTTGTATAAATTTTACTGACCTTCTTTCCTTTTTTATTGTGGATTTTTTTTAAGTAAGAGACCTCTTCATTTTTCTAATATCTTTACTTTTGAAAGAGTTGTTCCAGAATGATGGTTGATAAAAAAAAATCATATCTTGGTGGTTGTCTTCTTATTCATTGTAGTTGTCACTTATTGGTGTTAAACACTAGTCTCGAAACTTCATCATTTTGATGTGGGAAATGAACATGACATGGATTCATTCCTTGATAGATTCGTTGTCAAAATCTGATTTTCATATGTGGCATTTTTTTCTTTTGGTATATGTCTTTTTTTGGGATTTTTAGAGATCTTTTACTGGAGTCCACAAAGGGAATATATTCCCTAGCAGAGTTTCTAAAAATTTATGGTCCTTATTGAATGTAAACTAACTAAAAGTTATGGGTGGTTGTTAGGTTAGGGATCACATAGGAATAATCCACTAAACCTATGGAAAAGTGCTTGTACAAGTACAAGGGAGGAATTTATAGTGAAGAGAGGTAAAGGGGAGTTGGGGAAATAAGGAGAGAGAGGGTTACTATTGTGATTAGACTTGTAGAATTCACATACAATAACCAGAGTAGGTCCAAATTTAATTAGAAGAACACAACAATGCTAACAATGATAAGACTAACAAATCATAGACACATAATTATATTGATTCATTTATCAAAGGCGACACCTTTCTTAGTTTTACAAGATCACCATGTTTTAAAAGTTGGAAATGGAGAGAGAGAGAGAGAGAGAGAGAGAGAGAGAAAGAGAGAGAGAGTAGAGGAACATAGATTTAAAAAATAGAGGAAATGTAGCTTTTATTACTTTCTATAGTAGTGGTAAATCTCAATAACATACAATCAACTAATAATTTCCAATCCCCTTTGGAATGGAGAAACCATTCATATTTATATCATTGTAAATTTTCTCTTCATCTACCCCCACATGAATCTTCATCTATCCTCATCACTTGTGACCTTCTGTATTCCTAGGATAAAAAGTGAGTCTTTTCATTATTAGTGAAAAGGACTCTTACAATGTTAATGTTGGAGGTCACTTAAGTGAATAGGATGAAATAGAAAAAAGTACATTCTTAATGGAAAATTATAATATGGAGAGAGAAGAAGAGAGAGATAGAGAGAGAAGGGTTGACTAATATGATGAAGATGAAGCCTTTGTTGATGAAGAACTAGCCATTTATGATCCTTGAAGAAAATTTCACAGAATGATCTCTTTTCCTCTTAATTCTCTATTGAACAGGATCCACATGTGCCACATTTTCTTCTTATAGAATACGAATGTAGCTCAACACTTTGATCCATGTCTTGAGAACATCATTAATATCCTTGAATTGATTAAACCATTCCTTTTGGTCTCTTGTAATGTTAGAAATAGAGCCTATGATATTAGCAAGGGACTCCAAAGTATCCTCATTAAAGGAGAGAGGATCACCTACCTCCTTCTTGACTAAATCTTGGAAATAACCAATGAGTTCCTCCGATGATAAATTATCGATGAGTGGAAGGGATCCAAGTTTCTAAACATAATTGTTGACATCATCTAAAATCTCAAAGTAATGTTGCCCACTAGATTCAAGCTTAAGATGGCCTCATTTATTATTTCATATCTAGCATTCGAGAATGCAGATCCAAACTAGAGATAGGTTATTGGAAATATATGCAAACACATTCTTACTTACGATAGTGTGAGATTAAAGGAAACTCATCTCATAAAAAATGGGAACACCTCATCCCAATGGATCATCTCTTTTTAATCTCTTATAATGTGGGAGCATAACCACGGAGACCAATACTTTTAATCGATCATTCTTGAAATTTTCTAGGGTAGTATATTTTGATTATTCATATGCCATGACCAATGCTTCTAAAAAGGTTGGGTGAATTTTTTAGCATATTTTGGGTCCAAATTCCTTTATCTAGTGGTCTAAAATTGACTCTAAACATTTTTTAATTTTTCTAGAACTTAGATTTTTAATATCTTTCGCTATGTTTTATGTAATAATCCAATATTTGTTATACGCCTTAATTTATAAAGAAATAATTTTAACGTAAAAAGGGGTCCATCTGAGGTGTTTTATTTTTAGAGTTTTTTTGTATTTTAGGTTTTTTCACATTTTAGGGTTTTCTTAGATATAATGGGAAATAAAAGGAAGATTGTAATGTTGTACAATATTAGTGTGGATTCAGAAATGAGAAGATAAATATTTTGAAGCTTTTGGAGTTTTTAAAATCGTGTGCATGTGTTTTAGAGGCATTTTGACCTCTTGCAGTTGGATCCACATCAATTAGTATCAGAGCAGGATTTGGATTTTACGAGAATGGTGATGGTAATATGACTTATATTTTCCATGTGATTTATTACCTCTATTTTATATAATCATGGATAGACGTGGGAGATTATTTCATGTCCAGATGAATAGGCATATACAGGGGAGCTACAAAGATAAGTTTTTAAGCTCGGAGGAGAAGTTATCGCACCTTAAGATTGAGACAAGAAAATGGGGATGTAGACCCAGATAGTGATACTGAAGAATAACCTTTGTTAAGGAATGAAGGAGGAAATGAAGAAGAAAATGAGAGAGATGAAGAAACATTGGATGAGAATCCATTCAAGGAGATACTAATCCAATCTTTGGAGGGAAAGAATGATGGTATTAAGATTAATGTTCATGATTATGGTGGAGGGTTATGACTAGAGGAGTTGATTGGCGGTTGAATCATATGGAAAATTCTTTGAGTGGAAAACTCTTTCGAGAGGAGAAGAAGGTTAATTTTGAATGCACTAATTTTTCTTGACATGCATTAATCTGGTGGGATGACCGCAAAATGAAAGATATAGGAAATGAAAGGGTAAGATCTAAAACTGGAATAAAATGGTGAAGAAGTTGAAAGAAATTTTTTTCCTATAGATTATTCCTGAAAATATTTCAAAGGTTTCAAAACCTAAGATAGAATTATCTCAGCATCGAAGAGTATAACAATGAATTTTACAAACTATCAATCTAAGTGCAATAAGGATATTTTGAAGAACAAAAGGCTACAAGGTATGTAAATGGGTTGAGTTATACCATACAAGATGAATTGAGTATGCTCTAGATCCATAGCCTAGATGATGTTTATCAACTTGCATTAAAAGAAGAATAAAATAACAAGAGGATTAATTTTAGAAGAGGAGTGAAGAGAGGACCATCATCATCTCCAATGAGAGGGAGGGGTAGATTTGATTCCATAAAAGGTGAATCCTCTAATGCAGAAGGGTAGGAAGAATCTAGTTAAGGCCATGGTAACTACTAAAGAGGTATGGGGTTTCGTAAAGAGAGGAAGAGGATATGGTGGAGGATGGGGTTGGAATATCCCCCAAAGGTAGTATACTTGTTACTAATGTGGTGAAGAAGGGAATAGATATTTTGAGTGTTTGGACTATCCTACATAGGATAACAAGTAGAATATCCATGAGTAAACCTGGTTGAAGATGAAGAAGAAGAGAAAATGGAGGTTTTTGTAGACTTGGGTGAGACCCTAATGATGTGGAGGATGATGGTCATCCTAAGGAAGGCTAAAGAACAAGATGGTTTTGGTGGTGATTCTTAGCTGCGGAAAAATATATTTCGAACAAGATGCACCTCTTGAGGGAAGGTATGTAAAATTATTATTGATGGTGATAGTTGTGAAAATATGGTCTCAACTGTAATGGTTTATAAACTTGATCTAAAATGTGATAAGCACATATATCCCTATCAAATATCATGGTTTGAGAAAGGGAATGAGGTAACCATATATAAAATATGCTTGATATAGTTTTCAATTGGGAACACCTACAAGGATGAGGTAAGGTGTGATGTTATCTCGATGGATGCATGCCATATATTATTGGGGAGGCCTTGGAAATATGATAGAAAGGTTATGCATGATGGAGGGAAGAATACTTATACTTTTTGGAAGGATGGTGTAAAGGTGATCTTGTTACCCTTCAGGAAGAAGAAGAGAAGAGTGAAGGCTTTTGGATACAAAGGAGTTTGTTGCAAAAATGGAATAAGTGGGTTGGTGTTATGCATTGATGGTAAATAAGGTAGAAATAGAGGCCTTTGGTATACCCGTTTTGGTAGTAGAGGTACTAAAATAATACACATATGTCATACTAGATGAGCTATTATTGGGTTACCTCCGAAGAGGGATATACAACACCATATTTATTTGATCCCATGATCAACCCTTCCAAATCGAGACAACCTACAGATTGAGCCCAACAAAGAGTGGGGAGTTGAAAGTAAGTGAATTATCCGATACATAAAGTTTTAGTGAGATAAAGCGTGATTCCATGTGTAACTCTAGCACTATTGACTCCCAAAAAGGATGGAGAATGGATAATTTGTGTAAACAGTAGAGAAATAAATAAAATCACAATTAAGTATCAGTTCCCAATTCCAATATTAGATGATATGATGGATGTGCTAGCGGGATCCCGATATTTTAGTAAGATTGACCTTCAGAGTGGGTATTACCATATCTGAATTTGTGAAGGGGATGAATAAAAATAACTTTTAAAACAAAAGAAGAATTGTACAAATGGATGGTGATTCCATTTGGGTTATCTAATGTACCTAGTACATTCATGAGGTTGATGAACAAAGTATTGCGAGAATGTAATGGTAAGTTTGTGGTTTTCTATTTTGATGATATTTTTATATTTAATAGGAAAATGGAAGAACACTTGTTGCATTTGAAATTGGTGTTAGAACTATTATGAAAAGAGAGTTTATATGAAAACTTAAAGAAGTGTAGATTTCTTCATAAAAGTCTAGTTTTTGGGGTTTTTCATCTCAGAGGATGGAGTGAGGATGGATGATAAAAATAGAAGCCAATTTTGGAATGGCCTATTCAAGGAATATGATAGAGGTTCATAGTTTTCATAGCTTGGAAAAATTTATAGGAATTTCAATAACATTGTTGCACCATAACCGATTGGATGAAGGGTAATGAGTTTGTATGGACCAAGGTAGAAACAAATAGTTTTTAATTGTTGAATAAAAAAGTGTCAGAGGTACCTATTTTGGTATTTCCATATTTTATCAATGTCCTTGAGGTTGATTGTGATACCTCACATGTCATGATTGGGGATGTATAAGTCAAGGATGGTTTGTAGAATTCTTCGGTGAAAAGATAAATGAAGCCAAGAGGAAATATTATACTTATGATGTGGAACTTTATGTTATTATTCAAGTATTAAGGTATTGGAGACATTATTTCATAGCCAGATACTTTTCTCTTACGATTGTGAAGCATTGAGGTATGTAAACACATAGAAGAAACTAAATAGTAGGCATGCAAAGTGGGTTTCACTTTTACAAGAATATACATTTTTGTTAAAGAATAAGTTAGATAAGTAAAATCAAGTTGTTGATGCCTTGATTAGGCATGTAACAATTTTTATAACAATGGAAAAAGAAGTCATATGGTTTGAGTTAGTTAAGGAATTATATGAAAGTGATCCAGATTTTGGTGATGTTTTGAGACAATTTAAGGACCCTAAAGTAGGTAATGGTTCTTCTAATTATTTGATGCAAGATGGTTATTTATTCAGGAAAAGTAATTGTGTGTCCCTGTTGGTTCAATGAGATAAAATATTATGATGTGATTGCACACTAGGGATTTGGTTGAATACTTTGGTATAAGTAAGAAAACTACTCTTTTGGTAGAGAAGTATTATTGTCCAAAGGTAAAGAGGGAAATAAGTAGGATTGTATCAAGATGTAGAGTGTGCCAAATGGATAAGGTCCATGCACAAAATAATGGGTCAGTATATGACATTACCTATCCCTACAAAGCCATGGGTTGATTTGACTATGGATTTCATGTTAGGATTTCCTAATACACAAGGAGGAAATGATTTTATCTTTTTGTGTTAGATAGGTTCTCTAAAATGGCAAATTTCATTACTTTTAAGATAACTAATGATGCTTCTAGAGTTGGAGATTTGTTTTTCATAAGTGGTTATGTTGCATGGAGTTCCAAAAATGATTACTTCAGATCAAGACACAAAATTTTAGAGTCACTTTTGGAAGACTTTGTGGAGGAAAATGGGGATACAACTACAGTTTAGTAGTGAATATCACCCTCAAACTGATGGATAGACAAAAGTAGTGAACGTTATCTTGGGAAATATTCTATGTTGCATAGTTGGAGAAAAGCCAAAACAATGGGATTTGGCTTTACCATAGACTGAGTTTGCTTATAACAACTTAATAAATAGGTTAATAGGGAGGTATCCTTTCCATATTGTCTATGGTAGGAACCCCAAGGAGTTCTAGATCTGATTGTGTTTCTGGTGAAGATAAAACTAATGATGATGTAGAAGCATTTGCAGAACACATGCTACAATTGCAGGAAGAAGTGAGGGAAAATCTAAAAGTTAGTAATGTAAAATATAAAGTAGTTGTGGATGCAAGTAAGAGAGTAAATTCATTTGAAGAAGGATATATGGTGATGGTTCATCTCATAAAGGATATTTTCCCAAAGGAGACATATAATAAACAAAATTATAAGAAGTTTGGGCCATGTAGGATTTTGAAGACAATGAGTGATAATGCCTACAAGGTGGAGCTACTGAAAACTTTTATATTTCACCAATTTTTAATGTTTCTAACTTATATAATTTTTTAGTTCATGAGTAAAATATTAAGGAGGAGGAATAAATAAACTAGGAGCAATAAATCATGAAGAAGAGAAAAGAGAGGGTAATGTGTGTCTTAGACCAAAAGATAGTCACTACTAGGTAAGGGAGCTACAACAAATATTTTGTACAAGTGGGAAGGTTTATGGCAAGAAGAAAATACTTGGATTCCCGAGTGGGATTTGAATAATATTAACAATGGAAAAATGGATTACTTGATCAACTAAATTTGTAGGAGAAGAATTCTTTTCAACCAGGGGAGAATTATGTGGGAGCATAACTTCCAAAGACCATAAATTTTGATCTAGTCGTTGGATCCTCTTAAAATTTTCTAGCGTAGTAGATCTTGATTAGTAGTATACCATGACCAATGTTTATAAAAATGTTGGGTGAATTTTAGCATATTTTCAGGTCCAAATTCCTTTGTTTCTTGGTCTAAAATCGGCTTTGACCTGCATTTTTTTTTTGGTTTTGTCAGAACTTAAGAGTTTTAATATTTTTTTCTATGTTTTATGTAATAATCCAAGATTTGGCATACGCCTTAATTTATAAAGGCATATTTTGTACACAAAAATTGGGGTCCATCCGAGGTGTTTTACTTTTTAGATTTTTTGTGTTTTAGGGTTAACTTAGGGATAGTGGGAAATAAAAGGAAGATAGTAATGTTGTAAAAGATTAGTGTGGATTAAGAAATGAGAAGATAATTATTTTGAATCTTCTAGAGTTTTGTAAAATCATGTGTATGTGTTTTGGAGGCATTTCGACCCCTTGCAGTTGGATCCACATCATTTTTCCTTATTTTCTTCACTTCGAAAATGGTGGAAAGAATATATTTGAACATAGAGAGAACCTCTAGCAATAATGATTTTCCTTATTCAAGAATCCTTTCAACCCACCTATCATTGGCCCTTCCATGTATTGAGTAACCTTGAGATTTCTTGATTATTTTGGGGTCGAAGCTACTAATAGGAGTGATAACTTCTATGGGGGAGGTGATACTACATAAGGATCCAAAAATGCTTGCATATAAGTAGTGAGAGTTCTCACATGCCCTTCCAATTATTCCATTGTTTTCTTGTACTCCTCATTTTGAGAAAGTATGTAGGTAGAATATTCCTTGAACATATGTGCATCACCCTCATGTGTAGCTTGACCCAATGAAATATTTTTCATCTCGTAGTCACTCTGAGTCATTTCTTTCATAGGTTTTTGCAACTTTAGGTCAGGAAATTTCTACATATTGGTCACTAGAAGTTCCATTGAAGAGGCAAGAGGTTACCCGCACCTTCTTTCTTCATTTGGATCTTATTATTTTTGTGATGAATCCAAATTCAAGAAGCGTAGTTTTTGTATCATTATTGGTTCACTCACGAGTAACTCTTGAATCCATGGGAATACATCTTTTGGAGTAGATATGATGTTAGTCATAGGAAAACTTACAAGGGTTTAGTGAGGGATCACATTTTACTCATAATGGGAAGGTTTTGCCACCAAGAAATACATACTAGAATGATTATAGGCAGTGATGGATCAATCTCAGATGGCTCAAGAGGCTCTATAAGATATTCAATGTTTCGACCTTTTAATGAAGTTTCCTAAAATATGGAACCTCTGCATGCCTTTTTTCATCCTCTTTCTTTTTAAAGGTTCTTTTCTAATGGCCCTCGGTTGTACTAAAATAAGGTTTGGTTGTGATATATCTTCCTTTGAGGAGTGACCACATTACCGATGTTGAATGTGTGTTTAGGAACACTATTATGCAAATGGTATCAAGTGAAACTAGGATGGTTTCTCATTCTTGCATACATGGTGCTTCACATGAATATCACCCATTTACCTTTCTTGACTCCAGAGTACTTCTTGAATGAAATCAGATTTGAGATGTTCAAATACCTTCATTCTCATATTCCTTCAATTGGAAAATATGATTTCTTGATCCTTCACATATGATGGCTTTGAGTACCTTGATATCCGATTAGCTCGTTTTGAATTACTTCTCGGAGAGATGATAACAGATTCGGGATATGATGACCCTCAACTTGCTCCATGAGCTTCCCATTTCACTTTTGAACATGATGATACCCATTTTCACTTCACAATTCAATTCCTTGACCAAGATTTCACTTGAGTGGAAACATGCCTATAACATCTGGAAACCTTTGCTCAATTTTCTCCTCATGGAAATGGATTTCCTTCTCCTAGATAGAAGGATTGATCTTTGAATGGAACTTGAGGATGAATCACATGTTTTTGACCTCCAAATTGCATTGATCTCATCACCAAGAACTAATTAAGTGTTTAGAAACACTCTTAGGAGGTATGCATTATTTTTAGCCTGAAATGATGGCTAGCATCACTCATGGTGATATTTTCTCATTGTTCCACTTCTTGCATCAAGTTGTGCTTTGTAGAGATCACTTGAGCTGATACTTTAAAAGCATGTGGGGTTTCATTTCCTTTTGGGACATGAAACAATTTCCCACCTTGCAATGATGGAAAAAATTAAAAAATATAAGTAGAATAGGAGCTGCCACAACTTTTGGGCTCAACTCCAAGACTTACTATATTTAACAAGTCCTATCAAGGACTATTTATTTTTAGCAATTTCTCACTTGTATTTTCATTTTATGTTTCTAGCTCATTTAGATTATTAAAATTGATGAAGGTGTACTATTTTTAGAAACTACTATTTTTGGATTCCCATCTTCCTAAATACTGTTAATTTTATAAAGTTCCCTGAATTACCCTTTTCTGATGTTTCCTACTTTTAAAGACATCATAAATGTTGAGAATTCATCACTTTGGGAAACTTACTATTTTTAGCAACCTACGATTCTCAACACATGATATTTTAATAAACTACATTTCCTAGTGTGAGTTGCAATGAAACCACCATCAAAATGTTCTATTTTGCATCGGGATCTTTTTCTCCGAATTTCATGAATTTTCGCCCATCGAATCTTTAGGAAATTGAAAAAGCATTTTAGGGATTGATATTTTAGTTTTATGCTATGAAAAATATAGGGCATAAATGGATTTTATGTTATAATCTTCCTAAAGTCATTTTGGAGAAAGAGAGGGAAGTCATTTTGGGAGAGAGACGGATACTGGCATAATTTCATAGTGATCAGACTCCCGGTTGAAAATTTATGTGCAAATCTTCATTTTTGGTGGCCATGGATGCATGGAAGAATTTTGGCAGAAACTATGTAAAAATGAAGTTCTTGAGGGTGTTATAGAATAAATCCTGATAAAAATTGTTACCTTTGTGATGAGAAAGAGGTTAAAATGAGTTTTATATAGTTTTTAACTCATCTGCTAACTACACACCAAACATGTGTTAAAATGGAGTTTGAGGAGAGTTTGCAAATGGTAAAATGGGGAAATAAGGGACAATATGGATAGAAAATGGTTACTTGGAGCAATATCATGACAAGTGGTGGCATGTGGAGTGATTTGAATGAGATGAAATTTGAGAATGAAGTTTGGGAGTGTGAAAATGCACCTATGGAGTTATGTGAGGTCACGTGGGGGTCCAAGAGCTTCATCATGGCTTCGGTCACACTTTATTTTCCCCTTGGGGATAGAAGGGAGACTAGGCACATAAAAGTGTGACCTTGAATAGGGAGTGAGGTCACACTTTTGTGCCCCTCTTATCCCCCTTGCACTGTGGGGATGAAAGGGACAATGGGAACACCTGGGAGTCCAAAGTACAACCTGAGGAGGAGGATGAGGTCACACATTTGTGTCCCTCATTTCCCCCTTTTCCATAAGGGGAAAGAGGGGACAAAAGGTGTCAAAATTGTGATTGGGTTATAAAGGAAAGCGATTTTGCTTATGATGTCCAGAAATAGGCATAGAACTTGCTTTTTTCACCATGGAGGCTTAGGATAATGTTTTGGGGTCAAATATTATATGATTTTGACTCCAAAACACATTATAAGATTAATAGAACCATTACAAAGAATATATTATTCCTTAAATTTAAAATTTAGGTCTTTTTTTTTCTAGAACCCAGAGGAGTAGCTATTGTGTTTTGAAATGTTTCAAGAAACCTTTAAGCCTTAGATAAAATTGATGTTCCCACCTTATAGAGAATTCTCATATATTTCAAATGCCTACTTTTTTTCCTCTTGAATTATTATGAAACTACCTAAATCATCTGGAGAATTTAGGTTTCACCATTAGGATGTTCATTCCTTGCACCTAGAAAACCCGATGTTGAATAAATTGTCCTTGAATGAGAAATTCTTTCCTAAATCTTCCTAAATTTCCTCAAACACCTAAAATTTTCTCCAACACCACCTTTAAATACTTTAAATATTTCCGAACTCTTCCAGAGGATGCATATTGGCTTCAAAATGACCAAAATTGGCCTTTTTAGGCTTCCAGGAGGACTTGTCTTTCGAAGAACTTTACCGAATCCATTTCTTTTGAAGTTTTTCAAGTCCAAATTTTTGAAAGTCTCAAATTTTTTTTGGACTTTTGGGTTTTCGGGTTTCAGAACTTTTTGGCTCATTTCATCTAAATCCCTCTCGGACTTTCCGAAAGTCTAAAACTCCAAAAGTTTGAATTTTAGACTTTTTGGAGTTTGAGTTTTTCGGAGTTCTCCGAGTCATTTTTAGGATTTTTATGTGAAGTTTTCCAAAGTCTAAATTTTTAAAAGTCTAAATTTTTGAGACTTTTGGGTTTTGGGTTTTAGGACTTCTCAATCGCCAATTCATCTTTTGCTTCCCATTTTTTCCAAATTTTGAAATCCCAAATTTTTAGAATTTTGGGCTTTTGGGTTTTGGAGCTTTGAAGAAATTTGAGTGCAATTAATTTCCACCTACCTCCATATGGATCAGATTTTTACCATTAATGTTAGGATTTCTATATAAACTGATTTTTACTTTTATTTTTACGACACTTTCGACACTTTTCACTCGACATTTCACTTGTACTTTTTTGCATCTTTTTCAAGGTATGTTTTTGGTTTTATTTTCTTTTGGTTTAGGTATTTTTCTTCCTCCTTCTCCCCATTTGGTTTTCTTTTTTTTCCCTCTGTGTTTTCTTGATAATCATTCTTTCTTTTCACCATGTTTTGTTGTGTGAGTTTTCTCTAGGTTTTCAAGTATGTTCAAGGGATCTTTTTAGGTCCCTCATACTTCCTCCCATTTCTCAATTTCCAACTTGGCTTTTTTAACATTTTTTGTAGTTTCCTCGATATCATCCTTTTAGACTTATTGAAACTCAAGAGAAATTTTGAAAAGAGAGATTTCTTTTGGAAAAAAAAATGGAGATTTCAGAATTTTTGGGGATTTTAGAGATTTTTGGGTTTTCAGAGTTTTTGGAGATTTTGGGTTTTTGAGAGATTTGAGAGTTTTTGGAGGTTTTTGGAGTTTTGGAGTTTTTAGAGATTTTTTGAGTTTTGGAGATTTTTTTGAGATTTTGAGTTTTTAGAGATTTTAGAGTTTTCAAAGTTTTTTTGGAGATTTGACATTTTTTGAGAAGATTTGAGTTTTTGAGATTGAGATTTTTAGGTTTTTTTGAGAATTTTTAGAGAAATTTTTTTAGAGATTTCATTTAGAGATTTATTTTTGATGATTTCTTTGACCTTTTTAGAGATTTCATTTTGGAGGAGATTTTCGGGATTTTGAGTTTTCTTGCTTTTGGGTTTTTAGAATTTCTGCAACATTCAACTCCCAAAACATAGGTTTTGATGTCTACCTCCACTTCAAAGGGAAAAGAGAAGATGAAGTACACATTTCTTGGGGTTTCTCCCAATCTGCTTGACCTCTGACTTAGGAAATATTGGGGACACCGATCTAGGACAAATTGATCTTCCCGAGTTTTGGGAAAGATTAAAGGCCCCAAACAAAAAGCCATGGATGTAGGCCATCTATGATAGTGGTCTTTCCCTTGCCACTGGTTTTCCCACATCATGCAATGCCTAGAGTTTTCCTAGCTGTAGACCCACTACGATGAGGACTCTATGTCGATAAGAGATAGTGATGATAAGGTGGTGATCCGTTCTAGACCCAGATTTCTTTGAAGACTTGTTTAAACTTCTAGACATTCAAGATTATGCCACAATCTCACTGAAATAGTAGTTGAACATTGGGATAAAAAAGAAGAAGTATGCTCAAAGGTTATGATGAAATCCTACCTGACTAAGAATTTTCACCAAGTTGCCCAAAACTATACATCGATCGGATTTCATTCAGGAAGTCAATGATCTCATTGTGCTTTTAAGAAGAGTTTTAGGTCTTCCTTCTACAAAGGAATTCCAAGAATGGATGTTCTTGTATATAGAAACTATCAAGAAGAATGATGAGTTTATCCGATGGGGTGAACATATTAGTAGCAACATTCACTATCAGTTGGGAAAAGTGTCAGAAACTAAAACTTTCTACATGACATCTTTTCTAGTATATGTGGCTGCTGCTATGGGGATTTTGTAGGATTGAATACGGGGGTTTGCAAAGTACCTCCCAAATATATGAGTTTTATCCCCAACTTACTCTGGATGAGGGGAGAAAGCACTTCGAAGAATCAATGATGCTTTCTTCATTGTTTCCTCTATCATTTTGACAAAGAGCTATATAATCGGAGGGTTTCGATGAGGCTTTCAAGAGGTATGAGAATGGGGAGAAATCTACTTTCAATTTCCCACATTCACCTACATTTGGATTCTAGGTTTCATAGGCACCCCAAGCAAGTTGCGAGGTGCCCCACTGACAAATGGGTTCTTTTGGAATTGGTTCGATAGTTGTTGGATTACCATAAAATCCAAAATAAGCATCACAAGGGGAATGCATTTCCTATTTCAATTGGTAGGTATTCTTTCCCAAATATCCACAAGGAAAAAATGTGGATGTAGAAATGGCTGAGGTAACCCTGTGGACCTTCCATCCGTGAACTAATTTTGACTATTGGGGTAAGTTCAGGGAGACAGGTAAGTCCAGTGCTCATGTGCCCCAATTAGAAGATATATGGATTCATTTTTCGGGATGAGTACATCATGTGGAAAAGGGATTATGAGAGGTTAACTCTTGATGAAGTGTGGTAGTTTGGATTGGCTGATGTGCCAAAGGACTTGCAGGACAATGATGAGGTCCTAGATTCATCATACAAGAATGATAATATTTCCAATCAACCACTACCATGGATTGATTGGTATGTGGAAGAATGTAATAATACTAAAGAAAGGGTGGGACCCATTCTAAAGAGAACTTATAGTTGGTTGGCCACCTTGGGAATCTCACCCAAAGGGGAAAATCAACCTACAAATATAGGGTCTACATCAGCAGTAGTAAACCAACCAACACCCACAAAAGGAAAGAGGTTGACTCAAAGGGTTCCTACCATTCAAAAGAAGATCTCATTTGTGGTTGGTGGCTCATCTCTTTCTAGGTCTGCTGCTCCCAAGATTATAGAATCTACAAGTGCCAGTTACTGAGGTAGTTGAAGTGAGTGCCTCTCCTAGTATTTCAGGATCCATCCCATTCCCCTTCCTCCATTATCACTTCCAATATCAGTTCCTTCCACTTCTACCATCATTTCTTCCTTCCCATCCCCTTCCATGGCCCAGGTATTTTTGTCACTTCCAGTTCTATCGGCTTGGGAAAATATTGGGTCACCCATTTCCTCTTCACTTCCTTTGACACTCCCATTTTCTTCAATTTCAACCCCCAACATTTCTTTTTCAATTCCTATGGCTGTCCTCACACCCACACCTCCCATCATTGCTACCTCTCTAGATATCAGTTGGCATTTCTAGTGATCTTTCTCTAACTGATACTTTAGGTATCGGATCTGCTACTCCATCTTCCTCGGCTCTAGCCATACCAAGAGTGGTTGTTTAGATAGACTCCTAAAAAAAGAAAAAGGTTCCTCTGGGAGATGTGATAGATCTTAGTATATTGGAGTCCATGCCCAAAAGATAGGCAAGAGACCGAGAACCATATCAAGTCTGATGGTTAATCCATCTAGAGAGTGTGTGATAGAAGTGGCTACCCTGTTGAGGGGAAAACTAAAGAAACCATCACAGCAGAGACTACCGGATCTCAAAGTTCTCATTGGGGAAGGCTACTCATGAAGGAGCCAAGAAGGATGTACACACTGCTCTTGGGGCCCTTTTGGAGAAATATGACAAAGACAAGGCCACCAAGGATGAGCTTAAGGCCAAAGTCGAGTAGCTCACTGCACTGCTATGTAGAGTAACCCAACCCACTCCATCCACTGACATCTCAACTACTATGGCCATGAAAATTTCATCTACAATTGATGATATTTCCTATCATGAGCTCGAGAAGCTAGGCTAGAAAGGGAGAATAGTGAATGGATGGATGGAAAGGATCTTGCAGGAGGCCAATCCTTTGATTAAGGAAGCCGTTGAGATTTATACTGATTTATAGGTTACAAAAACCACTATTGCTAAGATGGATGAATCTTTCTCCGAAGATAATAATAACTTAAATTTAACTTTGGCAACATGGAGTGACATTAGAGAAGAAGATTCTGATTTACTTCTATAGGAAGAGGTAATTGATGATGCCTCTAAATTGTTTGAATATCAAAAGGCTATGGAATTCGGTGTCAAGTGCTACAAGATCTGATTAAGAAATTGGAGGAGAAGTGAGTGGAGATTATAGATGCCCTCAATGATATCTCGAGAGGAGTTTGACAATGCCAACTACAAGTTCTTCAATGAAAATATCGATGCTCTTCCCGAGGACCAGATTAAAGAAAATTTCAAAGATTTGGTGAAGTGGGATGATGATGTTGTGAAGAATTTCAATAGTGACTCCATTGATCGACTGGTTCTATGTCATAATTTCATAGGGAGACTAAAGAAAGTCACAAATAAGCTTCAAAGGTTCCAACCAGGATCACGAAAGAGATGAGAGACAAGACGTAGTGAATCACTATGCATGTGGACCTGGAGATGAAGAAACTAGGGTGTTATCAAGTGCTTCTTGAGTATAACACATCGAATGGCTGTATGGGAGGAAGGACAACAAAAAAACTTGTAGAGAAAGAGAGACAGGTGAATCAGGCAAAGTTGAGTGGCCATGAAAGGATAGGTTCAAGCTCTAGAATCAGTCAAAGTTGTAGAGGTTGACTTGGTCAACTTTTTGTAACAAATTTGCTATTTTTATGGGAGCCTGTTCCCTTTTATTAATGACATTACTATTTTTAAAGGTTAGTTAAAGGCCCAGTTGTAATGGCTCAGCCTAGGAACTTATAAATAGTGGAATGCTTCCATTATTTGATATATATTTTTAGAGATTTTTGGTGAAGTTGCTCTTCAAGCTTGGAAGAGTGCTTTTAGAGTTTTGTTGAAACCTTTTAATTATATTCAGATTTTCCTTGCACTTGAAGATCTATTTTATTGTGTTGAATGATTAGTCATTGTATGCTTTGTGAATGAAATTCCTTGGCATTATTGATTAATTTACCTTTATTTCAGATTATCTGTTTCATATTGTGAAAAGAATAGTGTGATTACCTTTCATTGTGAGAAACCATTTTCCTTCTGTTGATTAAAATTTGCATTATTATTATCACTTAAGTGGATGCTTGACATGTGCTTGTGATTATCCTCTTGATAAAATTATCTATGTATCAAATCAAAGCTCATATTTTCTATTTGTGTATGTTTAAAGTTTAACAGAGGAACGTCTGCCATTGGTTTGTGGTATTTTTGTACCCTTTCTAGTTGTTAAAGGTGAAGGTGGTCAATGATGCAAACCTTATTCCCACATTAACCCTTCCAGATGTTGAACATTTCCCAAATTGGTGCATCACCACTTCTAGTTTAAGTTTTATTCCTTGCAAATCTCTCTCCCTAATCCCATGAAATGTTAGTATAGGTTTAGTTAGCCATTTTTCTTGCATTAGAGGTAGTGTTGTGTTTAGTTTAGGAAGAGGAATTGGCCTTCTCTCGGAGGTTCACCTCGAGCCCAAGTCCCCACTGACTTGAGAGGTGATCCCATGTGTCCCAATCACACCGAATGTCATGATTAATTCCCAAGCCATTCGGGGGTGTAGTGATTTGGAGACAACAATTTTTGGCATGCCCGTGGGACAGAGTTGGTACCTCTCTTCTCATTCCATTGACACAAGGTACCTGGTGACTCCATCTCTCTGGATTTCAAAGTTCAAGTACATCAACTCATGTGAAGGATTCACACAAGAGCTTCTTTAAGGTGAGACAATTGTTATCATATAGAGCTTTCTTTGTCTCCCCAAGGAGAAGGGGAAGAAACCTTTCAGTACCATCAGCTTTTGCTTTACCTCGTAGAGGGCATTCAAATCCTCCTGAAAGACATCTTCCTTCACCAAGACACAACCAACTTTTGAATGTCATGGCAGCCAATGCTTGTCCTCCTTTCAATACCAAGCTAGTCCTTTGTTGTTAGCACAAAGAGATGCCATACCAGTAGTAGCCTTTGAAAATTTTACCATTTTATAATGGAGAGACTAATGTTTCACCTTGTGAGCACATACTGGATGTAGCCAACATCTGCATGGTACATAGTATCATAGAGGATAACATAGTAGTTTGACTCCTTGCTACCTCATTCAAAGGGAGAGCACTTCAATGGTTTGGAGTTTAACTGTTGGATCTATTACCACTTGGAATGAGTTAGGCATGAAGTTGTGTAAGTAGTTTGAAGACAAAAGTGATAATCTCTCACTTGTAGAACAATTTCATACTATCAAGTGGTCTCCTCAAGAGTATATGAGTGATTTCAACCATTTTGATAAGACTTGGAAATGGATCCCGACACTTGTAAGGCCATCCCTAGATAGCACATTTTTATATTACTTACGGGCATTGAATAGTGATGTCACCATCATGATTCAATCCATGGGGGAACCATTATCCTGATGCTTATGAAATCACCATACGAGCTGAAAATTGCTTAATTCAAGTAGGTAAAATTGCTCCTAGACCTCCCATACCTATTTTTGTAGAGCTTGTAGTCCAACAACCAGTCATTGCCCCTAGTTTAGTAGCTTCTACTCGATAGCTACGCATGCATCCAATCCCTCAAATGACTTGGCTAAGGTGAAGTCATTGTTACAAACTTTTGGGAATGAACTCGTAGCAATGAAGAGGTAGTAGTCCCAATATACTCACCCCTTCCAATCCCAGTATCAAGAAAATCATCCTCCATTTCAAGGAAATGGTCAGCCACAGAGCCAAGCCATAACCCAAGCTACAAATGTGAAGCCTTTAAATTTTTAGAAACCCTTCTGTTGCCAGTTCTTCTAGAGCTATAGTCCCGGTCAGAACAACCTCATCCAAGACTATGAATGGTGCTACCCTTGTTCTCAACCCCATAATCAGAATCTCTACCCAAATGGAGTTTTAAGTCAAGCCCTTATGGTCCAAAGTATATCCACTCTACCCAAATCATCTGTTGAGCCATCTACTTCCGAAAGTCAAGACCAACCTCCGGATGAAACCACACTACTAAATTGGCAAGCAGAAGACTTTTTGTGGTTTAAATACTGATGCCTCCACTATAGCATCCAACACATGTTCAAGAAAAGGGAAATAGATACACAGTCTTCCAATACTGACCAGGCATCTACTTCTCAGTCCCCAACACAAGTACCAAGATGGTAAAGACATGAAAAATAAATCATCAGAAATATTTGTTGATCAGTCTACAAAGAAAGATGGAACTTCAAGTATCATGATGCCTAATAAGCATTATCCAAAGGAGGACCCCAATGCCCCAAAAGGCATTAGCAAAGTGGGAGCAATTCCATTCAGCATTGTGGAGCAAATGAAGAAAACCAATTTGAGTGTCACAATGTGGGATGCACTCTCGATTCCTTCTCAAAGGAACTTGCTACGAGAGGCTTTGAATAGTTTTGGCACTACTAACCGATCATCAGGTCAGGAAGTAGTAGTGGTGACCAGCTTATGCCAACCCGAGATGAAGATACACTAAGACCAACAAGCCCCCACCATTTTATATCTCACTGATTATTGGTGAGCATTTGGTGCACAATTGTATGATCGATTCTGGAGCCAACAGTTCCGTAATGCCTAAACAGGTCACAGATGTACTGCAAATTCCATATACTCCAATTACAAGAGGGGTTGTTCAACTTGATGGTACTACTGTAGTCCAAACTGTGGGGGTCATTAAAGGGCTTCAACTTACTATCCACGCATGTCCTAGCTTGACATTTACACAGGACATATCTGTCATTGATCTTCCTCCCCTCTTTGCCATTTTTTATCATGGGATTTCACCACAAAAATGGGTGGTTATTTGTCATCAGATTGGTCACATATGATCTGAGGACTAGGTATGGAACTAAGGTAACTATAAGGGTAGAACCAATCTATCACAATCATGTGGAACCTTACACATCCAAACCCATAGAAAGTAATTATGCCATTTGTGACCATGAAGATGAGAATGTGGATCATGAACCAACTACTCTTGTAGAGGAGGTGCCTGATACAGTGCTTGATGAGGTAAGTATAGACCATCAATATATGACCGTATGTTGATTTATTGGCTAATGAAGAATATGGTCTTGTTTTTTTGGATGAGACTGGATTGGGAACTTATTGTATACATGAAGAAGGTACAATCGTGCCTCAGTTGGTTAAGACACCCAAGTGATTCGAAGGAATTGTGGCAGCTATTCTTTGATGGTTCAAGGAGTAAAAATGGATCTGGTGCAGGAGTCATGTTAATTTCTCTAGGAGGGATAAATATTTCTATTTTTTTACAGTTTTAGTTGTACTAATAATGTCACTGAGTATGAGGCTCTTATACAAGGGTTGCAACTGGCCCAACAAAGAGGAATCAAATCCTTGATCATTTTTGGTGATAGAGAATTGGTAGTTCATCAAGTAACAACCCATAGTGCATCGAAGAATGATCTCTTAAGATCATATAAGAATCGAGTTTGGGACCTAATAGAGGAGTTTGAAGCTTTCAAGAATTCATGTGGTTCCTAGAAATCAAAATCAAGATGCTGACAGGCTTGCTACTATCGGATCTCAATATGATATACCTATGGACCTCATGAAGGAAGGGCAACAAATAGTCAAAATGGTTGTCCATCCCAGTAGTACCGGATAATGTAAGTAGTTGGCAGGTTTTTGATAGTGATGAACAGATTGTTCTTTTTCTACAACAAGAAGCAGAGTTTTTGCCAAACACCAAGGTAAATTGTAGGAATCCTATGGTGACCAGGTCATTCAGTTGAAAGGAAACAAATTTCCAAAAGGCTTGGTCACGCTTGAATCTATCTTCAATTTGGATGACCAGTCCAAATGACAAAGCACAAATATGGTGGTCAAAGAAGAAGATTTTGAGGAAGTTGAGGTGGCCAGTGAGAAATGTTTAAAGATTGGTAAGGTATGCACTTTGCTCAGAAAAGAAAGATTTCATTGAATTGTGTCGAGAATATCATGATATTTTTGCATGGAGCTACAAAGACTGCGTGGTTTTGACCTAGGCCTAGCTCAACACACGATTGAACTGGATCAAACTCTAAGCCAGTTCATCAAAAACAAAGGCCAATCAATCCCAAGATTGAGTCACTAATGAGAAAGAGCTAACCAAGCTTATCAAATCTACATAATTTTTCCCATAAAGCATTCATCGTGGGTAGCTAATCTAGTGCCCGTAAGGAAAAGAATGGAGAGATTGGCTTTGTGTAGATTTTAGGGATTTGAACCATGCCTCCTTAAAGGATCATTACCCTCTTTCATCAATGGAACAGATCCTCCAGAAGTGGTAGGAGCTCAAATATTTTTCTCTATTGGATGGCTATTTAGGGTATAATCAGATTCTGGTCCAAGAATATGATCAATTCAAAATGGCTTTCACCACTAAGTGGGGCACGTATGCATACAACAAAAATGCCATTCGGATTATCCAATGTAGGGGCTACTTTTCAAAGAGCCATGGACATGGCATTTAAAGGACTCATCAATGATATGATCTTGGTTTACCTCGATGATATAACTATCTATTCCAAACATGTCGAAGATCATATTGTGCATCTAAGGAAAGTTTTTTGAAGGTGTAGAGAGTTTGGGATCTCACTAAACCCTAAAAATGCATTTTTTTAGTTCAAGAAGGCAAGTTATTGGGGCATATTGTTTCAGCTGAAGGACTCTCAATCGACCTAGCCAGGATTCAGTCAATTTTGTCTCTATCCCTCCCAAGTCACAAGAAAGGTCTACAGAGTTTCCTGGGAACTATAAACTTTGTGTGGAGATTCATTCCTCAGTTTGCAACATTGGAAAAACCACTAATGGCCATGCTTAAAAAGAATGTCCCTTTTTCATGGATGAAGGAGGGAAGAGAAAGTTTTGAAGCCATCAAGACAACTATCTCCCAAGCTCCTACACTGGTGAATCCTCATTTTGACAGGGATTTCATTCTATATGCTTTCGCAGGTCAGGAAAGTATTTCAGGAATTCTCACTCAACAAAATGATGACCTGATGGAGCAACCCATTGCCTTTTTTAGTCAGTCTCTTAAGGAATATGAACTCAAATATTCCTTCATGAAAAATAGGTCTTTGTAGTCATTTGAGCCCTAAAGAAGTTTAGGCATATGTTGTCTAACAACAAAAGATCCATTTAATGGTTTCTCATCCTGGCGTTAAAGAGTTTTTGTTGAATAAAGAGATGAATGAGAAATGTGTTGGGTGGATCACAAAAGTAATGGAGTATGATGTACACATCAAAGTCACTAAACTTGTCAGAGGTAAGGGGTTATGCCAAGTAGTTGGCTGCAGACATGGAAATTAAGGATGTTAAGGATGTTGTGCTCTTCAATATTGATGAAGGAAATGATCAGATTGATTGGTTAACTAAGATGGAAAATTTCCTCCTCTTAGGAGTATATCCTCCAAATATGGATAAGATTCAATGATGTACTTTCCATCTCCGGTCTATTCCATATGTTGTGGTAGATGGTGTTCTTTTCCGAAAGGATTTGAATGATGTTCTTTTATGCTGCATCAAACTAGAGCAAGTGAACAAGATATTGGAGGAGTTCCATAGTGGGCTGTCAGGAGGACATTACTCGGCATGAAAAACTACTACCAAGATCATGCGAGCTGGTTACTACTGGCCAGACTTGTTCAAAGATGCCCATTTTTGGGTAAGGAAATGTAAGGAGTGTGCTCTTTTTGTAGGAAAACAGAAGCTGACAGCTCTCCATTGCATCCCATTTAGGTGGATCAACCCTTTGTTCAATGGGGGTTGGATTTTATTGGTATGATCAATCCTCCATCTAGTGAAGGACATAAATGGGTCCTTACTACATGATAGATTATTTCACCCATTGGATAGAAGTGGTGGCCTTGAAGGAAAGCAATGAAAAAGTTGTCCTTGAATTCTTGGAGAGTATCATGACAAGGTTTGGTGTTCCATTTATTATTATCTCTGACAATGCAATGGCATTCCTCGGGATGAAAATAAGTGAATGGGCCATCAAGAATGGGGTCTATCTCAAGACTTCATCTAACTACTATCCACAGGGAAATGGGTTGGTTGAATCTAGCAATAAGAACCTGATAAGGATCATCAAGTGCACTGATGGAGGCCAACAAAAGGACCTGGCATACACAGCTTAAGGTTGCTCTGTGGGAAGATGAATAACACCTAAAAAGGCCATTGGGGTTTCACCTTTCATGCTTGTATATGGAAGGGAAGAAAAGTTTCCACTTTCCTTGGAAATACCTTCCTGGATTTGGCTTATCGGCTTGAAGTTATGGAGGATGAGGCCTTAACAGTGAGGTTTTCAGAACTCATGGAACTAGAGGAGATTTGAAACACTGCCATGAATACATTGACAGAACATCAGGCTCAAGGTTAAGAAATCCTTTGACAGAAAGCCTCTGATAGGTTGTTTAGGGAAGGGGATTTGGTTCTAAAATGGGATGAAGATCATGCCAAACAGGAAAGCATGCCAAGTTTGATGCTCTCTAGAGAGGGCCCTATGTTATTACAAGCAAAGAGGAAAATTCATTTTGCCTATCCAGACTCAATGGAGAAGAATTTCCCATTCATGTGAATGGGATACACCTCAAAGCTTGCTTTTGAGGAGGTTCCACCCTGTATATTTTTTTTGTTTTCCTCCAAGTGCTCTGCACATTGTTTTTTTGTCTTTTTTCTTTTTTTTTTTTTTCTATTTTGGTTTTGTTTTTTTAGACTCCTTTGCCCAATGTTTTGCTTAAGGCTACTGGTCTAAAAGCTTAGGAAAGCTTTCCCTAGAGATCACCAAAAATGTTAACCATTTAACCTACCCAGAAGAAGGCTATATGTCAGACTAATGTTTTTAAGAAATCCTCACACAATGAATTTTGCTAAGGCCGAGAATGAAATTTTTTCAATTTTCAGACTTCGGAGTTTTTCTCTTTGGAGTTTTTAAGCTCAATTTCAGAATTTCTTTTGAAGTTTTCCAAAGTCTGAATTTCAAAAGTCAAATTTTGGACTTTTAGGTTTTCGGGTTTTGGAACTTTTTGGCTCATTTCGTCTAAATCCCTCTCGGACTTTTCCGAAGTCTGAAACTCAAAAGTCTGAATTTTGGGATTTTGGGTTTTGGTTTTGGAGTTCTCTGAGTCATTTTTAGGATTTTTTTATGTGAAGTTTTCAAAGTCTAAAATTTTGAAAGTCCAAATTTTGGACTTTTGGGTTTTGGGTTTGGACTTCTCAATCGCCAATTCATCTTTTGCTTCCCATTTTTTTAAAGCGAAATCCCAAATTTTTGAATTTTGGGCTTTGGGTTTTGGAGCTTTGAAAATTTTCTAGTGCAATTAATTTCCACCTACCTCTATATGGATCAGAAATTTACCATTAATGTCGAGATTTCTATATAAACTTGGATTTTTACTTTTTATTTTTACCTGACACTTTTACACTTTCACTCTGACATTTCACTCTCGTACTTTACGGCGTCTTTTTCAAGGTATGTTTTTGGTTTTATTTTCTTTTGGTTTAGGTTTTTTTTCCTCCTTCTCCCCATTTGGGTTTTCTTTTGTTTTCCCTCTGTGTTTTCTTGTAATGTCATTCTTTTTCACCATGTTTTGTTGTGTGAGTTTTCTCCAAGGTTTTCAAGTATGTTCAAGGGATATTTTTAGGTCCCTCATTACTTCCTCCATTTCTCAATTTCCAACTTGGATTTTTAACATTTATTTTGTAGTTTCCTCAGATATCATCCTTTCGAAAGACTTATTGGAAAAACTCATTTGAGAGAGTTCTTTGAAAAATCACAATTGGAGATTGGAGATTTTGGGTTTTCAGAGAATTGGAGATTTTGGGTTTTTTGGAGATTTGGGTTTTTTTCAGAGATTTTGGAGATTTTAGAGTTTTGAGATTTTGGAGATTTTGGTTTTTGAGAAGATTTTGAGATTTTGGGTTTTGAGGTTTTGGAGTTTAGAGATTTTAGGTTTTGGAGAAGATTTTAGAGATTTTGGAGAAGAGATTTTTTGAGATTTCGGTTTTTAGAGAATTTGGATTTTTTTTAGAGATTTGGATTTTTTTTTTTTGAAATTTTGTTTTTTTGAATTTTGGAGATTTCATTTAGAGATTTCTTTTGGTGATTCCTTTTAGACTTTTTTGGTTTTAGAATTTTAGAGTTTTCTTGCTTTCAGGTTTTCAAAATTTCTACAACATTCAACTCCCGAAACATAGGTTTTGATGTCTACCTCCACTTCAAAGGAAAAGAGAAGATGAAGTACACATTTCTTGGGGTTTCTCCCAATCCTGCTTGACCTCTGACTTAGGAAATATTGGGGACACCGATCTAGGAAAATTGATCTTCCCGAGTTCTAGGAAAGATTAAAGGCCCCGAACAAGAAGCCATGGATGTAGGCCATCTATGATAGTGGTCTTGCCCTTGCCGCTAGTTTTCCCACATCTATGTAATGCCCAAGTTTTTCCTAGCTGCAACAACCCACTACGACGAGGACTCTATGTCGATAAGAGATAGTGATGATAAGGTGGTGATCCGTTCTGGACCCAGATTTCTTGAAGACTTGTTTAAACTTCTACGTTCAAGATTATGCCACAATCTCACCTGAAATAGTAGTTGAACACTGGGATAAAAAAATAAGAAGTATGCTCGAAGGTTATGATGAAATCCTACCGACTAAGAATTTCACCAAGTTGCCCAAAACTATACATCGATCGGATTTCATTCAAGAAGTCAATGATCTCATTGTGCTTTTAAGCAGAGTTTTAGGTCTTCCTTCTACAAAGGAATTCCAAGAATGGATGTTCTTGTACATAGCAACTATCAAGAAGAATGATGAGTTTATCTGATGGGGTGAATATATTAGTACAACATTCGCTATAGTTGGGAAAAGTGTGTCGAAAACTAAAACTTTCTACATGACATCTTTTCTAGTATATGTGGTTGCTACTATGGGAGATTTTGTAGGATTGAATACTAGGGGAGTTCATAGCACATCCCAAATATATGAGTTTTATCCCCAACTTACTGGATGAGGGGAGCAAGCACTTCTGAAGAATCAATCAATGATGCTTTCTTCGTTTTTGTCCTCTATCATTTTGAAAAAGAGCTATATAATCGGAGGGTTTTCGATGAGGCTTTCCAAGAGGTGTGAGAATGGGGAGAAATCTACTTTCAATTTCCCACATTCACCTACATTGGATTCTAGGTTTCATAGGTGCCCCAAGCAAGTTGCCAAGGTGCCCCACGAAAAATGGGTTCTTTTGGAATTGGTTCGGTAGTTGTTGGATTACCATAAAATCCAAAATAAGCATCACAAGGTGGGAATGCATTTCCCTATTTCAATTGGTAGGTATTCTTGCCCAAATATCCACAAGGAAAAAAACGTGGATGTAGAAATGGCTGAGGTAACCCTGTGGACCTTCCATCCGTGAACTAATTTTGACTATTGGGGTAAGTTGGGGAGACAGGTAAGTCCAGTGCTCATGTGCCCCAATTAGAAGATATATGGATTCATTTTGGGATGAGTACATCATGTGGAAAAGGGATTATGAGAGGTTAACTCTTGATGAAGTGTGGTAGTTTGGATTGGCTGATGTGCCAAAGGACTTGTAGGACAATGATGAGGTCCTAGATTCATCATACAAAGAATGATAATATTTCCAATCAACCACTGCCATGGATTGATTGGTATGTGGAAGAATGCAAGTAATACTAAAGAAAGGGTGGGACCCATTCTAAAGAGAACTTTAGTTGGTTGGCCACCTTGGGAATCTCACCCAAAGGGGAAAATCAACCTACAAATATAGGGTCTACATCAACAAGTAATAAACCAACCAACACCCACAAAAGGAAAGAGGTCGACTCAAAGGGTTTCTACCATTCCAAAAGAAGATCTCATTTGTGGTTGGTGGCTCATCTCTTTCTAGGTCTACTACTCCCAAGATTACAACATCTACAGTGCCAGTTACTTGAGGTAGTTGAAGTGAGTGCCTCTCCTAGTATTGTCTAGGATCCATCCCATCTTCCCCTTCCTCCATTATCACTTCCAATATCAGTTCCTTCCACTTCTACCATCATTTCTTCCTTCCCATCCCCTTCCATGGCCCTAGGTATTTTTCGTCACTTCTAGTTCTATCAGCTGGGGAAAATATTGGGTCACCCATTTCCTCTTCACTTCCTTTGACACTCCCATTTTCTTCAATTTCAACCCCTAACATTACTTTGTCAATTCCTATGGTTGTCCTCACACCCACACCTTCCATCATTTCTACCTCTACTCAGATATCAGTTGGCATTTCTAGTGATCTTTCTCTAACTGATACTTCAGGTATCGGATCTGCTACTCCATCTTCCTCGGCTCTAGCCATACCAGAGTGGTTGTTTAGACAGACTCCCAAAAAAAAGAAAAAGGTTCCTCTGGGAGATGTGATAGATCTCAAGTATATTGGATTCCATGCCCAAAAGATAGGCCAAGAGACCGAGAACCATATCAAGTCTGATGGTTAATCCATCTGGAGAGTGTGTGATAGAAGTGGCTACCCCTGTTGAGGGGAAAACTAAAGAAACCATCACAGCAGCAGACTACGGATCTCAAAGTTCTCATTAGGGAAGGCTACTCATGAAGGAGCCAAGAAGGATGTACACACTTGCTCTTGGGGCCCTTTTGGAGAAATATGACAAAGACAAGGCCACAAGGATGAGCTTAAGGCCAAAGTTGAGCAGCTCACTACACTTTGCACGTAGAGTAACCCAGCCCACTCCATCCACTGACATCTCAACTACTACGGCCATGAAAATTTCATCTACAATTGATGATATTTCCTATCATGAGCTGAGAAGCTAGGCCAGAAAGGGAGAACAGTGAATGGATGGATGGAAAGAATCTTGCAGGAGGCCAATCCTTTGATTAAGGAAGCCATTGAGATTTATACTTGATTTATGAGGTACAAAAAACTACTATTGCTAAGATGGATGAATCTTTCTCTAGAAGATAATAATAACTTAAATTTAACTTTGGCAACATGGAGTGACATTAGAGAAGAAGATTCTGATTTACTTCTGTAGGAAGAGGTAATTGATGATGCCTCTAAATTGTTGAATATCAAAAGGCTATGGAATTCGGTGTTAGGTGCTACAAGATCTGATTAAGAAATTGGAGGAGAAGTGAGTGGAGATTATAGATGCCCTCAATGATATCTTGGAGGAGTTTGACAATGCCAACTGCAAGTTCTTCAATGAAAATATCGATGCTCTTCCCGAGGACCAGATTAAAGAAAATTTCAAAGATTTGGTGAAGTGGGATGATGATGTTGTGAAGATTTCAATAGTGACTCCATTGATCAACTGGTTCTATGTCATAATTTCATAGGGAGACTAAAGAAAGTCATGAATAAGCTTCAAAGGTTGCCATCCAGGATCACGAAAGAGATTGAGACAATGGACGTAGTGAATCACTATGTGTGTGGACCTAGAGATGAAGAAACTCAAGGTGTTATCAAGTGCTTCTTTGAGTATAGACATTGAATGGATGTATGGGAAGAAGGACAACAAAAACTTGTAGAGAAAGGAGAGATGTAGGTGAATCAGGCCAAAGCTGAGTGGCCATGAAAGGACAGGTTCAAGCTCGGAATCAAGTCAAAGTTGTAGGGTTGACTTGGTCAACTTTTTGTAACAAATTTGCTATTTTTATGGGAGCATGTTCCCTTTTATTAATGACATTACTATTTTTAGTAAAAGGTTAGTTAAAGGCCCAGCTATAATGGCTCAACCTAGGAACTTATAAATAGTGGAATGCTTCCATTATTTTGATATATATTTTTAGAGATTTTTGGTGAAGTTGCTCTTCAAGCTTGGAAGAGTGCTTTCAGAGTTTTTGTTGAAACCTTTTAATTATATTCAGAGTTTCCTTGCACTTGAAGATCTATTTTATTGTGTTGAATGATTAGTCATTGTATGCTTTGTGAATGAAATTCCTTGGCATTATTGATTAATTTACCTTTATTCAGATTATTGTTTCATATTGTGAAAAGAATAGTGTGATTACCTTTCATCAATTGTGAGAAACCATTTTCCTTCTGTTGATTAAAATTTGCATTATTATTATCACTTAAGTGGATGCTTGACATGTGCTTGTGATTATCCTCTTGATAAAATTATCTATGTATCAAATCAAAGCTCATCTTTTCTATTTGTGTATGTTTAAAGTTTAACAAGAGGAACATTCTGCCATTGGTTTGTGGTATTTTTGTACCCTTTCTAGTTGCTAAAGGTGAAGGTGGTCAATGATGCAAACCTTATTCCCACATTAACCCTTCCAGATGTTGAACATTTCCCAAATTGGTGCATCACCGCTTCTAGTTTAAGTTTTATTCCTTGCAAATCTCTCTCCCTAATCCCATGAAATGTTAGTATAGGTTTAGTTAGCCATTTTTCTTGCATTAGAGGTAGTGTTGTGTTGTTTTTATTTTGGAAGAAGTACTCAAAACTAGTGCTCTTATTTTTCTGGTGAATCCTCTTATGGAAATGTACCTTGAGCTTTGTGATAGATCATATCATTCATTCTCAAAGTTGTGGAATCGGAGTGAGCGAGTCATCTAGTTTCAAATTTGTGGTAATAAAGAAATGGTTGCCCTTTTTGAAGGTTTTGGTAACTCTTTTTCTTATACAGATGCATCATTTTATCCTTTTTGGATCACCTTTTACTATTGGTAGAAGATATCCTCATATTAAAAATAGGCATTCACATAAATCTTCATTCATGGATCATAGATTCAGACATTTTGATATGGATTGTTTCTTTGATTTTCATGCTCCTTTCCCTAAAGTGATTAGAGAAGTGTTACCCAAGTTTGATGGTAGTTTAGAGAAAAAGGGGAAATACATTTTAAAACATTTATTAATTTGACTTATGATAATCAAGTTGATAATGAACTTATTGTTGTTATATTATTCATTCAAAGTATTAATGGTGATGCCCAAGAATGATATTATGAGCTTCCTACAAAAAAAATTGATTCCTGAGATAAATTTAGACATATATTTGTTGAGAAACATGTTGATAAAATCGATTTTTCTTATCTTATAAATTATTTTTATAATATGGTAAGGGAGAAGGATGAAAGCATTTAGGATTTTAATCTTAGATTTAGGAAGGCATGAAATATAATTCCTAAGCACATTAGACCAAGTGAAGATTATGCTCTTATTGTTTATAGTGAGGCATTCAGTGATGAATTGAACTATTATTTAAGAGAAAAATTCCCAATAATAGTTGATCATGCTTGCACATTGGCTTTAAAGTTTGAAACTATCTCTCATGCCTCTGACTTATATGTTGATGAGAATGAATCTAATTTTAACTTTTTTGAAAATGGTCTAGATTTATTTTTTTAAATACTTTTGAGAACTTAAAGACTTTGGTGAAGGAATCTAGACCTAAGGGTTTTATTTTATTGACAATGATTTAGATTTCCTTACTGATATATAGTCTCATGTTCATGGTTTTTTGCCTTATTATTCATGACACAACTTTACATGCTTGGGGACCTTATGTTTATTATTATCCTTTAAAGCTCCAGAACACATTTGATGAGTATATGACTTAATGTTTGATCCTAAAATTTCTAACCCTTTACATAATGATGTACTTTTTGAAGATTTTGTTGATAATGTATTAACATGTGATGGCAGATTCCTTGATGAATTTAATGAATCTAGTGAATTTATTCATGTTTGTGAGGCTAAAGAAGAGCATGTTTAGACAATTCATTCTAATGTTTATTTTTTTCCATGGATAAAATAAGAATGGTTGCTTAATGTTTCTATTATAGTTGATATGGATGATTTTTTATCATTTAATCGTTTTTTTTTAAAATAAGATGCTCAGCCTATTGATTTTCATATCACAAAAACATTGGAGATGAATGGTGATATTGATTCATTCCATTTGCAGACTCGGCTTCAAGGCTAGAAAATGAATGTGAAGGTGTCAAATGATTTCCTGAATGTAGTGATCCTAATTGCTCTACATGTCTAGAAATTGTTTCCTTCTTGAATGTTACAATCTTGAAACTTCAAGCATATCTTCAAACACTAAGGTTGAAGAACAAAAGATAGAGTTGGTAAACTCAATTTATGAGACATATGAGAACTCAAATCACACATATGAGTGCAATATGTTTCCTACCATTTTGGAAAGGTATGAGCTTATAAATGAGTTCATTAAACTTATCTTAATTAAATTAGAAGAACTTGGAACAACATTTAGATGCCCTTTATGAAACTAGAAGAGAGTGTTATTGGGATTATCGGGTCTTTTAAAACTATCAATGATGAAGTGAACTTGCATGATAAAAGCTTTGAGGAGTTAAAACTATTATTTAATTTAGACAATTCACATGAACATGTTTCACTTCATTCAAATGATCCCAATTTTCCATTAACTAATTTTATGTTGGAAGAGCCAAAATGTGATGAATTGCTACAATGTTATGATGAGTTATGTTATGGATACATCTTAGATTCATAATATGACTTGTTTTTTTCGTAACTACTAACAAACCGATATTTTTTTCGAGAAAAACACAAATACAATTTTTGTATTTGATCATGGTATTCACTTTCAAAGTAGTGAGTTTTCAGTTAGTTATGATATTGAATACTTGCATATTGATGCTTCTAGTCCTAACCTTGTTGTTGAGCCTTTTAATCTGATTTAACTAACATTTTGGAACAACAAGGAGACCACTCAAGTGAGAAATCATAAGTTGGTTTTTGTTTACTAGAAAAATATGCATCTGTGTTGGATGATAATTTGGATATTGGTCAAAGTTTTAGGTTTAACAATGTTCACAAGTTCAAATTTTACAAACCATTATCCTCTTTTCCCAAATTAATTTTATGCTAACTTTTGAACCTAATGAAAAAATTAGTGTGGATCTTCCAAATGTGCATGTTGATATTGATTATTTTTAGCTTGGTTCAGAGTTTTGGGATTGGGTAGATCAATTTTATTCTCAATAGGAACCTTGTTTTGATGTATTTTCATTTTTTGGTTATGATTTCACATTTTAATTGTCGGACTTAGTATTCCTATTTAATATTCCTTGTGGATTGTATGGTTAACATTTTGTTTGTTAAAGAAACACCCTACTTTATTGAGAAAAGGATCATATTTCTCCATTATCGTGAATGGATTAATTAAATGAGGATTGGAGTGTTATTTTCCTTATATATATTTTAAATACTTATACAATTGGTTTTTTTCAATAAGTGTTTTACATAACTAGACATATGTGGATTTTAGAATTCTAATCATATTGGCTTTGCAGATATTTTTAGTTTAGTTTGGAAGTAAAAAGCTTGGTTTTGTTCCTTTACACCTTGGGAGTGACTGGAGTTATCTTTTGGAGGCACTAGTCTACTTCTACATATTTTTTAGGATCTATGGTTACTCTTAAGGGGTGTCCATCCCATGCAGATAGATCTAATTTTGCACTCAAAATTGTCCACCTCATTTTGGGGCCTTAGAGTTAAATTTTCAATCTTCAACCATGAAAACTTTATCATTTTGGTATCCATATGTTTTTAAAATCACCAAAAATGATTACATGTCATTTGTATATGTCTTTATAGGCTTCTCCAAAACAATTGGCTAATTTGAAGTGTTTTAAGCCCCCAAATGTTCAAAGTGATAACTAAATAGTTAACTTTCTATTGAGAAAACCATCATATTTAATTGGAGTTACAAGGAGGGAAACTTGGTAGTCATTGGTCACTTGTTTCATTTAATGATTGATCCCATATGTACAATGGGAAGATCTCAATTACATTTATAAGCATAATGGATGCCTTTTCTAAGTGGAGAAAAGGCTATGTCATTAAAAATTTTTTACGCAAGATGAGATAGGATCGAGTTGGTCACAAGCTCGTGGATTTGATCCAGATGAAGGGTCATTAAATAAGTTAATTCCCAAGGTGTTCATGAGTTAGGTAGCCCCTGAATAAGTTGGAGCTATCCAATATTTGGGAGGGTTGGTATTGGTCCACATAGACCAATGACAACACCCCCATCACGAATAATTATGAAGGAAAAAGGTGAAGGAATTATGTTCTTGGGTTCTTAAGAACTCAAGGGCCCCAACACTTGATTGATCTGATGGCCTAAATGAGGCAAGAAGGCCCAAGAACGTGAATGTCGTGATTGGTCCATGTAGACCAATGAAGACACTTTTTGGCCTCAGGGATTTTAATCCCATGGATGTCATGGTGACCCGACACAAACCCGAGAGCCCAAATGAGGCATGATTGGTCCATGTGGATCAATCACGAGGATCACTTAGACTCAGATGAACACAAGGAAGGTGACCGAGAGACCCATGAACATCGGTGAAGTCTAGAAATAATCGAGATGGACATGTGGAATGAAGCGATTGGTCAATGGTATTTAATGAGCTTAAATTTGATATCCAAAAATAAAAAGGGAAATATGCTTGGGGACTTCAAACTAGGAGACTCTATGGACACAACCAACAAATTTTTTTTTAGCTATAACTTTTGATTTGAAGCTCCAAATCATTAAAAAATAGTATCATTGGAAATATTGTGAAAAGGGCTACATGATTACATAAATTTGGGGTGAATTGATGAAGTATTTTTCTTATATTTTGTGATATAAATTTTGATAGAATTTCCTATCCTTTTTCTATCATTTGTCACTTTGTTTCTCAGTTTTCCCACTTTTTCATGTGTGTGGTACCTCCTAGATGCTCTTAAATTGTGTGTGCTTATCAAGGAATGTAATTGGTGCCCTTAGATATTTTAGAAGTTTTTATTAGTGTTAATTATCATCCTAATCCATGGTGGAGCCATTGAAGTGATTTTTGCATGTTTATTCCTCTTCTCTCATTAGTTCTCCACATTTTGTAGCTCCCCCATTTCCAATTCTAGAATGTTATATCATTGTATAAATTGATGAAGTGGTTAATTCATCATATCATCTTCTATATTATCCATTTTGGTATGATCTCCAATCTCTTTGATTGTCTATGTAGGTGTTCATTTTAGCTTTGTTTTAGATGTTTGGAGAAGGAATTACCATAGTAAATTCAAGGATATAAACATTAAGATTTGGGAGAGTAGTTATGTTTGTTTTATTGAGTCATGAACAAGATATTAGATTATAAAGGAAGATAACATTTGAGGAAAATGTGTATTCACTCAAATTGATAGAATCTCTATCTAGTCATTATATGTAAAGGTTTGATGTGTAGTCATAAAGGAATTTGGTTGTAAAATCCTTCTGGATGATTTAACCTAAATGGTTAAAATATTTAAGGGGTAGTAACTAATTGAATATTATCCTAATCAACTAATTTCCAAAGCTAATTACGAAATATCAGGATAATACATGAAACAAGATATAAAATGATAGATAAATGAAATTAAGTACTAGAAATGAGGAGGAGATGACTTGGATAATATCCTACAATGTGTGTTGATATGCGTTGGTCAGATGACTAGAAAATGATGGAAATGATCTGAAAATTCTTTGACATCGAGACTATGTCTTGAATAGTGTCTGGACCAAAGCGTATGGTATAAACCAAAGAATACCCTATTATGGCCCTTTATGTATGCCCTTGTCCTTATGTATATTTAGCTTTGTAAACTTTTTGTGCTTTAGCACTACTTTTATTATACTCGTGTCTGTAATTTGGACCTATAATATTGTATGATGTTCATTGTGTAATTGATTCAATCTTCAAAACCCTAAATGGTGAGAGAGTCCTAGAAAATAAAAGTTACGTGGGTTATGGGCACCCATGTGCATTGCTGACATTTTCACTACTCCAAAGAGGGATGAAACCACACATTTTTCTCTCCTATCATGTGATATCTAGAATGTATGTAACCAAAATAATAACCATGATCTTACAACAATGGGATTATACTTGATCTTTTCCCTAGCTTGACTTGAATTTGATAAGTTTCCTTTTATATTTATAGACTTGAGTGGATGATTCCCTAGAATGAGCAAATGATAAGCTCAAGGGATTCTTGGAGTAGCTTTATTTTTTATTTCTTTATTATTTTCTCATTATGATGTTAGGTTCCAAGTAGAATGAATTCCCCTTTTCAATGGGAGATGAATAACTTGCTTATATATGTGTTCTAGATTTGAAAAACTTGAATAAGGCTAACTAGAAGTGTATGAAATAATTAAAATTGAAAAAATTATATTTATAGGAAGAGGGAACAAAGCATCCAAGTCAGCCCATAATGTATGGGTGTTATGGCCCTTCTGGACGTTATGGTCTTAGAGGCATGTGTAAGTAATCTAAAAGTTAGAATTGTAATATGTGAGGGTATAACCTGATTTTATGGATTAATATGACCATTATATGAATAAGTAGGTTGTATGTGCAAGCAAGAATGAGTGAGATATAACTAGGGATAACATAATTGGTCAAATTGAGAAAGTGTGAGCTAGTGTAAGAGCATTGTACAAATTGTGTTGTTAAAGACATGAATTACCAAAATGAGTGTCTACATTTTCCCCCCTTTAAGTATGGAATTAAAAATTGTGTGCTTAAAGGAAAATTCACCTAAGTGTGTAGACACACTTTACCTTTCTCATAGTTCCTTGTGCTAGGAATTTATCTTTGTTCTAGTTGTGTGTTTTTCCAAGATGAGTACATGTATAGAAAAGTGTAGTCAATTTCCATAGTATAGGAAATTAAACTTTAACATGAAAATATTGAACTTAGTGTGAAAATAGAAATATGTAAGTAGAAAAAAAAAAAGAAAGAGTACACTTGATTGTTTTGTAAGAGAGAGGGAGAGAGTACTCCCACTACCATTTTTGTGGAGATTTGTTGAACTTGTGTTGAATTGGTTGGAAGGACTTTGGGGTGATCAATCCCCAAGTGGAATGTGCCAAGGAGAATAGAAAAAAGTGTAAATAAACCCCCATGGTGAAGATAATTTATGGGATGCATTCTATTTTCTCCGCATACTCTTCAAAAAATATGAGAAATGGGAATTCAATCCTATGAGGATAATAGTCACCTCAACTTCCCAAGACCCATAGATAAGTGTCACTACATATGAACATGAACCCAATTGATTTGTAAATGATGACACAATGTACTGAGGAAATTGCTAGTTTATATGTACCCTTGGTGTCACCATAACTTGAATTATATAATGTATTTATCATTGAAATCGAGTGAAAAATTGTATAAATGCCCCTTAGAAATTATACTATGAGAGAAAATTGTTAAACCTTCCCCCAAGATGTAATCATATGGAATGGGCCATAGCATCCATATGTTATGGTCCTTTGCTATATGGTATGGTCCCTATGTATTTTTAAACCCAAGTTCTATTTATGATCCATTTTTATACCTCTAACCTATTTGAATTATACTTGTTATTTTATTTCCTAATTCAAGTTGATACGAGGGTGAAATATCATATGATGGTTTCCCCCTTGTTTGGGAATGTGAGATAGAACATGTGTGATTTTGGCCCAAACAAGAGGACATGTAGCTGATGTGCACATGTGTTGTAGGATTCCTTATAGGGAACAATGGGAGTGCATGGTGTATACCATGGCACATACATAGTAATATAATAGAAAAACTAGCAAGTATTAGTAAAAAGAAATATAAAAACAACACAATAGATGTAAGAAAAACATATTAGGACACACAAATATAATAACATGGAAAACATTATGTCACATACATGAGGACACCACTTAGGATGTCACAAGACAATCAAGGCACTTGATCAAGGCCGAAAACAAAAACAAACAAGTAACATAAGGTATTTCCCACAAACAAGTGAAACACATAGAAACATGTAAAATAAGAAACAAGCCATAATATGAAGATGATTACAACTTGAAGTAACCTACATAATAGATATTACACATGAATCACCCAATAGCATGTTAGAGTAATAAATAGTATGATACAATGTATGTACTGAGTGAATGAGTTAAGATAAATTAAATTAGAAAATATTGGAATAATAAGCACATGTATGTGAGAAGTGTAAGTGGATGCCCATTAGTTCGAAGAATTCAAGAGAAATCAAGCATACCATGTGAATGTAACATGTGTGTAGCCTACATTCAACTCAATATACCATATGAATCACATGTATCAGAAAAAAAAGGATATAACACATGATAAGATAACATGATAAATAAAGTGCAACATGAATAATATGTAATAAAAACAACCAAGCAAGAGTGATGCAAATATTTTGGATGTTTGTATATATTTGAATGTTTTTATTATTTTTAGCATATTTGAATGTTTTTGTATTTTTAGGCCCCCTAAGGCATAGATGAAAACCTATTCTCTAAAGAGAAGGAAGGGTGATCCAAGAATTCCCTATGGGGGAAATATTTGATTTTTAGCACTTTTGATGAATATATATTATGCAACCAAAGAGGGGGAAGCAAGGTTTCCCCCCAGTATGTGTGTGTGTAAAGTGAGGTTTGGGTGTGTATCCACTCCCTCAATAATCAAGTTAAACCTATAAACAAAGTGTTTCATCGGAAAGAGGGGGAATCATATACCTTCCATGGGTGAGTAGCATATGAACTATCCAATGATTACAATGAGAACCTCCTAAGGAGGTGGAGAAGATACTAGGGGAGATGGAGTTTGGGCCTTAGTGTTCACTAAAGAATGTAACCCAAGTGAAGGTATGCCATAAAAAGTTTGGGATGTAGAAGGTCAAGATGGACTAGATCCATAAGAATCCATGTGTGACTTAGATGATTGGTGAATAGGAGTATGAGGGGGAAACCATATAGTGAAATGTTTTTTGAGTGATGTAAGAATTAAGCATACCTATGCGTATATGAAGAGGTATGTGAAAGAGATGGTATAATGAAAAATATGCAAGAGACTCAATGTAATGAGGGAAGTTGGTATACACCTTAGGAAGAGGGAGAGACACAAATCCAATAACAAGTATAAGCTGATGATGTAGAAGCATGGGGAGCAATAAAAACATACGAAGGTGTGCATAAATTAGCATAGGTAATAATATTATGAGTAGCAACATGTATACAAGTATTGGCTAATATAGCATAGAGGATTCCATCTAATAGGTAGTGGAAGTAATATTATGAACTTGATTTTGTAAGTCATCTATAATTTGCATGAGAGAGAATAACTTCCTATGGAGGAATAACATAGGTAGTAAGAGGCTCACTCTTCATTGGGTTACATCTTGGAATCCAATATATGTAGCTAGAGGGACATTATTGGGTCATGATTGATCTTTATCATTATAGAGATCTGACATTGTCACTAGGAGGACTATGAGAAGATATAAAAGGAATGGAATCTTGGACACCCTTATGAAAAATTATTTAGCATGGGAAGAAAAAGAAGAAATAAAAGCATCATTATGTTCACCATTATGTAAAATATCCTTTTGAAAAGTAATAGAGAAATACATACATCATTTGTAACAACATTTTGTTCACAAACATCTAAGACATCATGTTGTGAAAGAAAGAGAAGGAACACTAGCATCATTTGCAATAACATTTTGTGCATGAGTAGATACAATATCATTTAGAGGAGGAAGGGAAGGAATGCATGTATCATTTACAACCAAATTTTGTGCATAAGTATTTGAAAGACATCTTTGAGAGGAAGAAGGATATCCCATTCAAAATGATGTGCATCAAGGATATCTTCTGTAATATCCCAATTGTAAAGGTGAGTAGAGATTACAACATGCATGACATGCAACCAAGGTCAACCTAGAAGAATATTATAATTGAGATTATTAGGCATGACCTAGTATGGAACATTAAGAGTATAAGGACCTACTATAATTGGAAAAGTGATCTCCCCAATACTCACTTAGGTATATTTTCAAACCCATGAATACATAGGGAAGAGGGAGTTAGTTCATAGAAAAAAATACTATTTTATGTAAAAAAAAAAAAATTGAATATGTTAAGGCCATAAGAAATTATCGACAAGAGAATGTTTGACCAATGTGTTATGAATTTTGACTTGGATATAGAATGGAGGAGCCTCAACCATGATAAAAGAATAGAGAATCGTTAGAAACCCTATGACCCTAGAATGTAGAAAATCAATGCAGAGAGAGAGAGATAGAAATCGAGTTCAACATACAATACTCGGGTTCACCAAATGATTTAATCTAACCTAAATGGTTAATTATTTAAAGGGTAGGAGCTGATTAAATTATATTAATCAATGAGTTTCCAAATCTTATTGTAGAAATATCAGTATAATACATAAAACAAATAATAAATAAATGAAGTATAAAGCAATGCAAAGAGAGGAGGAGAAGAATTAACTGATATCCTAGATTTTGTGTTGATTTGGCTAGTTTGATGAATGGAAAAGGCTTTAAATAATTTTACAAATATTTTCCATTTGAAATTGTGTCGTGAAAAGCTACTAGGACCAAATCATATGGTATGGACCAAAGCGTACCCCCATTATGGCCCTTTTTATACACTTTGTTCCCTTTGTAATTTCATCTCTACAAATTTTTTGTATTTCATGGCTTCATGTTTTCTTGTTTAGAATATGGACCTCCTATACTTTGTGATGTTTTTGATCATGTAACTAATTCAATCTTCAAAACCTATATGGTGAAAAGAGTCCTAAAATCAAATGTTAGGTGGGTTTTGGGAACCCTTATGCACCGCCAACATTTCCACTACTCCAAAGAGGGATCAAACCACATGTCATTCTCACCTAGCATGTGATATCTAGAATGTATGTAACCAAATTAATAACCATGATCTTGCAACAATAGGATTGTACTTGATACTTTCCCTAGCTTGACTTGACTTTGATAAGTTACCTTTTATATTTGTAAATCTAAGTGGATGAATTCCCTAGAATGAGTATGCAAATTATATGAAGCTCAAAGGAGTCTTGGAGTATATTTTTTGTTATTTCTCTTAGTATTTTCTCATTAGGATGTTAGGTGCCAAGTAGAATGAATGCCCCTTTTTAATGGGAGATGAATAACTTTCTTATATATGTGTCCTAGATTTGAAAACCTTGGATAAGGTCGACTAGAAGTGTACCAAAGGAATTCAAATTGAGAAAATTACCATTAGAGGAATAAGGATCAAAGCACAAGGTCACCCCATAATGTATGGTGTTATGGCCCTTCCTGGACTATGGTCCCAAAGGTATGTGTGAGTAATCTAAAAGTTGGAATTGGAATATGTGAGGGTATATCCTAATTTTATGGATTGATATGATTTCATGAAAAAAGTAGGTTGTATGTGCAAGAAAGAATGAGTGATATATAAAGGGATAAGGGATGATTGGCCAAATTGAGAAAGTGTGGCCTAATGCAAAAGCATTGTATAATTTGTGTTGTTACAAGACATGAATTACCAAAATGAGTGTCTATTAGATCTAAATGTATGTGGTTTAATGATTGTCTGAATTGTGGGGAGCTATAGCAATTGTGTAAATTGATGCAACTTATATTTGACTCCTTCATCTTAGCTTTACATATTTGGCCCATTAGGATAAGGCATGTATGAATTTGGAATCATTAACCACCCTTTTCAAACGTTGTTGTACTTCTCTTCTTGAGACCTCTATCTATCCCGCACATCTCGTAGAGGCCCTTTTAATATAACTTTAGATATATCTTTGTTGTAATGATCTGTTTTTCTACAACCTTTGCCTAGTTTAAGTAGTTTTATGATCCTCTTGCTAGTGACAGCCAATTGGGTGGGAAATCATAGTGGTTGGGCTACTTATTTGGGTTTGTCACACCTATAATTGCATACTTTGTGTTATTTGGCACATATTGGGTTATTTTAGGTATTTCCATGGGTTTCACAAATCTGAAGAGTTGGAAGTTAACCACCTTCCTATTTGTTGACCTTGAATCTTCCCTGATTGGAGAAGAGCCACACTTCTACAATAGCATATCTTCCTCTCTTCACTTTATAATAGGTGATGTAGATTTGGGAGCTAATAGGGTGGAAACATGTGGTGGCTTGAATCACTCTCTTATCCTCTTTTAGTTGGATAATTAGGATGGTAATCCAGCTAGTCCTTTCAATTTTAATCCTTTTTAGTTGGAAGAGGAGGATTGTTATCTTTTGGTCAAGAAAGAGAGGGTGTGTTTTGATTGTAATTCTAAGGATACTACTAGTTTTCAATTTGTAGTTTCCTTAAAGAATGTAAAGAAAGTGGTTTTTCCTTGGGCCATTGAGAAAATAAAGAGTTTGGGTAGGTATTTGAAGACAGTTGAGATAGAACTAGTTGAGTTGTACATGAAATATGATACTTGTTTTTCAAAGATGAGGAGAAAAAAATCAAGGGAGATAGAATTTTTAAGACTTAGTTTTTGGCTTAGAGAGAGGTTAGATGGAAGATGAAGAGTTAGGTGGTGTAACTTGAAAAGGGTGATGAAAATACAATTTTTCCATAACTTTTCTAATCATAGGAAAAGGGTCAATACTATTTGGGAAATGCAAAATCCTGATGGAAATATATTCAAGAAGTTCTCAAAGATAGTTGATTTAGGGGTTAAGTAATTTCAATCTATCTACAAAGAACCTGATAGGTTTTCATAATGGAAGTTATATAGCTTACATTTTACTTTCCCATATTCATGTATGAAGATGATAACAATATGTTAGTGGAGGAAGTTTCAAAATAAGAGCTAAATTTTGTGTATGATTCTTTCAAGAAAAATAAAATTTTGGGTCCTAATGATTGGCCCATGAATTTTTTTCATTGGTTTTTATGATATTTTTATGGAGTTCTTTCTCAAATTCATTGAGGAAGTAAAGAATAGTGGAAAGATGTCCAAAGGTGACATCAATTCCATGTTCCTTTCATTGATTCCTAAGAAGGAGAATCCTACTACTTTTGATGAGTTTAGACTTATTTATTTGTGTAATTATGTCTACAAAATTATTATCAACCTTTTGGTTGTTAAAGTTAAGAAGATTTTGTCTGAAGTTATTTCTCAAAACATTTTGGTAATTATTTTCAAGGAAAATTTTAGATGTTATTAGAGTTTCCTAAGAGGGTATACACTTTATTAGTTTAAGGAAATTACCTATGATGGTCCTAAAATTTGATTTTTCAAAAAAAAATATGATATAGAAAGATGGTTATATTGTTAGGCTAATGTTATTTGATGTGGGTTTCAGTATTCCAATGGTAAAATAGATGTGGGTTGTATTTCTTTAGTGTTATTTATTGTTCTTATAAATGGTTCTTATTCTAATATTTAAAGCCTTCTAAAGGTCTAAGACATGTGTGTCCTTTATCTCCTTTACTTTTTTTACTGATTGTTGAAGGTTTGAGTAGGGTTTTAATGGATGCCAAAAGGATTGGGTCCATTTTGGGGGTCAAATTAGTGGGAATTTGGATTTAACTCATTTATTATTTGTTGATGTTGTCTTGTTGTTCTCTAATGGTAATCAAAGGGAAGATAGAAAGTTATAATACATTATGGATTCCTTTTGTTTTTCTAGTAGAATGGAGCTTAATATGTATAAATCTACCATCATTTTCAATGAATTGGTGCTTGAGATCAAACTTATGTTGATAAGGATTTTTCCTTTAAGCCCCTAGACTTCCAAGATGGATTTAAATATTTGGTTTTTTTTCGAAACCAAATGGTTATAGAAGAGTGATTGGGGTTGGTTCTTTAAGAAAATTTATTCCAAGATAAATAATTGGTGTCACAAGTGGTTTTTATAAGTAGGAGATTGACATTAGTGAAGATTGTTCTTGAGGCTATTTTAGTGTTTTGGCACTCTTTGGATTTTATTCCTAAAGGTATTTTGGACAAAATCGGAATATTTATTTCATATTCCTTTAGTCTAGATGAAAGGAGCATGAGGTTATTCCATTACTTAAGTGGTAGCACAAAAAAATTCTAAGGAGAATAGTGGATGGGGTCCAAGAATATCCAAACATGTGTTGAAGCACAACATTCAGCTTCAATTTTGTCCAACCGCCGAACAACGAGAAGATATTTTCACAAAGTCACTTGCACGTGACAAGTTCGAGTTGTTCGGAGAGTTCCTCTCTCATCTCTTGAATGATGCACAATTAAGGGGGAAATGTTAGGATAAAATATTATTATCCTAATTAATTATGCATAGTATAATTATTTAATTAATTTTATTAATTAAATAATAATGGTTATTAAATAAACCATATTTTGTTATGTATTGTTATATGGTTCATAAACCATATTTGTCTTTCATGATGTTGTTATATTGTTTTGAACAATATATTTGTTTGTATATTTAATTGTTGCTTCTGGATGTTATTGGAAGCTTGTGTATTTGGAACTTGGTTTCACCGTGCAACTTAATCTTCTGCTTGTATTCTATGTGCAATATCTATAAATATTGCAGCCATTCTCTCGTAGTTTTTGGTTGATTGAGATTAATAAAACTAATCAAAGCTTACTTCGCTTTCTCAATCTACGTTTTTATAAGTAGGAGATTGACATTAGTGAAGATTGTTCTTGAGGCTATTTTAGTGTTTTGGCACTCTTTGGATTTTATTCCTAAAGGTATTTTGGAAAAAAATCTGGAATATTTATTTCATATTCCTTTGGTCTAGATGAAAGGAGCGTGAGGTTATTCCATTACTTAAGTGGTAGCACAAAAAATTCTAAGGAGAATAGTGGATGGGGTCCGAAGAATATCCATATTTTGGCACATCCTTAGCTATTAAAATTTTATGAAGGATTCTTACAAAAGAAGGTCTATGGAGGGATATTCTTGTTCGAAGTATATTTGTTATGGAACTATTATAAACCAAATTAAAAATCCTATGAAAATTATTTAAAATGTTTCTAATCAATATAAGGCTCTTATCTTGTCCTTTCCCGATTGGACAATATTTGGGTTGGAAAGTGGGAAATGGAAAATAGGTCAAAATTGGTTTTGATTCTATCTTGGGCTATAGGAATATAATGATTTTACCGGATAATCTTATTATTTCTATATAAGATGTAATTTATTTACCCTCAATAAAGTGGGAGATTCAAATTCTTCATATATTTTGACATAAGGATGGAAAAAGCAAATGATTTGGGATTTAATGGAGAATAGGAGTTATGTGGAAGGAAACATTGAAATTCTTATAGAGTGTCATATTAGGTTGAGAAATGAAAATGATACTCTTGTTTGGGCTTTTAAAAAATCTAAAGGAGATTTTTTGGTTTTTCTTGGGTACAAGGATTTTTTTCCTATTGATCCTCAAGGGCATATTTGATGGTGGAGGCAAATATGGAAATCAATGGATCCTAAAAATACTTAAATGTACTTGTGGCTAGTACTAAGAAATAATTATTTAACTTAGGAGGTGTTCATTGAGGATATGTAGACATGGTCCTAGGATTTGCATGTTTGTAGGTCAAAAGAAGAAAATATTATCCATTTATTGATTAAGTGTCCATATGCTCAAGCAGGTTTATAAAGAAGCTTAGTGTATTACTTGGTATTTCCAAATATTTAGAATGGTGATACCTTATAGGCTTGTTTAAGACATTAGTATAGGAAAAAGAGTTGAAAGAGATTAGGACATTTCCATATCATATATATTATGGCATTTGGTATGATATGAACCTTTATATTTTTTAAGATAAGTTTATACCTCATTTCAAGTTATGTCTCATGTGTGACCCATGGTTCTTAATGTCAAAGTGACCCTATTACAATAGTATCCTCGACATGTTGCAACATTGATTGTTAATAAAACTATTATGTGGATTTTTTTATGTTGTTAGCCTAAGAAATCTTTATTTTAACAATATGGGTAGTTTATGATTTTTTATATTCTCATTTTATTAAGTTCAAAGCTGGTTTAGGCCTAGGGTCCAATAATTTTACAAAATTTCATGCTCTAAGATTTCTTCTGAAGTGGGCTCTAGATAGAAGTTTTAAACATTTTCAGGTTTTTGGAGACTTTTATCTTTCTCTAAATTGGATGAAGGGTTCTTATCAACTTCATAATATTTATCTTAGACTTATGGGAGAGTTATTGATGGATGTGAAGAACAATTTTGAAATCTTTATTTTCACACATGCTTACAGGGAATTGAATCGGGTTGTTAATAAAATTCTAAAGAATGTTAGCGGTTTCCTAAAGGCATTATGGAGATGGAGAAATACATTTATGGTATATACAAACATGCCCAATTATATATCTAATATTTTGGATTTATTTTTTACTCATTTAGCGATGTTAGGTATTAGGTCCTTTAGAGAGGGCTTTAGTTGAACTTTCCATTTCCTTTTTGTTGGGTTATTTTGTGTCTTTTTAATGATACTATGTATTGGGGGAATATTGTACTAGATTATGTGTTATATTTTGATTTTATATTGGGGTTTATTAATTATTTATTTATGGGTTCTAGTTTTTTCCAAACATTGTTTATGTTTTTTCATGTGCTTTAAAGACTGTAGTGTAATTTCCATTCTTACTTGAATAGAATTTCTTATTTTTTCTTGGAAAAATAATAATCATGCATTGATCTCTTATATTTGTACCTTATATAATATGTGATTATTTAATTAATAATTTTTTTATTAGATACGGTAAAAACATGGATCAGCTCCTAGGGGCCATTACAAAAGGAGGAACAAAAAACAAAAAGCAAGAAGGAAATGAAAAAGTCCCAGAAATGAGTTAAACATGCTTAAATCTTACAATTAAGGACCAAACTTAGAAGAAAGGTGGGGAAACTAGAGAGAAGGAGAAACAGTATCCAAAATAGTAAAACAGTAGAAGTTTTCCAAAATTCCGCCAACAATCTAGAACTAAAAGTTAATTTTTTAGGGATCCCCCATTGTTACCGTTGTGGCTATCTTTGTTCACACCACTCTCATCACCTTTTTCATTAATATCATCCTCTAGCTCATCCTCGAGCTAATACACGCAAGTTGAAAATCCTTCTTTTGTTTTCCCTCCTTCATCCTTTCCAACTTGTCGCTAAGCTTTTGACCTAGTCCTCCACCTCCAAAAGTTTACCTGGACTTCACATGTGCAATGAAATTTTCTTAGAAGCATTGATGACATCCATCATTGTTTCCTTTGGCCAACATTTGTTTCTTCCATCACATGGAGCACCCCTCTAAGTATCGAACCTTACTGTTTAAATCCTCAAAACCCTTTAAATTACCATCCTGTCACATTTTCTCAAAGTGGCTCGCTTCCCATGACCATCCTCACCCATATCTTTTCTAGAATCCTCCCCCACAATTTTGCATTTTCTGGCCTTCATCTTGGTGAGGAAATCAATGAGAGTGAGGTCATCCTCATCCACATGTTCTTTTAGGGAAGGGGATAGAGCAGGTTTCCCATTTTCATACATCAGAAGAATGAGCCCTTCGTGCAGAGGTAACTCCACTTTCTCTTGTTGGAAAGCCATTAAAGAGTTAGTTAGAGACATAAACAGAAAGAAGGGGATGCTCACCATGACCTTATGGCGGAACATGTTTAGAAGGGTCAAATGGTGAGTATAGATTTTTCTATATTTTCCTCTAGAGTGATGTACTTCATGATTTGAAGGCACACCTCTCTCCATATACCCGGAATGCATGACCTGGAAATACCATCCGTAAAGAAAGAACATCTTTCCTTGCCAACAAAGAACAACTCAATTTCTTGTTCTCTATGGGTTCTATCCTTAAAAATTTTAAGCCCATCCATTTTCATGTTCATGACCAAGGTGATGGAGGACTCAGACACCTCAATTTCCATCCCTCTGACAACAAACTTATCCACTTTCCAAGCTTTTCCAAAATCCTTAGACAAGGAAGGATCATGACCATGTAATTTAGCAATGAAATTATTGAAACCCCAATCCTAAGCCTATTCCATAGAGGTTGATTAAAAGCTTCAATGCTTTGGCTAGCAGGTTCCACTCTAATCTTATCGCCCCCATATTCACTAGATCGAGATCTTCTTCTGTTTGCTACTAAAATTCAAGAAAAACCTTCTTTCACACTAGTAGTAAACCTTGAAAAACAAGATATTAAGTAAGTTTTTGTCGCCACATTGTGGCTCACTCATGCCAACATTATAGAACTTAGTGCCCTCTATCTCTACTAATGATATCATTAATGTATGTGGGTAATATATAAACTTTACACCATATCTTATAATCATTACAATTGATTCCATGATTGGCCATCTTATCCGCACATTTGTTCCCTTGACGAAAGGTATGATTATAAGAAATGCTATCAAAAAATTTAAGTTTCCTTTACATCATTGAGTTAATGTAATAAATAAACTCATCTATGTTGAAAACTTGATTATATCATATAATTTATAAATTTTCACACCCTCGCAATTACCTTTTACATCCTTTGTCATAATATTGTATAGTATCCTTATGATATCACCATATTATTTCCTTTTGATCACCCTCACATATATTTTTATCACACTTACACCTTCATCGTTATCTTCCTAAATACCTCAAAGTTCCCTTCATCCTTCTTTTCCTACTTTCATAGCTTTCCCATGCTTAGGTTTCCCTCTCATACAACATCTACCATGGTCGATGCCATCTATTAAGAATATTTCCATTACTAAAATCATCAACCATCGTTGATGTTGTTAGGTTAATTATTTTCATGGTTTATGACATTAACCATAGTCGATATTGTCAACTAGCATAAATAATTAATGATATCATTAGGATATTTATACTAGGTATTTGAGCCCTCATTCCATAATTCATACATCATTCATTTGGTATTCTAGTGCTCAACAATATTCCCTAAAGGATTAAGAAGGTCTTGAAGTTGGTTATATTTATCTTACTGAGATCCATTGCAGAGCATTGGGTACTTAGAATCTACAAGCATATGAGTTTCACTTTCCATGGTCTTCCAAGCCTTTGGATTAATTGGATTCTTTAATCAAGGATGTTCTACGCCTTCTTCTTCTTTTTTGATCACTCACATCAACTCTCTCTCTCATAGTGTGATGTTGATTTTGGGGGACTTTAATGTGATAATGGTCCCTCCATATAGGTAAATATATCTAAAATCATCTTCCTATATTTTCATTTCATATTTGAATGTCGTGGACATGGTCATGCATAGATTAGGATATGGTAGCATATTATTTTCTATTACATTATTTATTTATCATTCCTTGCACAACCATTGATCTTACTTTTCAATCTCTTGGACCTCTCTAAAAACCTTAAAAATCTTACCTAATAACATCTTGTATATTTTATCTCATTATTACCATGATTACAATCCTACTTACAACCTTATTATCATCATTTTATAATTGAGAGCTAGCTAGATGCCACTACCCTATTATAGGTCTAGGATTTGAAATCACATGCCTTCTATAGAGTGTGGAGTAATGCCTTCTAAGCTCCATGTCTACATAAACTTATAATTTAAGGTGTCCATATTTTGTGTGGTTATCTTCATTATCCTAGTCTAGAACACTCCCATTATAGAGAGATGAAAGGAATTGTTATTGGGCTACTCTTTATTTGCATACACTCTACCGAACATGAAATGAATCGAACCCTCTCTTTTAATCGATTCTTATCCATGTTTCTCTAATAAATACTATTTATAATATTTCCTAAATCATATTATAACCATGTCATTATCTCTTAGTTTTTTTATAATGAGCCTCGACCCATTTATATTTTATATGGATGCTCCTTTCTCCCTTCCATATCAACCATTAATTTAAATTGCACTTTTTATCAACCACAACCAACACTAACTATGAATTAAATGTTATTTAAATAAATGAATTACATCCTAGTATCTTTAGGAATTTGGATTATGGGGCCATGATCATTCTTATTAAGGATGGTTCCCTTATCCACATGTTCTAAACAAAGGCATCCATGGAAATAAATGGCCATAGGACCAATTTAGTGATTTAATAAAAATAGAATTAAATATAATTTTAGAGTAACTAATATGATAAAATACAATAAATATACAAATTTTAAGCACTCAAGAAATATAAATCTATAAGTAAATATGATAGATAAATGACTTAGTTGAATCTTGTGCAACTGGAATAATCCGGGACAGTGTAAAGTATTGAACAAGATTGAAACATTGTCGCAACTATGCCTCGTAAATTTTGGAACTTGAGAATGATGTCGACACATGTGTCCGGTGTTGGATAAGGGCGCTGGTGAGTGTTACTAGGTGTTGGTGAGTGCACATAAGCTCAAAATCTACTTTCTTTTGTGTCGTTAGGGTTTCATTGAACCTCCTATTAGTCACCTAGAATTTGCTCTTTGATCACCGAGGGTACTGTAGCCTAGAAAAAAACCCTAACTACTGCACAAGATTGTAAACACATCAAATCTTAATGAAAATGCAATATGGGAAGTCGACATACCTTGGCGGTCACCCGATGAGTGAACTTATGGCCTAAGTATCGCACTACATTCCGAACTCCATGTAGTTATTTGTTTTGATGTATGAAATGATGTCCTTAGGTTTTCCTCATGCTAATGATGTCAAGATAGCATGGGTTATAACTAGATAAGATGCAAATATGTGGTATGAAATTGAGAACTTCCCCTTCATATGAATTATATGCATCCCAAAAATGTAGTCCCTTTAATGGTAGTGATATTATGTAGATGTGATTTCCCCTTAAATGTGAGTGTATGTTGTGTGTATATATGGATATCCTATTTGAATTTAGACATTAGTGACCCAAAAGGCCAACTATGAGCTTGGGATAAGGATAAGAAAACTATAAAATCCAGCCATAGATATCAAAATAAGTAAAAATAATGAACATGACAAGAGCGCCTCGAATGGACAAGCACCTAGACGCTATTGTCCAAAATGGGCACTAGTCGGCCTAAGGTAAATGATGACAGATGTGAAAAGACATATAGACAAGAATCCCTGACCAAGACTAGGTATAAAAATGACATATGTGAGAGAGTAAGACAATAGAAACAATCAAAACAAGTGAACAGACAAAGGATTGTGTCACTAGTGAATAATTTTATTACTTAATATCCATGCATATAACAACATACTTGATGGCATAGTAAAATAATAATATGTGTGTTATCTTGTGTCCACATTTTCCCCCCCTTTATGTTATTTGATGGAAATTCAAGTAGTGTAAAGGAAGTAAGGACCATACCTGTATAGAGTCCGGAGAAGCCATGTTGCAAAGTGCGTGTAGAATGTAGAAACTTTTAGCGTGGTGAGTCATGGATCAACGCTTTGACTCATGTGGTGTAAGTGGAGATATAAAACCATCATAAGGAGCACTTGGAGAAATGGTTGAAATTATTTAGAGATTTTGGAGATTTTGAATTATTGCTAAAGGATATTGAAGAGGTAGGAGTGATCAATTCCCAACTTGGTTTTGTTTGTAAATGGGAGGATTTGGGTGTCCTTCCACCAAAGGAAGAATGTTGGGAGAGAGGTCTATTTTTACTCTCCATCCATGACTACATCCCCAAAATTTCTAACTACGAGATGGATAGAGACCAAATTTAGTTCGATTTACTTCTTATTTAGTTATATTTGAAAAAGTGTTAGTTCGAATTAAGAACCCATATAGAGCAAGACAGGAAAGGTCATGACGTCTCATTTCCCCACTCTTATAGTAATAGGTATTCTGATTTGAATAATTCTAGATGGATTCCAATTTAGGTCATCTAGAAGTGATAGTAATGTAGTGTAGCTCCCAAGTTAGGTCATCTAGGAGAGATAGTAATGTATGCTTATTAAACTGATTGATTTATTTGCTTTGAGTGATATAATATTGTTTTGCGATTATGTACTTAGTAAATTACTCACAAAGATATTTTTGTGTTTTTCCCCAGATTAGGTCATTTCGGGGGAATAGATTTGAAATAGTATAAAGTATTGATTATAGTATAGAATGATTGTAATAGTAATAGTAATAGTAATAGTAATGTAATGGGATTGTAATGAGATTAGAGAAAGTTGTAATAGTAATGTGTTAGAATTGTCGATTGGTGTATTATAACCTAAGAGGGATTATGGGATGATTTTGATTGTATGCCCCCTTTGGAGAAAGGGGAAGGGAGAAGAAATGAGCATTGATCGAAAGTAAGGCATATAAGAGGTTGTGATGGGAGATGAGAAATAGTATCGGAAGGTATAGTAAAAGTATGGATAGATGTTGATCATTACATGTGTTAGGTTTGAATATGACATGTTAAAGCATGTATTGTATGGTACTAGATGAAATTATAATCCGTATGGTTAAAATAGCAAGTCAAATAGAGTTACGAGGCTCAAGATATGAGAAAAAGTGTACAATGTATATTAGTTATAAAAGTGGTTCTAAATAGTAATTATAGCATAGGAAAATTGGAATTACTATATATAATAAGAGAGAAAAGTGAATAGTATATCATTTTCTTGAGATCAAGTGACATTTGGAGCTATGAACTATGAGGATGCCACGATTGATTATAGTAACATGTTTGACTAGATTTGAGAGGGTAGTGATGGTTGTGGCTTTGCAAACGACTGATGAGTTGGTAAATGTGATTATTTTTGGAAATTTTATCAAATTTGTCTATTTTCATTAGTTTTATAAAAAATATTTTTGGTATTCTTCGGACATTTATGACATGGGTGGAAGTGACTAGGGTGTTTCCATTCCATGATGACACTAGCACTTAATTATAGGCGCTAGTGACTGGCTCCGGATCCGTGACCACTCCAGGCACTAGCATCCCAAAGTAGGGATTGGGCTCTATGTTGTAAAATATGTAAATTTTGATTAATTTTAGGTTATAATGAGCTAAATGGTTTGTTGATATAAGGTTTTCTTTGTTGTGTTCTATTTTAGAGAGGGATATACACTCTAGAAAGTTTTGTGTAGGTTGACACTTTAGTACATTGCTTATGTTGGGCTTGTCACACACAAAGTGGGATATATTAGATCATGTCAGCTTATGGCACATTGCTAGATTGGGGGAGGTACTCTATAATATTCCTATATTGACTACATCATGTGATATATGGTACGCATATATGTGTACATTCTAGTTTCCTACTGGTGAGATGATAGTGACCTTGGAGGATGTATACAGGATATTACGGTTTCCTATTGTAGGAGAGAGGGTACATGTGATGACTATAGTGGATGCCTAGAGGTATATGAGGGTATCGAGGCATTATTTTATAGGCATAAAAGTATAATCAGAGACTTATATTATTTTGGATGCGTGTTATTTTTAGATCGACAAGGATTTCGAAGTTACGGAATTTTATCCTCGCATTGATTCTAGCTCAAATTGTAAAATCCCTTCCCGGGAAATGGAGGGTGACAAAGTTGGGATATTTTTGAGATGCATGATATTTTTCAGTAGGATAGAGGAGCATGTGGACTAGGAATGCATGTACAAGGTGTGTATTGGCCCACTTGTATAGATATTTATATATATTTACTTGTGAGGATCATGGGGTGGACTAGAGCCATTGACTTTGTTGCATGTATGGGCATATAAGCATATAGTGATATTTGAGGCCACACAAAGTGGGCCATAAGCGATTAGGCTCAACCCAAGATATTTTCAATGAGGTGGATAGGCACTCATATCAAGAGGATATATATGATGTCATTTTCACCTATAGGTCAATTCTAGACCAAATGGGCTTCGGGGCCATTATATGGAGACCATAAAGAGACTATGATGGATGGGAAGAGGATGGTGTGGAGTTTAGTGCATATGGTGCAACATGCGGCTAGAGGATCACTTCCCAGGGGTGACAAAGTTATTCCAAGGTGAGTGAGTATCTAGACAATTTGGCATGGCCTAGGATGTGCCCTTGGAGCCATATATATGGTTGAGATCTACTAGAGTGGTGAGATGACCAAGAGTGATGTCCGGGCCTAATAGAGCACAACTAGTGCATCTTGTTCTAGATGAGTTCGATGCAGACTAAAATCCTATATAGGTTGGACGACACGAGCTGCACCTAGGCCTATAGTGTGTGGTGTGCAACACATCGATGGGTGTTACTATTTCCAAGTAGTGGTGGATGCCAAGGTGAGCCCATAGCTCGGAGGAGTATAGGGACATACACCCTCCTCCCGATGTAGATGGTGTAGTAGTGGCACGAGCCAAGCGTAAGTATTTTTTCATTGTTATTTTCTAGTTATTTTTTGGTTATTAGATATTGCAAAGGTATGTAGTAACTAGTGGTGGTTTTTCGTGATTACAAGTGATTCCTATTGGTCATTGATTTTAGATTCATCGATACACACGTTGACATAGAATGTGCCTCTAGATGTGCTCGTGGAAGGTGGTATGATAGAGATATATGATGTTATTATGGGCGATCATGCCCATTTGTTCAGCGCCACAGCCCATTCTAACTTCGAGCTTTGGCTATAGTAGAAACCATGTATCATGTTGTTGAGAAAGTGTGATGAGGCACGTGCGGCAGACTAAGTGAGCTAGATAGGCCGAGAAGGAGGAGCCCGAGCTAAGGATGTTTTTTTCTAGATATGTTGAGATAAAGGGCCAATTTATAGAGCACGGCCAAAATTTCTATATTACGAGTCAGTTAGAGAGATATAGAGGTCAAGATCAATGGCGTAGAGTGAGCGGTGAAGCCTCTAGTTCTGTAGAGCTCCCACGATTCAGTATATAGTGATAGTGAGGATGGCGTATGATGTATCAGATATGTTGTAGCAATGCATGGGGGCTTTCCCCCTAGTGAATGTATTTTGTAACTTATGATTTTGGAGATATATATATATATATATATATATATATATATATATATATATATATATGTGACTTTGATTGATGTCACATTTATTGTTGATGTGCATTGTATACTATGTGATGATGATGATATGTTCTTGATAGTGTTTATTGAGTTTGATGAATTCTATAGGCATTGTTGGGATGGTTGATTTGATATATATTGTTGATGATTGAAATTTGTAATGATGTGGAAATAATAACCAAGTAATGGATTAGATAAATAATGTGTCCGAATAGAATGTATAATATAGTCCGTAATAAGTAGAAATGTATGGATGTGATGTAATATGGTAGATAAAAAAAAGTAGAAATGATTATATGTTGTTGATGGAATAATAATGAGGTGTAAAATAATGTTCGTAATGAGGATGAAGGGAGGAGTGCGTCATCAATGGAAATGAGGTTTTTCTAGAAACATGTATCCTGAAAGGAAAAGCTAGAAAATATATGACATGAAGCACAATGCATAATTTGTGAAAGGATGGGCTCGTTGACGTATTATTCCCTTAACAAAGTACCAAGTGTGAACCATAACATGAGAGTACATCATAGGTAATGAAATAGAAAGTGGATTTCATCTACCATATATTAAGAGGCCTTCAAGGCATGAATGGATCATGTGAAGCAACAACAGGCAGTGAGAATAAGTGCCAAATGGATGCCATAGGAAATGGAGAAAAATAGAAGGTGTGGTGGGAGGACGTGTGGAAGCAAGGGCTTAGTAAGCCAGTGAGGTACTATAGCAATGTGTGAGGAATGAAAGGATGTGGCCATAGGTGGATTAGATGGAGGACGTGGATGGATAAAGATATTAGAGGTGGGTGGATGACTACTTTAAATGGAGTTGAAGGAGATAAGTGAATAGTGTTGGAAGCATGCTTATGCAGAATAGGAGAAAGAGAGCACTCATGAAAGCATGAGAGAAAAGAAATGACATCTTTATCTTCTAATTTTTGTAAGCAATCATGGAGAGCATAGTAGTCATTATCACGATATCCATGTTAATGCAATGGAAATTTAAGAAAGGGAGGTCACATTGGTGCTATAAGTGGTGAGGTGGATGATGTTAAGTAGAAGGTAGATGGATGAGCTGCTTATCAAGTAAATATCATAGAACATCATGTGATTTAACATTAACATTATGTGAGAATTACAATGGTTCAAGAGTGGGAGATGAAGAATACTTAGGTGATTGCCAATGCGGTGGAGGGGAAGGAAGATCCTTACATGGAGGCAGAGATGGAGACCATGGAGGGAGATTAATGGATGGAAGAGGAGAAGAAGTAGTAGACAATGAATTAGTAGAAGTAGAAGGGGTGATAGAATATGTTCTACAATTAAATTATTTTCTAAATCAATGACTTTTTAGCATAAGAGAGTAAAATATTCACATGTATCATATAATAGATTTTCTTTCAATGCTCCCAGGAATTAAGCCATGAAAAAGATAAATTCTTCTTCTAAATCAATGGGATGAAATAATAATAAATGCATGCACGAATTGAAGAAAAATGTTATCTAAAATTGTTCATTCTTTCCTTGATGCAAAGAAGGCAAGCGTTCATATGTGACTTTAGGACCACTATTAGAAATAATGTTTTTAAGAAAAACATCCTCCATGTCATAATAAGTGTTAATGGATCCATAAGGTAAATGAGCATACCATTAGAGAGCATGATCAACAATGCTATGATGAAATGCTTTGAGTAATAAGATATCATTAGAATAAGCAAGTGTGGCTGAATGATAATTCTTGAGATGTAAATAAGGATTTTTGGTGCTTGAGTCATCGAAACATGAAAAGTTAGGCATGATGAAATCCTTTGGGAAAGTGGAATTGTGAATATTTTTAGGAATAGGATTACCATGTAGAGAATTATTTGGTGTGGGTTGATAATGTCAAGTGAGATATCATTTGATAGACCACTACTTATGACCCATTATTAAAATTTTATTTAATTAAACTTAGTCACCGATGACACTAACTTTGAAAAGAGTGAAACAACTTGACCATTCACCCATCCTATATATATATATAGGATGATCCCACATGGGATTGGTATGGATTGATCATAATACATGCTCAAGAAATTTTTTATAAGTGATTTTTTATAATGCAAGACATTGGTCTGCTATTATTATATGTGAGACCGAGGAGTGAAGTGGAAGTGTTGGGTGAAAGTTTGATAAATTCTTAATATAAGACAATGTTTTATCAATGGGGTTTTTTCCTTGGGTTTCCCCACTTAAAATAGTGTTCTCTCTCTCATTTTACTTTCTATTGTTATTTTTTTGTATCTCATGTTATTTAAACTCTGTAATACATTATCTAAATTAAGTTAAATTTTTGTTTAATTTTGTACATCATAATCTATAATCTTGGCATTTTAATGGTGGATCTGTAATTGGTTAATTATAAATCCTGTCATTTATCTAACATGGTATTAGATAAAGTGATTATGCATGTGCATGATCGATTGGAAGATTTTAATTAGCTAGAGTGAAGAGTTTGAAGTCTATTTATGGATATGTGAAGCCCTAGTTGCTCCACAATCGTCTTCAAGCTAATTAGGTTTAAATTTCCAATTCCTACCTGAATAGTTTTTAAAATATTAGTCAAATGGTTGTTTAGATCTTGTTTGAGCAATTTTTTCTTAGATATGTGCTTTTACACCTTGCTTCAGTTGTTTTTGGATTAAATCTATCTTCTGTGGGCTTGTTTTAAGTTTTCACACCGTTTATAGCCGTTAGGGATATTTTTATGTGTGGACACAAAAGTTATCTTTAGATCCATTTAAATACTTATTTTTGGCTTAATCTACTTTTCCAAAGCCCAATCCAATCATTAAGTGCCATTTGGATTCATTGTGTTAGTATTTTCATAGATATTTTCAATTTTGCAAAGCTTGAGCCAATAAAATTGCTCAAGTAGCTTCATTGTATTTATTTTCGTGATTAAAAATCTCGAGCCAATCAGAAGACTCCACCTTGTGTCACATTGTCAATTTTATTATTTATCTAATTTTCATTTGGTAAACATGAACCAATTGAATTTTGAGAAGTTTTTTAATTTTCTATTGTGTTAGTCTTCGTAAGTGTCGACTCTTTATTTTCCAAAGGTGTCAATCTTTATTTTATCTTAGCCATTAAGATTGTGACACCTATCATTTTGATTTTGGACCCAAACTTTATTTTAAATTTAACTTATTAGGGACTTTAAGTCCACCTAAAGAAATCTATTTAAAGTTTGGCGGAAAGCCACCAAGTGTCTTGTCTTAGTCGTTAGATTTTAGACAAGTGGCATTGTTTGACTAAGACTTTTCTTTCGCATTTTGTTTGTATTTTGTCAGAGTGTGAAAAATTGATTAACAAATTAATGACACCTTTATACGGCTTCATTGTCTATTTTTTAATTATTTATCCTTATCTAGTCTAGTACACTACAAATTATGAGCTAATAGAAAAGCGACATGTATCCAATTTTTCGTGCGTGTCAAATTATATGTCGCATGTATCACCGTTGTTTAACTCAACTTTCAAACCCGAAAAGGCATTGACTTTAATTTTTTTAAATACTTCACTTTCATTGAGGGATCTGCTATATAATTTTAATATATTTGTAAGCTCTTAATTAATTAATTAATTAGCTAGTTAGTCTATTAAAAGGGACTCAGTAGCTTGTCTACGTCCAAGATCCGTTAAATTGATCTTAGAATCGATCAAATCTAGTCTGTTTTTTATTAATTCGAGTTTTTGCATTCATATATGGCTAATAATAAGATAACAGCTTGTTTTTTTCTTCCATTTGGATTCCTTGATCATGCTATTTTAGATGTATTTGTCTCTATTACCGTCTAAGCATTGAAAATGGCTAGTTTTGTTAGTTTTTCATTAGATAATATCATTTATCAATGTAACTATTAATAGCATTTGGAGAGTTCATTTAAAATCATTTTTTTCTAGATAGGAGTTATAGGATCTCGGTGACATGTGTGTGGAAAAATGACCCACTGGTAGACAAGAAACACCTGAAAACCTTAGCTCCTTCTCTCAGAGATCACAGAAGCTCTATTAAAACCTTTTACAAAGCATAAGAGATGAATTCTTGTTGCATATAGGTCATTTAGACTCTCGATCGATGTCTTGAAGCAAATTAGAGACAATACATGAAGGAAGATGTTTGTCAAAAATAATTAAGCTAGTTTTAGAGTTGTTCACAACTCCCATGAAGGGGGATGAGAAAATAGTCAATTATTTAGCTAAAATTAAGAACATTAAAGCTCAATTAGATGGTTATAACTATGAAATCTTTCAAGATAAGATTCTTTATTTCATAATTAGATAAACATTCATGAAAAGTTGAAATGATATCTCAATTCTTAACTCTAAATATTAGAATAAGAATGATCTGCTGATTTAAACACTTTGTCTTCTAGTTAATTCAAGAAGAACGTGTAATGAAGAATTTTGATTCAAAAGAGACTACTTCTCAAGATTGTTCTCTGTAATCATAATTCAGTTCATAATAAGTTTAATAACAATCCTAATCAGAATTCTAATATCAAATATAGATTTAAAACAATTCCTAAGCCTAATTTTGTTAAAAATAGTCAATTTTAAAGTCAAATTTAATGGAACTTGCAAAAGTGTGGAAAAAATTGAAAGGATGGGTACAAAGAGGTTGATTTTAGAATAAAAACTAACAAATTAGTCAAGAATGTTAAGATTTTTTTTTAAATATAGAAGAAATATCAAATCGAAGCAAAATCATGTAAATGCTTTACTAAGCATCTATTGCCCAGATATCTTTGCCCTTTAAGCCTTCAAATGAAAATGAGTGGATTCTTGATAGCAAGGGCTTGGTGCCCTGAGGCACATGACTTGTACTCCTGGTATCCTCTCGATATTGATCAAATGTGAGGAAAATATCTATCTAGGAAATAACTGGATGATTAGATTTGAAAGTTGTCAGGAAATGTTAAGTTATCAAATGGGGTAATTAGGAATGTCTTATATATTCCTCAAGAAAAGAATCTTTTTCTTGCTAACTAATAAATGAAAATATTAAAGTTTTTATTGCAAGATAAGTGGTATTTAAAAGATAAATTCATTAATGTTATTACTTACGGTTGGAAAAATGGCTTGTATATATTTGATGGATTTGTGTCCAATCTCTTTCTTTTCTTCCTCTTCAGAATGATATTTAGTTTGGCATGAAATATTTGGTCATGTAAATTTCAAAATTTTATATGAAATTTCTATACTAAATCTTTTTTTGTTGGTATTCCAAAGATAAATTCTAATCATAAAACTTTTTAAAGTTGCCTACATGGTAAGAAACATGTTGAACCATTTCACAAACATCATGATCCAAATTCTCTCGAGTTATTAGAACTAATTCAAAGTGATGTGAGAGGTCCTCTAGAAGTTCCTTCTCTCGGTGATAATTTTTATTCTATTTACTTCATTGATGATTTCTCTAGGATGACTTGGTCTTATTTTATTAATAAAAAGTATGATGTCTTATCTAAATTTTAAGAATTTAAATCTTTAGTTGAGAATGCTTCTAATCTAAAAATTAAAAGAATTAGGACTGATAATGGTGGTGAATATGTCAAAAAAATTGATGATTTTTGTATGTCATGTGGGATTCAAAGAGATTTGACAACTCCTATTCCCTCAAAGTAAAATGGCATTGCAAAAGGAAGAATAGGATTGTCTTAGAAATGGCTAGGACTATGATTCATGCTTCCAATGTGCCTAAGTTTATGGGCAAGAAGCTATGAATATTTTTGTCTATATTCTTAATAGATTGCCTACTAAATATCTTCATCAAGATACTCCTCATGAAGTATGGACAAAGAAAAAACCAAATATTTCTCACTTAAGAATATTTGGCATTCATTTTGCTTAATTATCTTCATTCCTAAGGTTAATAGGAAGAAGCTTGATCCAACCTCCTATTCTTGTATTTTTGTTGGCTATGGTTGTATAACTAAAGGAATGAGATTTTTTATCCTTTCAAGCATGACATAATAGAATAAAATAATGTTCATGTCTTAGAAAATACTTAATGTGATGTTTCTTATGAACCCTCCTCTACTTCTCTTGAGATAGAGCTTGATAATCCTTCTCCTATCATTATCAAAATAGAAGTTTAAGAGGTTGATTATCCTAATCTAGATATGATGGAGATTGAGGGGGAGTCATCTCAAGCTATATTACATCCCAAGATTCCTAAATGGGCTCAAAATCTGGTTACGGAGTATAATCCTATTAGTCTTAGAAAGGTAACTCGTAGTCAACATACTTATCATGCCTGATGACCCTCTATGAGGTTGAACCATAATATTTTGAAGAATCTTGTCATGATGATAGATGGATTCAGGATATGAAAGATGAATACAATGCTTTGATTAAAAATAACACTTGGGAACTAGTCCCTCCTTCTTCTAAGAGAAGCATTATAGGATTTAGGTGGTTGTATAAGATCAAGTATAACTCTATAGGAGAAATTAAAAAGTTCAAGGAAAGGCTAGTAGCTCATGGTTTCACTCAGAAACTTGGTCTTGACTATGTTGAGACTTTTTCTCCTGTAGCTAAGATGAGAACTGTTAGAATTCTTCTTGCATTGGCTACCTAATATGGTTGGGAAATTCACCAAATGGATGTTAAAAATGCATTTATAAATGGTGATTTAAAAGAATAAATATACATGAGAAAACCTAAAGGTTTTGAAGAACATGGTAAGGAAATTTATGTTTGTAAGCTCAAAATTTCTTTGTATGTTTATAATCAAGCTCCTAGAGCTTGGTATGCTAAATTAACAATTTCTTTCAAGATTGATGTAGCCTAGAATTCACTATGAATAACCTGTGTGTTGGCACATCACTTAGCCTGAGCTGAGCACTTACCCAAAGCACACAAAGGTACCAGGTCCCTCTTTAGAGTTTCTTGTACAAGATGTTAGTGTGATGATGTTTAAGCATAATCAGATTCATAACTAGACATAAACATTCCACAGTGCATAATCCATATGTGTATCTTAGAGAATCATGATAAATGAACTAAACAATAACTATGATAAGATTAACCATATAAGAGCCAAATTCGATTATGTACAATACCATTATCCAACCAATATACTCCATTTCATAAATACTATAAAATACCATAGATTCAGCTCTCTCTCTCTCTCTCTCTCTCTCTCTCTCTCTCTCTCTCTCTCTCTCTCTCTCTCTCTCTCTCTCTCTCTCTCTCTGTGTGTGTGTGTGTGTGTGCGGGCGTGCACGTGCGTGTGTGTGTGTGTGCTACATGCGTGCTCGCATGTAACTAGTTTTGATAATTTAATCACTTTATAATGTAATAATGGCTTGGCATGCAACTTAACTTGGCTTAAATGATCTCTAGCTTGGGAAGCATAATCCATAACCTGGATGTGCTTCAAACCTATATATAAAAGATACTCCTAAAGTGTGTTTCTAATTTAAAATAATTCATGAGAGTTTGTAATGCTTTAGGAATGATATTTATAATATGTGTTTTTTTAAGTGTTAGGTGAGTAAATGAGTGCATTAGAATTTCTTAAATGTGGGTTTGATGGTATAACTTCACATTGAATCCAATCCATGAGTACTAACCCATAAAAATATATCAAATTAAGAAAGTGATAGTTTGGTGGTGGGGATGAAATCGCAATTTTAGACCAAATCATTTGGTAGTTTGGTCCTTGATTATTAATCCCATACAAATGGGGAGTGAGGTACTAGAAAATTTTGGGAACAACACTTGGAGGTGATAAAATGTTGTGGATTGATGTAAAAATACTCTGACCATCTTATTAGTGTTATTGAGAGATAATTTCATGCATGGGATTACAAATAAGAAATTAAGCTCAAGGTTTGTGTGTAATTCATGTGTAGGGGAAAATAGAATATTGTCATTATCAAATGATAAATTTTCAAAATTAGTGTCTACATTTCCATATCATCAAAATAAGAAGTAAAAGACCATTCACTTGTATCATTTACCATGTCATCATGCGAAGGAGTAGAAGATAATTTAATTATATCATTTTTATTTCATGAAAAGTAAAAGGAAAGTCATGTTTACTAAAAATATTCTCTACACTAAGGGTATAAGTCTATACACTCAAATTTGGAAGTAGAGGCACAAAATCACACACTTGGGTACATTTCAAGGTCTTAAAACATATTAGCATTTATATGATTTCTAAGCAAGAAAACTAGTAATTGAGGACTATTTTTAGCCTCTTTACTTTGTTTCTTGTTTTATATTTGTTCTTACACACCCTACATCCCATTGATATTTTACTAATTCATCTTTTTTGCTTGGTTTGAGACCCAAATCTAATGAAGGAGCACTCATTTTCCCCTATCCCCTCGGGAACCCCTAACTCATTCAAGTATTAAACTTAGACCGAGTCATTAAATCTGCCTACTCCAATTCTATACCACAATGTCAATCATCCCCATACTCCTCTTACTTTTTCCACCCTTACACCTACCTCTGCTACCCCTACACATATCACTGATGAATACCAACTCAAGCAACATTCTCCTGTACCACCGCCATACTTCCTCTCTAGGGAAATATTTACACATTGGATTTCATGTCTCTCGCTTCATCTATACACGTGCACTCTATGTCAAAACTTCCTCCTTTAACATGCATTATTTTCATACATGACTCTTATTTGCCTCGCATTCCATTCGATCCCACTTTCTTTAACACTATTTCATGCATTATGGTTTGGCCCACCTAGATTTACAATTATCGATCTTCTTCCTCCACCTCACTCTCCTCATCTCTATCACGGATGTGTATTCATTTTTGTTTTTTGTGGCCTCCACGTATTCCATTTGGACTAAAGGAATGTATGCACTCATTTCCCTCTCCACTCACACTTGGGTAGTCTTGGCTTGATTACATTGGTGGCACACTAGATCCCAATCATACTAATATCACATTTCCCATGCCTTTAGTCACATCTCTATTAGAAATGACTCATTCTTGGGATATACTCAAAATTAACCCATTTTATGCACATGATTGTCATCAACCTCCTTTTACTAATGAAGAATATACTATGGGCATGTATAATTTATGCCTCACAGGATTTTTATATGATCAACCCCGCACTATTGCCTACCATGAAAGAGTCTCTAATCCTTGGGATCATATCTATGAGAGGCATTAAGGGTCAGATAGGGTTATGACCCTGACATTGATGATCTTCTAGATGAGTTTACTTGATTCTTCTCTACATCATACACTGGGGTATCACACTTTCTCCCCTTTTATTCATGTCAGTTGTCTTTAGTATCTACTATCACACTTAATGCTTTGTGCTTCATGTCTCATCTTTCTACACACTTTCAAACCATTTGATACACGTAATGTATCTTCATTACCCTATGACACACTCTAGTTCCATGGTTCACCTACTAGATGGTTGAGGATCCAAATTTGAAATGAACCTCACTACACTCACTCTTCATGCTCCATGCTTAATTCTAAAACCATTTCCCTATGACACACTCTAGTTCCATAGTTCATACTTGACTATTGAGGATCTAATTCTAAAATAAACTTCACATCATTCACATTTCACACTTTGTGTTTTATGGTACATATTTCTAGCATCTATACACACAACACACTCACTACCTAGATTACACACTCTTATTTTATGGTTCATTTTGCATAATCCGTTGAGGATCCATATAAATGAACCTCTCATACATATTCACTAAGGGGCATGCTACTCCTATCATCTTCACACTCTACATACCATTCCATCACACTCATATATTGCATTTGCATATCTTGGTTCATATTCTCTTTCTACCTTATTCTATTCACATGTTACATCTTTTTTTCCATACTAAGCATTCTTAGTATGTCATCATTTTTCTATATATACACTTGTCTGGTCACTTGTTCTTTTAATGAATGCAGATCTCTTGCTTAAATGAGTTCTTACACACCGCATTTGGAATGATAAATGGCACTATACCTTTTACCAGCTTACACCCAACGCTCTAAAGGGGGCATCTACCTTTACTACTCTCACACATTACAGGTGTTATTGTTTCTTCATTTATTACTACTACTTTCTATCACAGTACTTTCCATTATTACATACATGCCTTGACATACTATTTATCTTTCTAACATGCTAATGGGTGCTTCATGTGTAGCATTTGCTTTGCAAGACTATATGTCACCATGACTATCTATCATACTACTTGTTTTCTATTAATTTATATTGATGTTATGTTATTTTTGTGGGCTATACCCTATCGACCATCTTGTATGATTATTGAGAAGATAATTTTGATGATTACTTTTGGAAACTTAAGCTTTGATTTCGATATTGTGACATTGTGCGATGCCCCATGTTTGAAACCTTTATCACGCGGTCTCTATCTTGTCTACACTCTTGTTTGTTACATTTTTATCTATTGCATACTTGCTAATTTTCTACTAACACATAAGTCTACCCACTTCATTTTTTTTCATGAAAGCCTTGGTTTCTACCATGCACATCCCCTACCCTAAGGGTAGGTATCCACTTCATAACAACATCACGTTTTATCCTTGGGTACCACATCCTCTTTGCATTATCGCATGAACCCTAAACAAAGGGGGCATACATTGGGTGAACAAATCACCCCTACAAAGGTGTCAAATATATTTGAGCTACAACACTGAGATCGCCCTACAATACTAATCATAATTAGATCAAGCATATAGTCACAAATGGCCCAAAATTTGACTTGGTCCTGATACACAATACAAACACCGGTTCCCAAACTCAAAAAGCAGTATTCAAGTTCTGGGGCACATGTGTCCTCCCTCAGTGATAATTTCCCGGGGCACACACATTAAACTTATCATATCAAGACAATCTACATAATCCTTCATAGCAATTTTTTTACTTACAACAATCCTACCCCTACACAATCACTAATGCATGCAATCTCACATTTCAATCGAAACAATCAAATATATTCAAAACTAATTCAAGTCAATAGGAACAAAGTAAGAACACACCATTTGCATGATGTTTATTGGGAAGATTCATGGAAGGAGAGTAACACTAGACCTCTCTCCCAACACTTGCTCTTTGGTGTGAGATCGCCCACCTAAAAATCTTCTTCTGGCATGAGATTTCATCCATCAAAATAGCTCTTGGCATGAGATCGCCAAAAACTCTCTGGCATGATATCACTAAAAACTCACTCTACACAAAGATTTTGGACAATTTTTCTATCCTTTTACACTATTCTCAATCAAGTGCACACTTTTATTTTTACACGCACCCATTTTTACATATACAATTTTTACATATATATGAATTTGACTAATCTTTCACTCTTATTTTATAGGTCTATCCTTAATAAATAACAAGAATCAGCCTAAAACAAGCACAACAACATGTCTTCTAGATGCTCATATGCTTCCCTAGGTCACTTTCCTTCCTAGTCTTCACACTTCACTTTACATTATTCCACACTTCACTTGTCCACTGTGCTTCATGCTCATTTTTTCCACACACTCTATAGGATCATAATGTATCTTCTTATCTAATTTATGTTAATGAGTATTCACTCAACAACATAAAGTAGAGGCAAATGTAGACACAAAATCATGCACTTGGGTACATTTCTAGGTCCTAAAATATACTAGCATTCATATGATTCCTAAGCAAGAAAACTAGTAATTGATGAATATATTTGGCCTCTTTGCTTTGTTTCTTGTTTTCTATTTGGTCTTACACACCCTACACTCACTTAAAATTTTACATATTTATCTTTATGGTTTCGTACACTAATTCCCATCCGTGACAGGAGCGCTGTGCACCCATGTTCCCTCTGGCACCCCTAACCCTTTTTCACCTTACTCGCTTCTTTTGGGTCTCTTTTATCTTTTGGGCATATTTTTTCATTTATGGGTCGAATTCCAGTTTTTAATTATGAAATTTAAACAAGGGAATCATATAAATACATAGTTATGTGTTCAAAATAAAGGACCAAGCACTAAGCATTACTATCATCACCTAAGCTTGCATTCCAAAGGAACCTAAAGCACTCAAAGGCATCCATCTAGCATCCATTCAAGGGACATGGGACTTCATAGGTGTGTTATTTTCTTCATTTATACACAACATAGGAAGGGGATGTTTATTCTATTCCATCCACACATTTTACTACATTACTACATTCTAACTACATCCCGCTATCAAGTGTACTTACATAAGGGCATCCTAGGGAAAAATTTCTACACACACTCATATGAACTACATGGAGTCCGAGATGTATGCAGTGAGTTATTTTTTGTGCTTAGTCATAAGTTCTTCTCTTGGGGTGAGTAATGTTGGGTCAAAGTTTGAATCCCCATTCTAGATCTTTATTTTTAGGTTTGATGTTTTTGTGGGGCATATACAAGTGAACTTCTTTTGAAGGTTATATCAATCCTTAGAAATATTTGTGCGACTATCAAAGTTTGATCAAAAGGAAACAACACCAAAGACCTTCGACACACCAAAACATATCTCGAACATGTAGTCACCTTTAGGCCGCAAAAGCCTCTGTGGATTATCACGAACCCTAAACCGGCATGTATCCCGTATCACCCTCATTCCTACATTATAATTTATCAAGTGAGTAGTAATGACACTCTACCTCACTTGTTCAACACTTCTCCCATTTTAGATGGGTCCTCATACTACGTGGAAATCAGCTAAGTTCTCTTTTTCATTTTTCTTAAGGTTATAAATATTACACCTTAGCTTGCCCATGTTATTTCTACATCTCAAATTTATACATCATTTGGTTCAAGAGTGACTCGTAGTATTTAGATTTAATTCAAATTAAATTAAATTAGAAATTTATTATTATTGACATAGTTGGTTGTGATTGTACTCCTTTTCTAAGATAAACATCCCCTCTTATCCTCAATCAACATATATTGTTATCTCTCCCGACTTGTTTATTCCTACACATTGATGTGTCCTCACATGAATGTAAATGCATAAATTCATTACTTAAACTATGTTTTTCATGATATAACCTCCTCATTTCACTCATTATCAACATGTCCAAATCCATATAGTAGGGTCGGATGTAATTATTAATTCTAAATAATGTACACTCTTGGAATGGCACATATTCTAACTCTTATTTTAATTACATTATATTTTTGGTTCTTTTTATCCTCTTATCTTGACCTTTGCATTAAAATGTATTTCTTGAACCCTATATAAGCAAGTTAACATCACCTCATATAATAACTTGGCACTCTCATGGTCTTTTATTGCAAATACTAGCACAAAAGGAACTAAGGCTCCCTTTCCCGAGATGATGCACATCCACTAGGGTGGCCACTACTAAAGTTCTAAAGCACTCAACCATGTTAAGGATTTCAGCTTCCCTCATTCAAATGTACTCAAATATCCCAACTCAATGTCTTAACAAGAGAAAAATCATCTCAAGTATGTTCAAAGTGGTTCAAGTTTCCAACTAGTTGTATTCATATAGATATTACATGTTAGGTGGAGAATTATGTGTGGTTTGAGGCCCCTTTGTAGTAGTGTTTACGTAGGTAGTGCAAAGATTACACTTCAACCTAAATAGTAACATTCTTAAGGGTCTTTCACCCATGGTTAGGGTTTGAGTTTTATTTAGCTATTTTCTTATGGTTTTGAGATGTGTCATGCTTAGAGTTTGATAATGACATACATTTCCATACCATCGAAGAGCACAGTAAAGTTGTAAAACTTCACTCCAAGAATTTAAAAGGCCTTACATTATGTCACAATCAATATTAGAAGATATGTACGGTTACGTGCACGAGAATTTTGAGCCATAATCTCAAGAATGAAACATCTTCAAGTTTAACACACCTAGATTCCCCAATATGTGTACCCATATCTATCTCATATCAATCAGATAGCTAAGTACATCTTTCCCTTTATATATTTGAGTTTGTAGTATATTGTAAGCACTAGTAACAAATATTCTGTTTTATTTTGATATTGCATGATTAATGTTGGAAGTTAATTAATCATAATACCCATATAATGAACCTTACATTACTTTATAATTTTTGCATTCCATAGCATAAATGTATAAAATATTAAAAAGGTGTAAACATTTGATGAACCCAACTTGAATCCAACATTTTGGATTAAACCCTAGTCTACCTAGAGTTCACTTTTATATGCTCATTTCATTTGTTCTTGTGTTTTTTTGTCTTTCTACTTTATATCATCATGTTTATTCCTTCAATATTATACAATATTTTCTTCAATCCTAAGTTTTCACTCACATGTGTTGGTACGAGATATTATCCCTCTAATAAGGTCCATGTTTATACTTCACATATAACTGGGAGCCCTTATGCTAAATTTTCCTATCACATGACTTATATGAATCCTACTTATATGGATGTAAAATTTAAGATCATTCTTGTCACCACAAACTACCCATCATGCTTTGATGATGACCCTTTGGTTCTCACTATTAATGCAGCTACAAACAAGATGTAATAAGCACCCAATGGGGGTAACCCACCTTTTCCTCCACCACTTGTCACTCCTTTAGCTAAGATTGGTATTCCCTATTAAGGGTATGATATATTATAATAACTTAGTAATACCCATGTTAAGATATCTCTCTTAGAGTTATTAGAAATTATTTGTTTACAAAGATATTTTACAAAGATGTTTTTGCTCTTTCACCTTAGCCAATGATATTCAACTAGTTGCCTTTGTTTCTCTTATGAATAGATTCAAGGAAATTGACAAGGCCATCACTTTTCAAGCAGTGTAGAAATTCCTCCTATATACCTTATAGTCACTAAAATATACACTTATTACTATTACATTACGCCTCTAGTATGTTGTTATATACATGATTTATAAGTATGGAAACTAGGCACTGGTGACACCTCTTTGGTCCTTTTATTTCTTTGATTGGTTCTTCTCGGGTCTTTTATATGGCACTTGCATCTTTTGGTCAAGTCATAGGGATCCATGTTCCTTTATTTCATTATATTTCTATTTATTTTCTTCATGATAGTACTACTCAGATAGGACAATAATGCTTAGGTGTTAATGTCCTTCGGGAACTTACGTCATCTTCACCTTGTTTTCTACTTTGTCACTGCTTTGGCTTTGGGTCTTTTATTATCTTATTTTCATGACCTAGGTCAGATTTTGGTGTCACTATGTGCCAAAATTCAAACAAATAACTCATATATATACACAACCTACTAACTATTCTAAGTGGGTAATTTTGGGCTATCATTTCTATATCTACCACATATAATAGAACAAAGCAAAGGACTGCATTTTGGGATACATTATTCATTGCATAGTAGAGGCTATTCTAAATTATGTACCACACATATTGCATTGGGACAAATTAGTTTTAGCCCACTATTCATTATGCGAATGGCACTAGGAATCCTAGCTTAAGGGACACAATTTCAATCACACACCACAATAACTACATGGATTCTAAAATGTAGTGTAGCACTCAACAACAAGATCACATTGGGGTGATTGTTAGGTTCAATTTGACTATCTTATATGCATTTTTATTCAGTCTAATGTGTGCATGAATCTTGTGCAAGTAGCTAGGGTTTGTTTTGCAGGGACGAGTGTGATAAAGTAGTTTTACAATGACCATGGTATGACCTATAACAAATAAAAAGTGACAAGAAGTGACAAAGAAAGAACCAAGACCAAATTCCTTTCATAGAAACCAACACCCATATTAGATTCTAGCACCCAGAAACCATGTCCTTTCCTAGGTGCTTCATACATCCTAAGATCATTAAATCCCAAAATTAGACACAAATATCACACATAGTCCATAATATACCCTTCCAGAGTAGACTCCAACCCAAAATCAGTTCAGATCTACGAAGTCAAGCTAAGTCATTTTCCAAACCCTATATATCACTTTTTTTTACTTCTTTAGCTAGATGCATATGTTACTATTATTTTATCTAATTAGCAATTGACAAGGCCATCACTTTTCATGTAATTGAAATTCCTCCTATATCTAATGAGGACACATGCTCCCCTTATTACTATTGGACACATTTAATGGTTTTTCATCAAACAAATCTTGATCAATAATGGTTCTAGATTAAATATATGTTCACATTCCTTATTTACACAAATGGGTATATCTCCTACTACAATTAATAAAACCACTTATACTATGTTTGGATTTGATAATGTTACACAATATACTATATGCATTACCACCTTATATCTCCTCATTGGTCCTAAGAAGTTAACTACTACTTTTCACATCATGGACAATGTTCTTAGTTTAATATACTCTTAGGTTGTCCTTGGATTCATTCTATGTAGAATATCCCATCTACTTTTCATCAATGTGTTAAATTCCTCCATGATGGTTATGAACATATTTTTTATGTTAATCCATACCCTTCCAAATATTCCATGTTGATATTTTTTATGTTAATCCATAAACCTACTTTGATATCTCCTACATTTTTGTTACCCCTAAAGCCAACATTTTAGATGGTTATATTTAATAACACAATGTTGATGATTATTCCTTCCGATAGCAATGATTATCATATTAAACTCACTAATGATAACGCACGTAAGCTTAATTTTAATCATATTGATGAATATGAGTCTATGTTTCATTCTCTTTTTATTTTCACTTGCCTTGGGCATTATCATCTTAAAACTACTACACTTGGCACTATTGCTACAACTACTACCGATCATGTTATCTCCATCACCATTACCCCAAATCCACTACAACATACAGTCAATATGTATTGGATACTATTTTGGTTTTTCAATCATCATACCTTCCCATCTCAACATACCACATGAACTCTTCTCTATCTTACTTGATCACGGTCTCCTAACCTTGCCTTTTAAGTGGTATCACTCTATTAAAATCTTTCTAGACATCTTGGTAGCCCTTTTTTTTACTACCATCATGTTTATGGGAATGATGCAAATCACAATTAGGATTTAATCACCACAATTAGCAAACTAAAGGTGAAATGCTATATCGTTGTTCTTGTTGAGAATAAATTACATCTCACATAATCCTATTTGTTGGATACTACAACATCCACTATGTAACCAACTTTTATACTTTCACTAGCACTATATATATTCATGACCAATATTGGAAACATGTTCCATTTAATTTAGCTATCACTAAAAACATGTGTAATTACGAGGATCACATTTATAATTACAAGGGATTACATACATTAGGGCTTACCACATTCAATATTATGACCTCTTTACCCCTTTCAATGATTTTCAAGGTTATATAATGCTCCTTATTGCCTTTGTCTTAGGGGGTGTCAAAACTAAGGTTTGAGTCTATCTTGATCCTTGTCTTACACCTCTATCTTTTGGATGGTCTTGATTACAAAATTGCATGGTACTATTAATGAAAATAAGTATAGTATCAGCTTCACTCTCCTTACTATGACTACTATTCAAAATGACAGTTTCTTTGATTGTCATCCTAATATGACACATTGGAAACATGTTATGGCTTTATATTCTCCTTCTTATACATATGAAGAGTATATCATGTAATTACACCATTTCTATGTCATGGGATAGTTACATGGCCCTTGATTTCAAAATTTTATATAATAAGTCTGATCCAGAGCCCATTGGGTTTGACCCCAACACTGATGATCTTCTTGATGGCATATAAGCCCTTATGTTTCCCCTCCTTGTATATAGTTAAAATATAAAATATAAAAAATATTCACATATTTAAAAAAATACAAAACCATGACATATGTACACATAGTTTGAGTTATTTGCACTTTACATTACAAATGTTGTTTATCAATATGGTTTTATTAATATCATATATTTTCTACTTCTTACATACATGGGTTTAAGAGGTTAGTAAGCTTGATGTAGGAAAAAATATCATTACATAATGATAGGAGCTACCATGATTTCTTGCATTACTCTCATGGGAGCATCCCTCCACACTATATACGTGTTATTGTTTCATCATAGTTCATTATGCTTGATTATATATATTATGTACATGTCATCTTTTGAGCTCACATGAATAACACATGTGTATTGTGTAAAGCGTTGACATATTTTGCTTCATGTGCATTCATTATTGTTTTTTTATGCTTTTTATCACTATTTGACATCATTATTTTCTATACATGTTTTATACTTATTATTTGCTTCACTATATGTAGTTAGTGTGCCTTTTTTGTCTTATGAGACCATAGGTATGGCTCTATGCTTTCATTGTGTGACATTATTTCTCTTGTTTCTATGGCATATGTGCCTTGATTTTTTATGACATTGTGGGTGTCCCATATTTATGGATCTATGTCTGATGTGATTCCTCTCTAAATACTATTGTTTCTATTTACTAACTTAACTATTGTTATATCTATCTTATTGTTACTATTTATATTGTTGTTTATTTATTTTCATGACATGGTCTCCATCATGTGTAACCCCTTTTGTAGGTACAAGTTTTCAAAGGTGGACACCACTTTAGCATTACACATTATTGTTATCAAATTTTGCACTTAGCAAACTTGAAAAAACATGACATGCATTAATCGAGAAATTAAAGGGACCATTCGAAATCGGGTTGCAGGTGGGCTTCGAAATGGAAATGAAAGGTCGGAAAAGGAATGGATAAGGGCCAACTTGGCCAAGGGAACATCAAGGAAATGGATCTTGAGCAAGAAAGGATCAAATCAACTCAATCGAGCTCAAAAGGAATTCGGGCTAGGTGCAGACAAGTAACTCACTTAGTGAGTCGAGTGAAAGAATGGAGGGAAAAGCCTAAATTTTTTAGACTTTGGGAATTTGGAAATTTGGTACACAAGGAAAAACAAGAAAAAATGCCCAAAAACCTAACACTCTAAAGTCTGAAAGGCTCAACACTTAGGAGGGCAATGCCATGTTCGGGGTCAATGTAGAGGAAATTTGTAGTTTTGGAGGTTCTAGTTTCAGGGGTTTATTTTGGGGTTAAGGCAGTGAGAAACTTGAAATGGGATGGGAAAAACATCTAAAACTTAGAGATTCTGAAGTCTGAAAGGGTTCAGTATTTCATGGTCAACTCCCCTTTCGGGGTCAACGTTGCCTTGGATTAAGTTTTTAGAGTCTGAAACTTAGAAGTCTAAATTTGGACTTTTAGAGAGATTTGGAGGTTCTAGGGGGTCTTCACCAAAAAAATGCAAAAGCATGAGCCAATTCCTAAAATCTTAAATACCCAAAGTCTAAAAGGGCTCAAGTGTTTGAGGTTCAATCTTGAGTTCGTGGTCATGCGTGGAGGAAATTTAGGAATTTTGAGGTCTTAGTTTTGGGGGTTCATTTCGGGGTTGAGGCAGTGAGAAGTCGAAAGGAGAAAGGTCTGAAACCAAAAGTCTAAATTTTGGAGTTTGGGGTTTTGAAGGTTTTGGTAGGTCATGAGAAGAACAATGTCATGGGTTTGAAAGGCACGAGGTTCAAAACCTGAAGTCTAAATTTCAGATTTCGGGGTTTTGAGGTCTTGGAAGTTGGGTGGATGAATAGTGATAACGACCCCCAAAAATACAAAGGTTTGAAACCCAAAGTCTAAATTTCAAGGTTTTGGCATTTCATAACTTTGAAGCCCCAAAACACGAAGATCACAACTTGGAGTCCGAAACCCAAAGTTCAAATTTTAACTTCAAAGTTTCAGAGGTTTTGTTGACTCAAGTGGATAAACAATAACCTAATATCCGAAATGGAAAGGTCTGAAGTTTGAATTCCGAATGTCCAAAGTTTTGATTTCGTGAGGTTGCGATGTATTTCAAAGTCCGAAGAAATAAGCCAAACACTTGTAATTAATGCAAAGATAGCACCCCAATCTTCAAATGGCCATAACTTTTGACTGGGATCTCATATTTACACAAGAAAAGAATTTTTGGAAAGCTCTCAATGTCCTCTACACAACTATGATTTTTACCTTAATTTAAGTGAGAATTAGTCCATTTTAGAGGGTGTTTCAGATTTCTCACCTACCCAAATGATGAGGTATGGGCTTCCTTTCTTGCCCAACAAGGCATAAGTACATGGAGGTATGGATTTTGTAGTGGCACCCATCATTATTGCAAGTGAATTCAATGCATTTTAGGGTGGTTGAAGCAATATTTAAATTTTCTTCCCTCTCTCCCTTCTCTCATTCTTCCTATATATTGTAAGGAGGGGCATTGTTCTAATGTTGGATAATTTTGCTTTGCACCCTCCCTTCTTCTCTTGTCTATAAGTGAATTTTGGAGTTCAAACCTCCCATTCAAGTTGTAATGTAAATTATTATCTTAGCCATTGTAATTCATGTATCAAATCTGTGGAGCAATAATACATGTATGTGGATGAATTTCAACCCTCTCTTGTGTTCATTGCATTCTCCTAATCTCTCATTGTAATCTTGGTTATATGTGCATGGTTATTGTATTACATGTTTAATGGTTGTGTTTAATGGTTAATGGATTCTCATCGAAGATTGATATTTGGTGTATTTTCATCCTTCTTAATCTGATTTTTGTTTCCATCTCCATGCAAAGTAGGTGTTTAACATTCCTTTTGGTGATTAACTTTGTTAGTTTAGGATTAATTTCTTGTAATATTCTTAACCTTGTCTCTTTGGATAGTTAGAGTAGGTTTTAGGATAAAGCCTCTCTATTTGAATGTTTGCATAATAATAGAGGAATAGGATCGGCCTTCATTTGAAGGGTTATCCCGATTGTAAATTCCCACACTTTGGGATAACTCCATGTTTGACGAATCACACTAACTGCCTCAACAATTCACTTGTGAGCATTCATGGGTGTTATGATTTTCCATAACAATTATCTTACAACTTATCATATATATGGTACATGAGTAAACATCTATTGTTTTGAGCCACACACTTACATGATTTATCACACACACCTCAAAAGAGGGGTCATTTATCAAGGTATATTTTACATGTACAAGCATATTTTTGGGTTCAAGAATAGTTTTCATAGTAGTACAAGTCCTCAAAACATCTTTAGATACAAAAATTTAGTAATAATTACATAGGATTAAAACCATACATAATCGTTAGGACCATATGGATGTTCATTAACCTACCATAAAATTATAAATTGGGAGTAGTAACACTAAATTTATCTATAGTTTCAAATTTCACTTATGTTCATGTATAATTAACTAAGCTATAAATTAAAACTAATATCTACATAGCTTCAAAAGAAAATGTTAATTAAACAATGAACCATCAAGATAAGAGCTTAAAGGAAATGCTTCTTCAATACATAAATGAAACTACATGCTAAATTATTTCCTACTCTCTATGATTTCTAACTTAAACTATGAACCTATGAATAACATAAGTAATCAAAGTGGATTGTTACTTGATCTCAAGGATTGAGAATGGAATCTCACCAAGAATGGCTACAAGGCCATTTTGGATCTTCCCATATTACTTGATTTTAAGTGAAAGGATGCAAGATGGAGAAGCTATTTCCAACAATGGATAATGGCTCAAGATCAAAATGCTTATAGTTTTCACTATTTAAAGCATGGTGTAAGAAGAAAGGTAAGAATGAGGGTTTTTATATAGTTTTTCCTAAAGAGGCAAGGCTAGTAAATTGATGAATGTGGGATAAAGGTAAAACAAGATTAGGAATGGATAAGGTTTCTTTATAAAAGGTAATCTTGATTTAGAAGAGTTTAATTTGTCATTAGTAAGTCATAGGAGTTGGGGGATGTTTTAATTAATCAAATGTGATTAATTAATAGGTAGATGTAAGCTTATAGAAGCTAATTAGAGGAAAATTAGTATGATTTGTAGGATGTAAGAGAGGAATTTGATCCAATAAATGGTAATTTATTGATTTAGAGTTGCGAGCGTAATTAATTAATAATAATTAATTAACCCAAGTAGAAGTGGATATTAATTAATGAAAGGTCATTAATCGACATCCTTAATGATAGGAAGGCTAATTAATTAACGAAAGGTCATTAATTAATGAATATGAAGAGGAATGTTAGCTAATTAGTGGAAAATCACTAATTATTACGAAATGATGAGAAAGAGGATAATTAGTGCAATCTTAGCATTAAAGCTCTGTGTAAGTGGATTTTAGGTGTCTACATTTGCCCCTCTTTGGGGTGGCGTAAGTGACGCCACTTCAAAGATAGTAGACAAGTACAAAAAAATTAATAGAATGAAGGATGCCCCCTCGAGTGTCGATGGAGTGATGAAAGAGGGAGATTGACAATCGAAAATCCATATACGAAAAAAATTTCCATCCATAGCTAAAAACACCAACCCCATGCAACATACAAAATGCAATGCAATACGAGAAAGTAAAATATGCCTAACTCCCTACAACATACATAATGCAATGCAATACAAAAATTAAACAAGCTAACCTAACATAGAAACATAATGCAATGTTTTTGTTATCAAGCTTTGATTCCGACCTGTGTGAATTAACGAAAAGGGTTAAAAGATGGTGTCCCAAGAAAGGATACATGCAAGGGGAATAATGAAGGACACTTGGGTCCTATGAAAATCAATTGTGCACTATGAAATAGTACCAAGAAACTCATCATAAGAAAACCAGCTTTGTTAATGGAGTTAAATCAAGATGATCTATGAGTCTTACACAAGAACATGTGAGAACCAAAGAGTGACGCTTTATAGGATGATTTTTATTGTTTTTTATTTTTTAGAAACATATTAGAATGTTTTTTATTTGGAAATTTTTATGAAACTATGTACAGGAAGAAAAGAAGTGTGGATTCCCCTAGTGATAGATGGGATGTACAAGGAATAATTCCATGCGTATGCGCAAGAAAGTGAAGATGTGAAAATGCCCTAGCAATTAGGTGGGAGTATTCAAAGGCAAAATCTTCACATGCTAAAGGGGGATTAAGGCCAATATAAAATAGGTTCAATCATGAGGGAGAAAGGATTCTCCCAGTATAAGCTAAACAAGAAACACATGAGAGAAAGGAAGTAGAAAATTGTCTTATTAAAAGGGGACAAAAGTGTCCACAAACATAGCAAAAAGGAAATCTTATACACATGGATGTTCTTAACGATTTTGAAGAACAGAGGATGTTAAGAAAATATTTATAATGCGATCGATGAAAAAAGTGATTACCCAAAGCACAAATCATGAGACAAGACATGCGATAAAGAAAGAGTTTGAACAAGGTCCAAAAATTAACACTTGGTAAGATAATAATCATGTTTACTCATCAAGATCCTATGTGTGCACATGAAATGAATTGCTTATGAAGGAAAGAGTTGATAGATAGCAAGTGAAGGCACTAGCCAATGTGTAGGAATAATTTAGTTTGAAAGGTGATTTGTGAATGGATTGTGGAAGGCCATACATTGCTTCGTTGCTAGTCAAGCATCCATAGCCCTAATGGAGATGCATTTGATTCTAATCACAAAATTTCTCTACTATCAATTAGGCATCCATAGCCCTGGTAGAGATTATTGGAAACACCCCAAGAGAGATTTATATATCAATTTTCTTTTACTTTTTTATTGATTGATTTTGATTCTTTTGCTTTTTGAAAACTTATTTCAGCTCTCTTGTTTGACAAGGGGTTAAGAACCACTGATGGCTTGATGGAAGGATGTGGAAGTGATTTTGATGATGACATTATCTAGTGTCAACAAATATGCCCAAAAATTCTTCCCAACAATTTTATTATATGTAGATAGTGATAGGATCTCTAAGAGGCTAGTCATTCTTTAATTTACCAAGGTGATGAAAGACCAAGGTCAAACGAATACCATAGAGATAAATGTCACAAAATGTGTACGAAATAAGCTAACCAAAATATCATTAAAGGGATGAAAATGGTGGATGACTTGCAGAGGAATATGAAAGAAAGGGAAGAAAGAACATCCATGTGTATGCAATACCTAATTGCAATGTTTGATCTTTGTACCGTTGATTTTTAATGTTTTTCTCATTTTTTTGTATTTTTGAACTATTTTATGTTATTTTTTGGGAAGTTGGGACCAAAAATGTCACTCTACATGATAGGATCCAACAACAATGTTTATGATTTCTTTTATAAGGGAGACTAGGAGTTTTTGCTTATCAAGAGTGATATTATCTCCAATCTCGATGACCGTGGTGAGATCATATTCGATAAGTGACTGTGACTTATCTTTCAACATGGATTTTGTATGTGGGAGATTGAGTTCCCTATCCATAGGTTTCTACACTTTGCACCATACTTGATGGGTGTGTTGGTGTGAATTTTAGAATCATGTTTTCTTTTGGATTTTATGATTGTTTGAGTCATTGGGAGCTTTGGAGCTCTTCAAAGTTTTGATCTTAGCTTAATAAATAACTTGTTTGGGTTTCTTATAGCTAATGTTTGAAATATGAAACGGATATGAAAGTGGACCAAGAATTGATGAGAAGAAGATGGGTCTTACCACAATCATTGATAGCATAATATGAAAGTGAGCCAGGAGATAGAATATGGAAGGCTACTTGGATGTGGCCCTAGACAATATATGGAAGACTTGGATGGGCCCTAGTTAGGAGGGGCCCAAGAATAGAAGGTAAGGGGCTACCCAGAGGTGTCCCATATATAGAATATAAGGGGATAGTTAGACATGGCCCTAGAATAGAAGGTAATGGGCTACCCAAATGATACCCACAAGTAGATGATGAAGGGCTACTTGGAGGTGGCCTATATATAGAAGAAAGTTGTGGGATACTTGGTGATGACCCAAAGTGAAATTGTAATTGAGGAATTGTGATATGTAAAGAAGAATTGTGTGATGAGAGAATATGGGCAATGGATCAATACTAGACCTAGGTAGTTCATCACTGAATGAAGAATGTGAGGATGGAAGAATAAGAGGAGGATCAAGTTTCATGATCTTAGGCTCTTCCTCTCATTTCTTGATAAAAGGAATCAACCATTTCCCCACAATATGCAAATGCATCAAGGTGTAAAGAGAATCCTTTCTCGTAATTTGTTAGAGGATATCTTCATGTTCCCCTATAAATTCCATGATCGCTCCTTCGTTCTTAACGAAATCAATGGTAGGGGTTATTGATTGACTACATGGGTTTTATTGGAAGAAAAAGTTCCAACTAGTATGGAAGACTTAGAAGATGTTTGATGATGATTGATAGAAGAAGATGACTTAAGAGATGAAGTAGACTTAGGGCTATATGTCTTGTGAGTAGAATAAGATGTGGATTTAGAATTGTGTGTATAGGTTTCCCTATAAGACGTTGTCATGGAGGAAGAATAGGAGGATTTCGTATCCAAAATTTCATAGATTGTGACATAGGATTTGACTTAGATGATTGAATAGAAGGACTTTGAGTCACATGAATATTCAAAGGAGGAAGGGTTCATTGAGGTGACTGATAAAAGAGGTCCTATGAAGAAGGGGAGGACCGCGATTGAAGAATCACATTAGATGTTTTATAAAGAAGGTCCTACGAAGAAGGGGAGGACCATAACTTAGGAGTTGAATTAGATGAATGATAAATGAGGCCCCACAAAGAAAGGGGGACTCAAGAATCACATTAGAAGTATGATGAAGGAGGTCTTGTGAAGAAGGGGAGGACCGTGACTTAGGAGTTGAATTAGATGAATCTAAATAGTAGTTTGGATTTGAATCATCAGAAGAATCAAAGGAAATATTTGGATTGGAATCCTCAGAAGAATAGGAAATGTTTGGATTAGAATTAGAAGAAGAGTGGGGGAACCCAAATAATAATTTGGATAAGAAGTGTCCAAACCATACCACCAACTATGAGATGACGGTGGAAACGATGGTTACTCCGAATGGGTTCTCAAGTGTGAAGAACCGAACATGGTTTAGTCATGATGGGAATATTTTGATGTCAACACATAACTTTTGATTATTTATGGTGATATGTATAATGAACCCTGCAATAATCAAAAAGTTAGCATTCACTAAGTCCAAATTCCTAGACCTAGATAGTGTGATTGAACTCCTTTAAATGAAGGAAGTTCCATGTCAATTCGGTGAAGGGTAGCATAACGATAACCAACTAGACATTTTACAAATAGATAGGGGATGCTTGTGTTATTTTCCAAAGGGAAGCTAAGGAAAACATACATCATGTTGACATAATATTGATAATCCAACAAGGTTTGGACAAAAAAATTAGAGGTGTAAATGTTGTTATCCAATTTTTCCCCTTAGGGTAAGATTGGACAACGGAGGCCTATTGGATCCTGGGACCAGAAAATTTATTCATGATTATTCCGGACCATTTCAAGTAAATTTTGAGCTTTGAGAATGTTTACGATTTTCTAAGAGAGTTCGGGATCATTTTGAAGTATTTTCTCCATTCTAGGGTTTTGAAGGATGTTAGTTTGCTCGGAACAGGAATGTTGATCCTAGTGGGCCCACTTCAAGTCACCATGGTAAAACATTGGTCAAAATTAATAAACTGATTTTGGGGGCCTTATTAACATTTCATAATCCTCACGGTTCAAGGTAATGTTGTAAAGCCATAGGTTTTGAGATTAAGTGTGAGAATGCCCAAGGAAGGGATTCAAGCTCAAATGGCTCACCAAATGGCTAGGTGAGTGCTCGGTGAGTTGTAGGTTATCAAGATACAATGGGAAACTCAGGTTGAACTCATTACTCATAAGAGACTAGCCAACTCGGTGTACATTGTCGAGAGCTTTAGATATGACTCATGTTGTAGGGTGGCTCGGGTGAATCGAAAATAGGCTATTGATCTCAAGCTTGGGGTATGGTGTTATGCAGAATTGGGGAAGCTCATTTGCAAAACTCAAGCTTAGGAATTTGTGAAAGTTTTGAGTTATGGCTTGATTAAGTATGGTGAAGCATCAGTGGAGCCCAACATTCAAATTTTGAGCTCATACAGAAATTGGCTTGATGTTGTAAATGGACTCGACGATGAGTACATAGGCCATTGGGTGGAGTTAGCGAGACGATCAACCTCGGAGGCATAGATAATGACAAATAGATCACTACATCATGCATGATACACAAAGGATACAATGCTTGAGATTAGGAGGCACGTCAGTGAATAAAAGTGAGTACAACCTCAAGCTCAGAGGTGAGTCAAGAAAAACTCAAAGAGTAGATCACATCACTCTAGAAGTAACTTGGAACATCAAGTTAGGATCATGAGCCCGAAGAAACCGTGGAATGAGATGTAGCAATGTTTGGATGGTTCAAGAACATGGAGAAACTTGGACACCATCAGCATAAATAAAATTGAGCTCATTCAGGTTCATGGAGGAGCTCAGGCACTATCGAGCCACAAGGCAACAAGAACGTGTTGATGTGTTTAAAAGTTCAAAGTTAGAACGCATTGGCTCAACATGGTGAGGTGATACATGCTCATCAAGCTCGAGAATACACTCGGTAACTTTCAAGCATGGCCGAGAAATCTCAAAAGAATGGGTATCATTACACATAAAGAGTCGACGTGAGCAACTCAGTCATGGTTTGATGAGTTGAGACATGTTCCAGGCGTAAGGGTCGAATGTTATGGTGTTGAGGTGACTCGGTGCTCAAGGGGAAAGTCAGTAAAAGGATCAACTCCGACACAATACGAAGGAAAGTCTCCAATGACAGAAATGAAATCAAATATCTCCAATAAAACATTTTTGTCAATGGATGAGCGATCACATGCCATAGTGTGAGTAAGATATGTGACCAAGTTGGTCTGTATGAGCTCACCTTGGCAGAATAGAGGTGATTTTTGGGAGTTTCAAACATGGAACTCACATAAAAGGCATGGAAAATGAGCCTAGCAAGGATTAGCTTGATCATCAAATGCAGAAATAAGGTCAAAAGACTTGGCCGTGAATGCATCACCCAACTACAACAATGACTCAACGAGAGGATAAAGTGTGAACTCTGTAAAAAAATAGCTGGCTCCCGGTGAATGCAATCGGTACACTAACAGTGTGTAGAGGGTGTTGGTAAGCTCACAGATTGAGCTTGAAGAGATCGAGTGAACATCTCAATTGTTTATCCAATGGAAGTAGCTCGATGGGAGATAATTAGGAAAGAAAAAATTTGAGAAATAGGGGCCAAGAAAATGAACAACTTGAGGTTTTGAGCTCATCCATATCATCTAAGGAAACTCAATGGTCGAGTTCCAAGAAGCGTAATTACGGGAGCCTTTGGATATCTCATCTAATCGAGTGAACATGGTGAGCGGATATGTGGGAGATAGCTCGGTTATGAGCCACGTGAGTTCGGCATAGGCTTGGGATATGGCTTCCAGTGAAATAAATGAGGAAGGTGTAAATGAGGAAGGTGATTGAGGGTTGTCGAATTTAGGGTTTACTGAGAGAGGTGTATGCGGCAAGAAATTGTCAACTCAACTTTGGTAATTCACTTGTCAAGTGCGTATATCTACTAAGGAAATAGCTCGAGCTGAGCCGAGCCAATGCTCACGCAAGTAAAGTGATGGTTTTATAACAAAAGTTTTTCTTGAACATATTGAATAAGATCCGGGGTGGCTCATCATGGGGAACTAATTAGGAGGTCTGGATCGAGCTCCCCCCAACCGATAGAATGTCTTATGCACTCGGCGAGAATACAAAGGTGTACAAGTATTTTCAATGTCTCGAGTATAGGACACAAGCTTCGATCTCAAGATTGAATGAAGAATGACTCAACTATGTAGACATGGTGAGATGATACGTGGGGGTCAATATCGGTTTCTCATGTAAGTGACGTCTCACTAGAGCATAGTCAAAAACTTCAAGTAAGACGATTGAGGAGCTAAGCAACTCGGAGGTGAATATGGATCGATCTTGAGCCAAGTTGACTTTTATGAGTCGAAGGTCAATTCGATAGATAACATGCCTAGTGAGTTGAGTATGAGCTCGCATGAAGGAAAAGCATTTTGAACTATGGAGAAATATATAGGTGGTCGGGCTTGGAGCTTAAACATGGATGTAGAAGAACTCGGTGGTTTAGTTTTCATGAGCGAGTTACTCAACATGGAAAGTGGGGATTGGGAGCCAACTCGCCGAGTTGGTGCACTAGTAAAATGGCATCAAAATTCTGGATTCCCACTACGGACTTACAGACTTTCATGGTATTAAAGATATGCAAATATTGGCATGATGAAATGGCGGTTGGGCCTCGAAGCCGAGGAGCTGATTTGGGGAGAGTCGAGGGTGTTTGGAACATGATGTCTTAGGCTTCCATGTCCAAAGTTGGCACAGCAGTACCGAGCTATTTATAGAACCGAGGTAAAGTGGATCGAGTTAGCATGACACAATGATTCTAAAGTGTTTGAGCGCAAGATGATTGAGAGAATATCGTGGAGGTCAATGAAACAATTGAGTTGATAGAGAAGTTTTTGAGTTGGGTACAAGACATATAGGGCATGTGGAGTAATTCATCACCGATTTCAAAGGAGATAAGGCCGAGCCAACCATGTGGAGCAAAAATATGCTAAGTGATTTTGTTTGATTGGAGGAAGAGTTGAGTGGAGGCCGAGTCGAGTCAAAAGGGAACCCGTGACATAGTAATATGTGGTGAGTAACAAACAAAGGGATCGGTAGTGTTAAACGTGGGAGTTGGTGGAGTTTTAAGTGTAAGGTGCCAAATGTAAATTACTTAACTAAGATAATACATAGATAACTAAATTAATGGAGATGTTGAGTGATGTGGGCTTGACATACGATAAGAGTAGTGGTCATTGGAACATAAAGTGGCCAATGTAATATGTAGAGGTAAGGAGCTCGTGAACCAGCTCGCCGAGTTGGCTAGCGAGTTGGTTGGCCAATCAACTTTAAAGCCCCTCTCTAAAGAACAAATGAACCAAGTGGTCCCACTAAAAGAATGAATGGATCCCATAAAAATATTTAATATATTTTTAATTAAATGGAGGATAAAATCAAATTTTGAAATTATGGAGGCATGATGGAATGTTCTTAAGTGGTGCAATTAATGATGTAATCAAGTATGGAGATCATATGCTATATTCTTGCCCAAAATTTAGGATTTCTCACCTCTTCTCTTATATCTTGAATTTTCTATAAATGTAAATGAGGAACTCATTCCAAGGGGGTTACACATTGGTTACGAACCCAGACGTGTGCCACAATTTGGACAAGTTAGACATCTTAGACAAGTGCATATTTTTCAAGAATCCTCTCTCTTCCGTAAGTTAGATTTGTGGATTGGGGAACTTTTAAACCTCTTTTCCAAGACTGTAATGTCAACCATTGCCTATTTTGAATGTAATGATGCATTACACATGTTGTGTTAAAGTAATAAAAGTGTATGTTTTGTGACTACTATTAGTCCTTTCATCATTATTTGTGCCTTTCTCATGCTTGCAGTACACTTTGTAAGTTCAAGTTTTATTATAGGTTCTGGAGTTTTGCACTTATCAAGTGGTGGGGTATCGCATGTAGTTGAGTTGTGGTACTTTTTCACCCTTCTCAAGTCCATCCTTCTTCACTGGAAGACTGAAATATTGTTTGTCTGATTGAATTTAACAAAGGGAACACATGCTTCTTAGTCTATGGTATTTTTTACCCTCTCTAAGTTGTAGTAGGTGAAGTTGGATTGTGGTGCATAACACCCTCTTCAAATAAACCCTTCCCAAGTCTAGCAACACCCTTTATTTGGTGCATCACCATCCCTATTATAGTTTTATTTCCTATAAATCTCTCTCCTTAAATCCCATGAAAATGTTAGTATAGGTCTAGATAACCATTTTATTACACTAGGAGTAGTATAGCACTTAGTTTAGGTAGAGTAAGTCGTTCTTCTCTGGAGGTTCACCTCGATCCCAAGTCCCATAGCTTGAGAGGTGATCTCATGCTACCACATCACATCGAACATCTTGTTCACATTCTAACCATTCGGAAGGTGAAGTGATTTGGTGATAACAAATGTCAAAGGATTGATCAAAATTTTAGCAACATAGAGGATATAAAGGAAAGATTTACAATGTTTGATTGATGCAAAATTTTCTTGATAGGAAATGTTTTTGCTAAGGTTTGAAATATATTTTCAAAAATAACCATGAATTTAGGAAAAATAAGAAGATCAAGAGGATCGAAAGTCCTAAAGGATTTTCCTAGAAATGATTTTATAAGATGGATAAACACAAGGAACAATCACGCAAGTTCAAAACACAAATCCAATCTACAAGGAAATACTCCTTATGAAAAATGTATGTCAAAGGTAGGTTGGTGTAAAATGATCAACATAATGTCACCACTTATGCCAAGTTCAAAAATGAACAAGATGTAAGAAATAACAAAAGGTTGATACAATTTCTAAACAAGGTATACTAAAAGCAATTTTAAGTCCAAGACCAAACCTAAAAAAAAAAGTGGAAATACAAATATGAATAATGCAACAATACCACTAAGATACATTAACAAAAATTTATGGAAAATTAAGGTATTAGTATCGAAATAATATTAATATGACATGCACAAAGGTAACAACAACACCTTTCAAAATCGAGGTAATGTTTGAAAGAAAACCAAGGCTAGAGTATACTAAGGAATTATTACGATGCGTGTAGCATAACATTACAATCTAAACACTTAGGTCAAGTTTTGCAAAAAACAAGACAAGTATCGAAATTGTTGTGATACGATACAAGCAAGATAACAATTCAAAGGAGAATCAAGTGATGAACAAAGCCTAACTATGATGACGATCTTGATGTGGGTATCAAGATCAAAATGGCTACCAATGATATGAGAACGTTCCCACACACTTTAGACATTTAACAACCCAATCAAAAACATGGATGAGTGTAAACGAACATAAAATTGGTGAAACAATCAATTGGCAATACATGTTTGGTCACTCTTCTTTTGATCAAAAAGTGTCAAAAGAAAGCGAAGGAAGTAGTACAAGTGAGGATGAAAAATGTTGGCCTCACTTCGGCATAGTTTCACCTCACCTTAGGGTGAGTGAAAAACTAAGAAAAAGTAACGCTTCACACATTTTGTGATAAATGATGGCTCTTTACAACAATGATTTGGTCAAGTTGGCTCCAAAGACTAAATGGCTTTCCTAGGTGGTTCGCTCAACTAGGTGTCACAAGTTATCTAGATGTGAGCTTGATTTACCAAGAAAGTCACACTAACTAGTCTTGGGTTATCTCGGCTTTACTTTACCCCCTTCAAGTATAGTGAGCAATTAATGTGTTCATCGTGTACTCTCACTAGGGTCGCGATACGAGATAACTTTGACGCTAAATCTCACAAAGGTAAAACTAGTCAAGTAGGTGTGTGGAGCACTTCCCATTTCATCCACAAGGTTCCCTCTTGTGTGGACTACTTTAGGGTTCCTAGGACCACCCCCATTGTTGTATTTTAAGGCTTATGCCAAAGGGGTTATGTCCTAGTTAAGTGAACGGGCATACCCTTATCCAAACCTATAAATACAAAGTGTTATGAATGTGGTGTGTTTTTTTATCTTTTATTCTTAATTTGGTTTAGTTGTACACCATTTAGAAACCTGCATCAAATTACATTAGTATTTTGTTTTGATCTTGATTCTTTGGCAAGCGTATTTAGGTCCTGCATTCAAAGTTTAGTAGTTCTCCAAGCAAATCACATTATTTGAAAGAGGATTAAGAGTTTCTTTTTATTCTCAAGATCATCCAAGGATGCAAGAGAAGAGCATACACAACAAATAATCCAACTAAAAAGTAAAGGAAAACTTTGCAATTAATGAACCATATAAAAATCTTGATAAATGTTCATTCCTTAAGCCAAAAATGAAAGATGAAGTTTCTAATTAACCAAATGTTAGAAAATGAAGACTAAATTTTCTTTTGATTCTCAATATCACCCTAAGGTGCAAGAGAAGAGCATACACAAACTTTAGCCCAACTAGATAGAAATGGAAAACTTCAAATCAAAGGACCATAAAAATGCTTTGTAAAAGGTTCATTCCCTTAAGCAAAATGAATAATCAAATTTCCAAGTTAATCCAAATGTTAAAAAGATAGAGATAAAAGTTGTTTTTGATTCTCAAGATCACCAAAAGGTGCAAGAGAAGAGCATACACAAGATTTGGTCTAAATCAAGTAAAGCATGGAAATACAACATTCATCAAAACATTAGACATGTTAGAAAATGACCAGTTTTACAATAAAGGAAAAACTTGTAATTTTTGTAAGTATAAATCCCAAATTTATATTTTCATTGCATAGTTCACTTCAATACCTTTCCAACGCAAAAAACATAGATTTATGGCCTCTAAGATGGATTACATATATGCTCTTATGCTCACGGGTATGCACTTAACATGTACCAAAAAAATGTCAAAAAATGTCCCTCAATCTATAAAAAGGTCAATTTTTTCAACCAAGATTCAATTTTGACAACAACCCATCACATTAATATATGAATAGAAGACTCAATGCTATCAAACATTAACATTCATGATCAAAAACTTAACATTTTCAAGAAATTGACAAAACTAGCATGTAGAATGTTGAAAAATAAGCTTTAAAAATGAAAACATGGAGAAATCTTTAAATTTATCACCAAGATTCAATTTTGATAGCAACCCACCACATTAATATATAAATATAAGACTCAACACTATCAAACACTAACCTACATGCTCAAGAATTTAATATTTTCAAGAAATTGACAAAACTAGCATGTAGAATGTTGAAAAAGTAAGCTCTAAAAATGAAAACATGGAGAAATCTTGAAATTTTCCCATCAAGATCTAATTTTGACAGCACTTCACCTCCTTTATACCTATAAGGAAGACTCAACACATGAAAACTCAACAAAACAAGTTATGTCAATATATGCAAAAAGAGGGTTAGTAACCAAAATTGAAACTTAACTACAAAAACTTGAAATTAAGTGCAAAAGACAATGGAGTAATGTCCCACTAGTATAAATTAAAACTAATATCTACATAGCTTCAAAAGAAATGTTAATTAAACAATGAACCATGAAGATAAGATCTTAAAGGAAATGTTTCTTCAATGCATAAATGAAACTACATCCTAATTTATTTCCCATTCTCTATGATTGCTAACTTAAACTATGAACTTATAAAGAACATAAGAAATCAAAGTGGATGGTTACTTGATCTCAAGGATTGAGAATGGAATCGTACCAAGAATGGCTACAAGGCCATTTTGGATCTTCCCATATTACTCAATTTTGAGTGAAAGGATGCAAGATGGAAAAGCTATTTCAAACAATGGAGAATGGCTCAAGATCAAAACGTTTATAGTTTTCATTATTCAAAGCATGGTGCGAGAAGAAAGGTAAGAAGGAGGGTTCTTTATATAGTTTTTTGAAGAGGCAAGGCTAGTAAATTGATGAATGTGGGATAAAGGTTGTTTTATAAAAGGTAATCTTGATTTACAAGAGTTTAATTTGTCATTTGTAAGTCATGGGAGTTGGGGATGTTTTAATTAATCAAAGGTGATTAATTTTTAGGTAGAGGTAAGCTTATAGAAGCCAATTAGAAGGAAATTAGTATGATTTTATAGGATGTAAGAGAGGAATTTGATCCAATAAATGGTAATTTATTGATTTAGAGTTTTGAGCGTAATTAATTAATAATAATTAATTAACCCAAGTAGAAGCGGAATATTAATTAACGAAAGGTCATTAATCAACATCCTTAATGATAAGAAGGCTAATTAATTAACAAAAGGTTGATAATTAATGAATATGAAGAGGAATGTTAGCTAATTAGTGGAAAAGTGCTAATTATTATGAAAATGATGAGAAAGAGGATAATTAGTGCAATCTTAGCATTAAAGCCTACGTAAGCAAATTTTAGGTGTCTACACCACTTATGGAGATATGTTTTTAGCATAATTTCAGACTTATTTGACACAATTCAAAGTAATTTATTGGGGGCATGATTTTTTCACTCCTCCACTTCAACACTTGGTTTTGATTATAGAATATAGGTTTTTGGAGACACGAGTCTCCTTTTACATCATCATTTCAACATCTTATACATTCCTACTCAACCGTATGACACATAGGATAGTATGGGGAACCCATTCTCTTTTATACTTTGTGTCTATATATACAAAATTGAGTTTAGATCTATCTGCAGTGGTGTGGTCTCTAAGGTTATGGAAAGTATCAAATAAGATAAGTTCTTCATAGGCAATTTTTCCTATCTTATTTCAAGGGGAAGATATCAGGATTACTAAAAACTTGGATACATGGTCTTCTTCATTCTGGGGTGTTGCGGTACCTTACTCGATTCTCTCTCCACCTTATATTTGGTGTAAGGTTGCATGTGCCCAATACTTTGTTTTTCTTCAGAAAAATTAGGGACTGATCACCCTTAACCCTTTGGAAAGGTCAACAATACAATCAAAATATCCAACTATAAACAAAAAATGGGAGCTCCTCCTCCACAAAATAAATATGTGTATTTCTTCCATGTTTTACATCTCTTTATTTCACTTTGTGCAAGTTCAAATTCTATATTTACATTTGAGTTATAGTTAAATTTCTACTATGGACATTGAATACACTTTGTGTTTGTAGGTGTCACCATGGAACATGCCAACACTAATAGATCTAGGAAAAGAAAATTATAAGCAAAGACAAAGTGTTCCTACACACTCAAGTATCTTTTCCTTCAAATATGCAATTTTCATTTCATACTCAGGGGGGAAATGAAGACACTTAACTTTGGTAATTTATCCTTTTACATCATTGCTAGTAGTGATTGTTCTTTTTGCTAAGATAACCTCCCACATCCTATCCCCACTCAGTACATCTTGTTGTCTCTCTACCAACTTGTTTATTCCTACACACTGATGTGTCATCATATTCTAAATGTAAATGCACATAAAAGTAGTACTCAACCTCTACTTTTCATGATACAACTATTATATTTCACTTTTTTCATCTTGCCAAAAACCATAATGTAAGTTCATGGTGTAAATTTTAGTCATGACTGACTTGTATGGTCTTGTATCCTGACACATCTTCCAACTTTATTTTAAATACATTGTATTTATGGGTCTTTTAATCCTTTAGGGTCATCCTTTGCATAAAAATTTACATTCATAACTCTATATAAACAAGTTAACATCACCTCATTTAAGAATATGACAATAACCTAGCACTCTCATGAGATCTTATTTCAAATACTAACACAAAAGGCACCCAAGGCTCCCTAAATCTTCCTAAAGTTGATGCACATCCACTAGGGTAACCACTACTACATTTATAAAGCACTCAACCCTATCAAGGAGTTTCATTTCTCTCATTCCCAAGAAATTAAGATCTCAACTCAATGTCTTAGCAAGAGCACAATCATCTCAAACATGGTCAAAGTGCTTCATGTTTCCAACTACCTACACACACATATACGTATGTGTGTGTGTGTGTGTGTGTGTGTGTGTGTGTGTGTATTACATGATAAGTGAAAATTTTATATTTTTTACGCCTATTTGGAGTAATGATAATGTAGGTGGTGCATGGATTGCACTTTAACCTAAATAGTAACCTTTTATAGGGTCTCCCACCCATGGTTAGGGTTTGAGTTTGATTTAGCTAATTTCAAATTGTTTTGAGATTATGTAGCACTTAGGGTGTGAAAACAACATACATTTCCATACCATCAAAGGAAAATAAAGTTTTATAACTCCATCCCAAGTAGGTCCACGACCATACAATAGGTGAAGGACCATACAATCAATATTGGAAGATCTTCATGGTTTTGTACCAAGGAAATTTCTAGTTAATAGTCTCAAGAATGAAGCATCTTTAAGTTTAACGCTCCCAAATTCCAAGTATTATCACCCATATTTATCTTGTATCACTATGTATAACTAAGTACATCTATCCCTATCTGTATTTGAGCTTGTAGTATATTGTCAAATAGCTATAAGTATTAATAAATTATTATGATATTGCATGATTAATGTTGGTGTAAACAAAAAAGAGGTGTTAGTATGAAAATGCAAACTAAGAAATTAAATTAAGTCCTAAACTAATACTTCTAATGCTACCTCAGATAAGAAAGATGGAAAGGAAGGGAATATAATACCTACACTTACCTACATGATCGTAATGTTCCTCCTTTGATGTGGTGGATTTTCCTTAATGTTAGATGATTGATTGTTGCTTCAGATTTTGATGGAGACACATAAGCAACACCTCCCCTTAGATTTTCCTTGATGATTGATGAAGGATGATGATTACTTTTGGATGAATAATGGATTGATTGAAGATAAAATGGATGATTGATGAACAAAATAGTAAAGTTTTGATATGGATTAGAAAGATTTATGCTCTCTAGAGGAGGAGAGCTAAATTTATAAGCGAGGAGTGGGGATTCAATAGCTAGGATGGAGCCATGTTGGATTGAAATCAAGGGTGGAGAATTGATGAGAGAAATGGAGGATTATAGAATTTGAATTCAAATTCCATGGATGGAAGAGGTTCCAGAATTAAAAATTCAATGGAAGGAGAAGGTTATAGAGTCTTCTTTTGTAAGCCTCTAGATTTAGAGGTGTGAGGATGTAATGAGATTAGGATTAGATTAGGTTAAATAAATATGATTAGGGATGTGATTTGATGGAAAGGCTAGGTGTAGGGATGTGTAGGGTAGGTGGTAGGTGAGGTGTAGGAATATTAAATTCCTATAAAATATTAATGAAGGATTATAATGATAATATGATATTATAATGAAATAAAAGGGATTAAGGATGAAATGAGATAAATGATAAATGATGAAAGGGTAAATGTGATAAAAGGGATTTTTAATGGGATAAATGATAAAATGGAATATTTAGATAAATGATGAAATATTAGAATAAAGG
>CM031242.1:983673121-983793103 GCA_018340775.1 Taxus wallichiana var. yunnanensis | reverse complement strand
TCAACACTAGATTTAATAAAACATTGAGAAGACTTCTGTTAATTTGAGGCCATGTGATGAATCATATCTAATATAGTAATCGGAGATGCATTTGATAAGAAATCTTCTTACTATTTGAGGATAAGAAGGAACTTTAAGGCATGCCTTTACCACAACTTTGAAAATCAAGAACAATATTAAGGAGGTTGGAAAACCTCCACAAGAGGGAGGGTTTTAAACTGAACAACATTGAGAAGTCACAATAAAAAAATGTTATGGATCTTGAAGAATTTGTAAGGACTTTGGTCAGAGGCTATCAAAGAAATCTCTTACAATGTGGTTACATAGGGTAGAAAAAGAGGCTGGACAAGGTTATCGAGGCCAAACATAGGCAGCAAGGATAAGGCATGGACTTGTGAATCATCCTAGAAATGATCGGTGCAGTGTGCGATGACAGAGGTAAAGGACCCATGGGAGATAGAAAACCCCAAGCTAGGGAGAATAGAGTGAGTGCACGATCCTGTAAATGCCATAGTTGTTTTTGTTGAAGAAATAAATCAAATGGATTGGTGTGACAAATGATTCTTACCCCACTTGCCATGTGAAGGAGGTCGAATGCCAAGTTGAAGAAAATGATGATGATGAAACATTTGATGATGATGCATTCATGGTGGAATGCTCTACAAGCTCTCACGATGAGGAGTAATTTCAACTAAGGTAATAAGTGCAAGAATTGATGTAAGCTTTTGGGACTACATTCAGCACTGGGTACCTCTTCTTCCTCCCTCTCATGCTTTAGAAATAGATATGGTACATGAATTTGAACTTCCTAATAATATTTTGAGTACCTAAGAGCTCTAATGATTAAGAAGTACGATGGAGAATCCCATGAAGAGGATAGAAAACTACTAATGAATGTTGTTTATGGCCCAAGAGAAAGGAGTACAACACAAGAAGTAAAGTTGTCAAATGGGTAGGGCCTCAAGCCAAAACAAAGACCCCATATCACACCAATGTCCCAAAAGATACTCGAAAAAAAGGATGCACTGACACAAGCCCTGTTGTCTCAAGTAGAAGCTGGTGTTCCCATCCATTCCCAAAGCGTTAAAAACCTTGTGCTATCTAACAAGTTTGTCAACCTTTCTCAAATGTTGCTTTTCCCAAGTACATTCCCTATGATATTTCACAAGTCTTGAGTCAAATCAATATTTTGTCCCAATTATGGGCTAGCAAGATTCAGAGCATAAGAAGAGGCTTTTGAGTATTTGGGATTAGGGGAAGATAGGAGTGCCCAAGATAGAAAATTAAATCATGTAAACACTCCTCCTTCAACCATTAGAGACCTAGAAAAACCACGGCATTAGAGTAGATAGGTGAACCACACTGAAGTCTACTTGGAGACATCTTTAGTTGAGTCTTAGTTAAATTTTGATCCATTTTTACAACATGATTATTAAAGATATATTTTTACACAATTGTATGTTTGACTCCGGATGAACATGCAATGTTATTCCTCTAGAAGTCATGAATGAATTGAACATTGAAATGATAGCAGCTTATGGCAAGTGTCTTGCAATGGATTCTAGGGAGGTCCCGGTTGTAGGATGTGTGAAATGTTTGGTGGTACAACTTTTAGCTTATCCGGGTAAGAACTTGAAACTTGATGTCATCATTGTTGATTCCCCTACAAATGGGGCATGTTGTTATCAAGAAAGTGGGTTGTAAGTTTTGGTGGAAGTGTTCAGATGGATGTCTTTTACCACCATTCCAATTGAAGGTATCCTTGTGAAGTTATATGGATAGAAGAAGATTTTGCACCTCATTGAAGATACAAATAATGCTTCTTATGAAGTGTTATATGTTGATGTAGATGCATATAAATTTGTGGCATTTTACGATGGCAAGAGCACAAGATTGATCAGTGTAAATGTCTTGAACAATTTTGTTTACCTTGGACCTTGTTATCTAATGAAGCTGTTCCAGTTTTGAAATCTTGTTTGGCATTGTTCCATATCCCAAAGCCAAGAAGAGTTTGTATTTTATTTCAAGCTTAACTTTGAATACACTAACAACATTGTTGAATATGAAGCACTATTATTAGGCCCTTATAATTTCATGGAAATATGGTATAAAGGATGTCATTGTCAAAGGACATTAAAGAATTGATTATCAACAAAATTAAAAAGCGTATTCTACTAAAAATCAAAGAATGAAATAATAGAAGCATGCGATTTTGGGGATTTGATTGAAATTTTTATTCTTTTAATATTGTGCACCATGCTTTAGAAATTTTAATGTTGTTGGTGACAATTTAGTAGTGTTAGGATCTAGATTTGGGAATTGTACAATGTCTTCATTTTTTGAGTATGATGTTGAAGTACTAACAAGACCATCTATCACGATGACGTTAAAAATTGGAAAGTGTTTGATGATGATGCCTAGGTGAAGCTTGATTTACTGTGGAGCCAAGTGATTTCTTGACTAGAATATAGATTGGGAACCAATGGTGTGTGTTTAAGGAAAAGGAAACATTAGTTGGCAAAGACATCATCTGATTGAAGAAAAACACAATTCTAGAGGTTTGGTGGCGCTCTCGGGTTGAACTTTGATAATGCTAATTGCATTATTAAAATAAATATGTTTGTTTCAAGAGATGTGGAAGACCATGACTAGGTTACAAAGGAAAAGCCATGTAAAATTTGGTTAGGAAGCAATCTCAGAAGCAGCAATGAAGAGAAGCAGTCCTATATTCAATTCTTGAAGAAATATCAAGATTGCCTAGCTTGGTATTACTCGAGTTGAAAGCAGACAGGAAGATTTGTTCCAACATGAGATTCCTCTTAATTCTAATGCCAAGCCTTTCGGGAAAAAATAGAGGCCCATCATTATATGCTCCTTTCTTTGAATATGCAGGAAGAACTGATGAAGTTGAGGGATGGAGAGGATCATTCACCCATGAGGTATTCATCTTGGGATTTTGCAAACCTAGTTCCTATCGAGAAAAATAATGGTGACATAAGGCTATGCGTAGACTTAAGAAACTGGATGAAAGCATCATTGAAAGATAATTATACTTTGTCAAGCATGGAGAATATGATACAATTGGTAACATGTTACGAATTGTTATCTACTCTGGATGGTTTCTCTGGTTATAATCAAGATTCTTTGTGAAGGAATCGAAAAGAATAAAGAATGCCTTTACTACTCCTTGGGAACTTATGTCTATGTCAGGGATGCCTTTTTGCATAATGAATGCTAGAGCAACTTTCAAAGAGTAATAGATGTAGCATTTGTTTGGTTATATCAATGATTTCATTGTTGTTTATCAGGATAATGTAACTTTGTTTTCCATAAATATAAATGATCACTCGCAACTCTTGGAGAGAATTTTGATAAGGTGTAAAGAGTATGACATATCATTGAATCCCAAGAAGTGCCACTTTGGAGTGAAAAGGAAAAGTTGCTTGGTCACATATCAGTAAAAGAGGGAGTCATGATAGATCTAGAGAGAGTGGAAGCCATCAGCGTGAGGTTCCGATCCCAAGAACTAAGAAAGGAATTCAATCCTTCTTTGGGAAAATAAACTTTATCAGAAGATTTGTATCTAAATTTGTTGAGCTGACCATCCCCATTACTAGTATGATGAAGAAGGACCAGGTTATCAAATGGGAAGAAGTTTCCATTCAAGATTTTAATGGGATCAAAGAAGCACTAAAGAATGCCCTTGTTTTGGCATCCCCAAGTTCTGAGAATCCTTTTCGAAGTGTTTTATTTTGCTTAAGAAAACACCATTGCATTTGTTTTGTTACAGAAGGGTGATGAAGGGGTTGAGAGACCAATTTCCTTTTTCAAAAGGCATTGCAGAAGATGAGTTGAAATACACCATCATGGAGAAGCAAGAATTTTCCTTAGTGAAAGCAACAAAGTTTTCGGACCCTACATATTCCATGGTGAAAGACATCTTATCGAGATGGAGGTCTCGAGAAAAAGATGCGAGATGGGTGAACAAGTTGCAGGGAGTATGACATGGATATCAAAACCATGAAATTAGTAAGAGTTTGGGCCTAGCTAAGATTATGGTTGAGAGCAACCTGTAAACTATTGAGGTTGATGAGGTAGAAGGAGAAATGATGGATGTCCTTGAAAAGTTGGTAAGTTCTCAATGGTACAAAGATATAATATTTTATTTCAAACATCTATGTTTCCCTAAATATTTGGGCAAAAATAAGAAAATAGGTCTTAAGTTAGACTCTCAAAAGTATGTCATTACTAATTTTGGGTTAACTTGGAAGAAACTTTGAGGAGTGCTCTTGAGATGCATTACTAAATATGAGGCCCCAAAAATAATTTTTGATCTCCATGGCAGGTGTCTACTTATGGGGGAATTTTTCTGGAAGAGTTACATCACATAAAATCTTGAGGGATGGTTATTGGTGGCCAACTCTCTTGAGGATAAAAATTTATTGGTGAGGAAATGTGAAATTTTGGCTTGACATTTTCTAGAAGAATGAAAGCTTTATGATCCCTTCCTTTCACGGCCTATATTAGTTGAATCCCCATTCGACAATAGGAATGGATTTGATTGGGTAAATTTTGATCCTTCCAAAGTGTTGGTCATAAATGGATTCTTATAGCAATTGATTATTTCACTAAGTGGGTGGAATCAATCCCCACCAAGAAGGAAACACACCAAGTTATCATAGAATTCATGTTAGATCAAATCATATGTGATTTGGAGTGCCAGCCTAAAATTGTTGTTGAAAATGCCATGAGTTTGAGATCCAAACCTTTGGTGGCAATATCTGCGAAGTATGGGATCAATTTGACATATGATTCTAACTACAATCCCCAAGGAAATGGACAAGCTGAGTCTAGTAATAAAAACTTGTTGAAGATCATTAGAAGAACCTTGAAGCTGAATAAAAAGTAGGGTGAGAAACTAAAGTTTGTTGTTTGGGATAAGAGAATCAGCATCCAAAAGAGCTCTTGGTAAAATCCTGTTTGAACTACTATATGGAGCTCAAGTCTTGCTTGGCCCTCCATTTACAATTGTCTTCATTTCAATTTGTTTAACAAGTTGAAGACCAAGAAGCTAGTCCATATGATGCTCTTAGATTATTGAGTTGGATGAAGAGAGAAGGGCATCCCATCAGCGACATGTGAATTTCAGAGAAAAGTTGAAGAACCTATTTGACAAAAAAGTGACACCCAGAGCTTTCATCATTGGGGATCTTGTGCTTTTATGGGATAGCAAGCATGAAGATAAGGGCAAGAATGGTAGATTTGATGCATTGTGGATGGGACCTTATTCCATTGATATTCAAATTGGTGAAAATACTTTCTTCCTAAAGGACTTAGATGGGGAAGTACTTGAATTACTGTTAATGGCGGGAATTTGAAGCATTTTCTTGATTGATTTCTTAGAATCAAGGTATACTCCATTTTACAGTGTATAATTATTTTTCTCATATGCCCTTGTGTTTTTGTTCATTACTGGTCCTTAGTTACTGGTTTTGCTAGATTCTTGGTTCATTTTTGGAGGATTGTTATGGTTGTTCTCCTCTGCAAGCTTTTTCTTTGACTTCATTGCCCAATGGTATTTTTTGGCACTTGGTCTATTATTTGGTTCTTGTGGAACTCACGAGGATTTCCCATCCACAGTCGGAGATGATGTTGGTGCTCAAATCAGTTTCACCTGTTTGTCATTAAAATTCCTCAGTTTGGCCTCTGTCATGTTTTCTATCTCCCCGTGTTGGTGCTTGAAGACTCTATCCTCCATTTGGTTACCATGATCACTCCCTTCCTTGGTTGAGGATCACTTAAAGGTCAAATATTGGTTTTGTTTCTCTTTCCATACGAAGGAGTCTGTAAATTGGGCATAAAACTCGGGTTGTTCCTTTCTTTTCATTTCATGATCGTCACATTTTGTTGTCCCTATCTATTTTTCCCAAATACTTGTGGAAATATGACTGGATGTATCTCAAAAGATCATATTTGAGCCTTGTAACATTTCCAAATTCTCTGACCGTGAAGAAAGATTCATTTCAGGGGCTCAAATGGTGTTTTTCCTACATTTTACGGTTTTGGCGAGTGTGTTTTCCCAATCAAATATACATCTCTACACCTATGGAAACATGGCCTATTTACTTTGATGTGGCTTGGTGGGGCACTCTAAAAACTTTATGGCTCACTTGACCCAAAAGTTTTCCACGTGGAGGAATGACGCTCGTTCAAAAATTTACCTTTTGTTTTGGCCTTGGAGTTGTCTTTGAGGGGACATGTGGAGGATTCCGCTACTTTACCTAGACTTAGAAAAAAATTCATCACAGCCAGTCTGATTTTGGTAGGCCATGGACATGTGGAGGGATGGGGTTCATTTGAGGATCCACCTTAACAATTGTGATAGGGAGACATGTGGAGGCTTCTGCTTTGGCTCTGCTTTGTACTTAAACTTTTCAAAGAAATTTTCTAAGGCCTTGGACACTTGGAGGACTTTTGTTTGGGGTATCTGCTCTTGGGCACCATCTTGAGGTTGCACCATAAATACAAATGGAGACTTATGTGGGGCCTTCCCTTAATTAGACTTTTCAAGCAACTTTCTGAAGGTTAGGACATGTGGAGGGACTAAGCCTATTTGGGAGGTGGCCCTAAGTTTTATTTTTAAGAAGAACTAGGAGGAAACTTGGAGGATTCCAATCGCTCTACCCTTTTGCTTGGACTTTTTAATGGTGAAAGAAATATTTCTTGAACCCTAGACACATGGCACAACCTTTGAACCTTCAACATTTTTAATAAACTCTACCAGGCCGAGACACATGTTGAGCCGTGCTTGTTTGGGGTCTACGCTTTGAGGACCATCTCAAAATATGCCATTGAGACATGTGAAGGCTTCCCGGTTGATCCTTTTATCACCGAGAGTTTTCAAAGGCCGGGAAAGGCGTTTTCTTGGGCCAGTGAGTACGTGGAAGGCTCACACTTGTTTGAGACTTGCCTCTCGTGCTTCTTCTTTCTGATTGTGCCAAGGAAACATGTGGATGCTTACAATATAAAGTGGAAAAGGGTAGGATCAATGGTTGTTGTGCATTTCACCTGTTTTCCACCATTTTTTCTCTAAGACTCTTGGAGAGGCATAAATACACATTGTTTTTCATCATTCTTTGATGAAATTATTTTTTCGTCTATCATTAAGGTGTCATTAAATGGATTTGAAACTTAAATTGTGAGAACAAGGATTGTTAAGGTCAATATTTTCTTTGTGGGAATTACTCGATTACTCAAAAAATTTAGAATTACCATAGGAAATGGATGGGGCAGAAATTACGAGAAGAAAAGGAGGGAAAAATGTTGAAATGATGAAAGTGCGGTGCAAAAGTGAAAAAGGCATTGCCTCTAGAGCAAAAAGGGATGACCTCTCAAGTAAAACTATACAGAGGCTCGAAAAATGATTAAAAGGGATTTCTTGCATGCGATGACAGAATCAGAATGATTAAAAGGACTCTTGAAAATTTGTGGCATGGAATCCTAGTCATTAGTCGAGAGCCCAAGAAATGTGATCAGTTCACAATTGGTCCACCTGGTAGATTTCAGATCTGAATTTGTTAAACGTTGTTATCTGAAATAAATTGGTAACAAGAAAAGGTCCCTCAAATATTCTTGTCTTTTGGGGGGAAAATTGAGTGAGAAAAATATATAAATGTAATGAGAATACTCTTACAAATGGTTGGATTTTGAATTCTTGAGAAAAAAATTGAGAAATTCATCTTCCCGAGAGACCAAAGCTGAGATAACTTGTTATTTTCTTCTGTGTTAGATTTTCTATCGTGTCAAGTTGATTCCATATTTATAGCCATTTACAAGAATTGAGATTTCTTTGTAAGCTTTCCCCTACTAATGAATTTAAGTAATTTTGAAATTAATTTATGTCCAATCTCTAACAATTTGTGTCTGATTTGTTTCAGAATGTCTGCTAATAGTTTCTTTCATTCTTATTACAATCTTACATTGATTTTTTTGAAATCACATAGGATCTCGTCCTTTTGATAGTTTCATTATAGTTGTGATTTCATCTCAAGAAGAGCCTTCATCTTGGATGAGATAAACAAATTTAAAATCAATTCATTATCATTTGTTGATAAAGATTTTTGTAAGTCTTGGTGTACCTTGGCATGATTAATCAAAAACTTTAGTGTTTAATTGATTCTTTCAATTCAAGTATTTGTGTTGGAGTCTCAAAGATTATGTCAAAATGTGTTGATCTAGGCCTCCATTAAAGCACACCTTTTGCTTGAGCAGAATGTCTTAACTATTTTGAATCTTTCTATTGTTGAAGTTGTTCATTATTGTTAAGTCCCTTCAAGATATGGTATAATCAAATTTATCATGATTCATCTCCCACCAAAATCATTTAAAAACCATTGATCCATCACAGAACAACCCCTATTTTCCTATGTATCAACAAAGGAATAAAATCTACTTGCAAAAAATATGCAAAAGAATTAGGATTTCTTAATGTCTTTGATAACCTTAGCCTTGTCTTGAAAATATCTCCATCATTTAGAAGTGAGAACTCTTAAGAGTTAAATCATGGAGCATTGACCGTATTTTCCCAAGGTTCTCTTCATATAATTTATGAAAAGGAAGGATACCTCCATCTCCTTAACCAAACAGAGGTTCTGATAAGGGTCCTCTCACCCTGGTCGAAGAGGCATGGCCTAAAGTAGTGAGGGACGAGTCAAATCATCGTAAAAGTGTTATCCATCACTCCACAAATTTGAGTAACATAGGGTCGAGAGTTAGATCTCATCCCTAGCTACAAAACAACACACACTATGATCTATCTTCCTCTAAACTCCCTATCAAATCTGTGTTGTTTCTCTCGTCTTGCAAAGGAGAATGAATTTAGATACCAACATTATGCACACACACATAGGCGAGAAATCTCACAAGCCGATGTAAGGATGTACATTGAAAGCACAAAGTGCACACACAACTTGATTGTAAAGAGTTTAAGATCTGATTTATTAATGGAGATTACATACAACATTTTGGTTAGAATATTCTTCTATTTATGCAAGTTAATTAATTTTTAATTTATTTTCTTTTATGTTGTTCATTGTGTTAGAATGCATATTTTCTACAAATTGGTATAAGAGTAGGTTATTCCATCAACTTATTAAATTGGTAGAAAGCTATGGCTTCTACATCCGAAGCATGCAAACACCGTAATTTAATGTAAATAATTACCAGATCGGTCATTGATCATGAAGGCACTATTCAAATCTTAAGACATGTGGGATATTGTTGAAGATGTTTACACAAAGTCCACGTGATGCGAAGTAATATATTGCACTTCTCGAGGAAGAGAAAGATACTTTAAAGGAGTTAAGAAATAAGGATGGAAAATATATTTTCTATATTCATCAAGCGATGCACAAAAACATTCTTGAGAGTGGCATCATCTAGTCAAGAAAAATACCACATGCGATACTTTAGAAGTTACATATCAAGGTAAGGAGAAAGTAAAAGCGCCAAGCTATAGTTACTTCAGTAGAGATTTTGAGAATTTAATAATGAAAGATTCGATTCTATAAAATCATTTTTACTTATGTAGTTGTCTTAGTTAGTCAAATCAAATCCCATGGTGAGAATCTTGAAGACAAAGGATTATTGAAAAATTTCTTAGGATTTTGCACTATGAAATTTGATCCTTTAGTTGTTTTTATAGAAGAAACTAAGGATCTCGAGTAATTTTTCTAATGATGAGTTGTAGGAATCACTAATCAATCATGAAACAAGGATGAATAGATCACATACAAGTGTAGATAAGGATTTTGCATCTCATACATCAGGTATTTATGGAAAAAGAAGAGGTAGTTTCAGCCCAAGAGCGGAGGAAGAAGTCCATGTAGAGAGGACGTGGCAGCGGTTCATCAAGCTCGGGTGGAAGAGGACATAATCTATAACATTGTTATGGTTAGAGACAAGATAAGTCTCATGTTTAATGCCATTATTGAAAAATGTATGGGAACTATGCTTATGATTGCAAGAAAAAGCAATATGATCACGAGAGGTAAAATCAAAATCAGGTTGGAATTTCTATTTCTAAACCTATGTTTACTACATGCACAAGGATTGTCGAAGAAATACCTTATTTATCCCCTATTGAATGTAAATTGTCAAAATAGAGTCCAAATGATGTATGATATTTAGATTCATGTTGTGATAATCACATGACATGTAATCTAGATTTGTTTTCTAGTTTGGATGATTTAGTTAAGAGTAATTTAAATATTGGAAATAACAATATTGTGTGCAGGTGAAAGGGAAAGGAACAGTTAGTATTCTAATAATATAGGGGAGAAAACAAGTATGAAAGATGTTTACTATGTTGCGCAGTTTGAAACATAACCTTATGAGAATTAGGCAAAGTTTATTACTGAGAAAAGATACAAAGTCCGTATGGAAGACAATGAGTGTGTGATTGTGGACAAAGCTCCTAGCACTCGGTTGATTGCAAAAGTGAAGATGAGTAGCAATATGATGTTTCCATTGATTTTAAAACCTAGAAAAAAATAAAATAAAATCATTTAGGTAAAATTAGCATCTCGGTTTATAAAGAAAGTCCGCACTAAGCCAAATCATCCTTTATTTGAGACTCCGCATCAAGGTAAAATATTCTTGTACTAGTGTAACATAGTCATGTGTCAATACAAATCAGGTATGTGTTATAGCAACCGATTCCTGCAAATGAAGGAACACAATCATCTTTTCATTCAATCACTAAGGATGAAACAGGATTTGGCATCTAAGGTATAGACATTTGAATTTTAGAGGTTTGAATTTATTACATAGAAAGAATATGGTTAAAGGTTTTCCATTTATTCAAAAAAATGGAAAGGGTCTATGAAGGTTATATTTTGGGGAAGCAACACGAGAGATTCATTCCTAGTTGGCAAAAACAACAAAGCGAAGCATTGCACCACTTGAGATTGTATACTTAGATTTATATGGACCTATGCGGACATCTCTCTATTAGAGGTTCTATTTACTTTATAACATTCATTGATGATTACACAAGGAAGACATGGGTTTATTTTTGAGAAATAAATTAGATGCCTTTGATACATTTCACCGATTCAAGGCATTAGTGGAGAAGCAAAGTGGATACTACATCAAAGTTCTTAGAATGTATAGAGGAAGTGAGTATGTTTGTAATGAGTTTATTAATTTTTATAGATATCATGGTATACAAAGGCAATTTACTACTGTGTATACACCACAAGAGAACGGTGTGGTAGAGATGGAAAATAGAACCATCATGGAGATGGCGACAAGCATTTTGAAGGAAAACATCTTCCAAAAGATTATTGGGGAGAAGTAGTAGCAACTTTTGTTTATATTTTGAACAGGTTTCCAACAAAACTTGTTAAGAACATGGTTCCTCAAAAATCATGGACTAAAAGGAAACACAATGTTTCACGTTTCAGATTTTCTTTGTGTAATGTATGCACATGTACCTAATGAGATAAGGAATGAGTTAGACAACAAAGGAGAAAAATGTATACTTGTTGGGTATTCAAAGAATACGAAAGCATATAAGTTTTACAATCCGAGTCCTTTGGAAAGGTTGTGATCTACTGGGGATGTACATTTTATTGATAATGAAGCATGGGATGGAAGTATAGAGAAAAAAGTGAGTATAAGAATGGCTATTCCATGTGATGATATAGTGAGATGAAATTTTTGAGCAGCAAGGTGCTGTATCTACAAATATTGGACATGCACCACAAGTTATGGCACAAGCTAGACCTCCATCTACGGTCAAGAGGTTACCAAGATTTCATCCATAGTCTACCATGCAAGAGACCACGAGAGAATACCAAAAGCTACTCCATCACCACAAAAATTCCTACATCGAATAGTCTTGAGAAACAGAAAATAAGAATTCTAAGTGAGATTTATAATGTTGATACAACTAATTCATTTTAAATTTTGCAATATTTTTGAGGTCATGCAGATCTAATATATTTACAAAGAGGCTATAAAGAATGAAGTTTGGGAAAATCCATGGATGATCGATCGATGTTCTAGATAAGAATCGAGACATGGGAGCTAATGGATCTTCCAAAAGGAAAGGATGTGATAAGAGTCAAGTGGATCTATAAGAAAAAATACAATTTTGATGGAAAAGTATAGAAACACAAAGCAAGGCTGGTTGTAAGAAGTTTTACACAACAATATGGAGTTGACTACAATGAAACATTTGCACCAAAGTAACACATTTGGACATGGTAAGAATGTTTTTGCAATTGTAACTCAAAAAATGGCCTATTTATCGGATGGATGTTAAATAAACATTCTTGAATGGATTCCTTGAAGAGGTAGTTTATGTAAATCAGCTTAGAATTTTATGAGATAGAAGGTCATGAAAGAAAAGTATATGATTGAAGAAAGTGCTCTATGGTCTCAAGAAAGCACCTAGAGCTTGGTAAAGAAGAATAGATTCTTATTTGATTGAGAATGGTTTCAAAGTAGGAGCAAGAGTGAGCCTACCTTATACACAACTTGATAAATGAGAAAGGTAAAATTTTAATTATTTTTTTATACATAGAAGATTTGATCATTACTGGAAATCTATCTTCAAAGTCATTCAAATCAGCCATGAAGAAGGAGTTTGGGATAACAAATCTTGGTCTTATGCATTATTTTTTGGGCATTGAAGTTCAAAAATCAGAAGGTGAATTTCTTATCTCACAAGAAAAGTATTTAAATGATGTTTTGAAAAGGTTTAACATGTTGAATTATAAGCCGACACCAACACCATTGTAGTAGGTTTGAAGTTGAGCAAAGAGGATGAAGGATCGTTTGTGGATCCAACATTTTTTAAAATGTTTGTTGGAATTTTTATGTATTTGATGGCCACAAGGCTCCGAAAGAATGTATGGTGTGAGCCTCGTATCAAGTTTCATGGAATCTCTAAAATATTCACATTAGCAATCTAGAAAAAGAATATTGAGGTATGTACATGGAACAAGGAATCATGGAATTATTTATTCGAGTTCGGATGAGTTCAAATTAATTGGGTATATAGATAGTGATGTGTTGGAAGTATAGATGATCCAAAAATTAGATCCATCTATACTTTTCACTTTGGAACAAGAGTGGTTTCATGGGAATCAAAGAAGCAGCCTATTGTCACATTATCTTCAGCAGGCGAGTATGTAGCGATATGTGGGAGCAACATGTCAAGTTGTTTCGATGAGAAGAGTGTTGTTGACATTTACAATAGAAACAAGAGGAAGCACAATTTTTGTGATAGCAACTCAGCCATAACATTGTCCAAAAATCATGTTTTTCATAAGAGGATCAAGAATATTGATATGAGGTATCATTTCATCATGGAGCTGGTAAACAACAAGGAAATTCATCTTGAATTTTACAGATCCAAATATCAGTTTACAAACATTTTTACAAAGGCTTTGGCAAAAGAATTTTTTGAATATTTGAGAGATTGTTTGGGAGTTTTTGATCCTCTGCATGGTAGATCTAAAAAAAAAAAAAAAACTCCAGAAGAGTGAAAGCTACAAGTTTGAAATTAAGGGGGAGTGTTGGAAATATGCATGTAATTCCAACCATAGATTTTTAGGAATATTAAAAATAGATTTAGTTTTGTTTTAGTTTGCTTTAGTTAACTCAAATTTATCCTATTTTTAGGATTAGATTTAATTCAAATAAATATATTTTAATTCATGCACAACATGCAGCTGTTTTAAAGCATGAGTTAAAATTTATAATACTCAGTTGAAGAGTTGTTAGTGGCTGAGTTATTCTATTTAAATACAAATAATTGTAATTGCTTTGTATGCACACATATAGGTTTGAAATCTCCACAAGAAAGTAAGGATGTATATTGAAAGCACACACTACTACACACAACTTGATTGTCAAAGAGTTAAAGCTCGATATTGATGAAGTTTTATTAATGGAGATTACACACAATAGAGTTGGTTTGAATATTCTTTTGTTTATTTAAGTTAATTAATTGTTCTATTTATTTTATTTTATGTTATTCATTGTGTTAGAATACAAATTTTCTACAAGTTGGTATCGAGAGAAAGTTATTCCAAAGAGCTTATTAAATTGGTAGCAAGTTGTGGCTTCTACATCGGACATGCAAATGCCGCAATTTAATGGAAATAATTATGAATACTAGTCATTAATCATGAAGGAACTATTCAAATCTCAATACGTGTGGGAGATAATTGAACATGTGTACACAGAGCCAGCAGATGCAACAACATATACTACACTTTCTCAAGAAAAGAAAGATACTTTGAAGGAGTTATGAAAGAAGGATGGAAAAGCTATTTTCCATATTCATCAGGTGATGCATGAAAGAATTCTTCAGAGAGTGGCATCAACCAGTCAAGCAAAGACCGCATGGGATACTTTACAAGTTTCATATCAAGGTAAGGAGAAAGTAAAAACTACTGCAAGCTACAAAGCTTACTTGGTAGAGATTTGAGAATTTAACAATGAAAGATTCAGATTTCGTAAAATCATGTTTTACTTATGTATTTGGCTTAGTAAATCAAATAAAATCCCATGGTGAGACTCTTGAAGACAAAAGGATTTTTTAAAAATTTCTTAGGAGTTTTCCTATGAAATTTGATCCTTTAGTTATTCTTATTGAAGAAACTAAGGATGCGAGACAATTTTCTATTGATGAGTTACATGCATCAATAATCAATCATGAATAGAGAATGAATAGATCACATGCAAGTGTAGATCATGCTTTTACATTTCATACATTAGGTAATTATGGAAAAAGAAGAGGTAGTTTCAGCCAAAGAGGCAAAGGAAGAAATCCATCTAGAGGATGCGGAAGTGGTTCATCAAGCTCGGGTGGAAGAGGATAAAATAGAGAACAAAGTTATGGCCAACATAAGATAATTCTCATGTTTAGTTCCATTATTGCAAAAAGTATGAGCACTATGCTTATGATTGCAAGAAAAAGCAATATGATCGGAAGAGGAAAAATCACAATCGGGTTGGAAGTTCTATTTCTAAACATATATGTTCATTCAATGCACAAGGATTTCCGAAGCAATACCTTCTTTATCCCTATTTTATGTAATTTTTCAAAAGAGATTCCATGTGATGTATGGTATTTGGATTTATTTTATAAAGTAATCACATGACATGTAATCTAGATTTGTTTTCTATTTTAGATGATTAAGTTAAGAGTGATGTAACTCTTGGAAATAGCAATATTGTGTTTGTTAAAGGAAAATGAAAGGTTAGTATTCTAAAAGACAAAAGAGAGTAAAAAAGTATGCGGATGTTTACTATGTTGTAGGTTTGAAACATAACCTTATGAGTATTTGACAACCGGTACAAAAGGATCATTTCGAGTCTATATGGAAGACAATAAGTGTGTGATTGTGGACAAAGATACTAAAAATTCTAGTTGATTGAAAAAGTGAAGATGAGAAGCAATAGGATGTTTCCATTGATTTTAAAACTAGAAAAAGAAGAAATCAGATTTTTGTAGCAAAATCAGCAGCTCAGTTCACAACAAAGTCTGCTTAGCTTAAATCAGCCTTTTGTTGAGTCTTGTACTCAAAAAAATTATTCCTTCGCCAAGGTAAAAGAGTCATGCACTAGTGTAATAGAGTCCTACTCCAATGCAAATCAGGTTTGCACTACAATAAATGAGTCCTGCGTTGAAGGAACACAATCAAATTTTCATTCATTCATGAAGGATGAATCATGGCTTTGGCATCTAACGTATGTACATTTTAATTTTGGAGGTTTTAATTTTTGACATAGAAGTAATATGGGTAAATTTTTGCCATTGATTCAGAAATCGAAAAAGGGTATGTGAAGGTTTTATTTTGGGAAGAAACTAAGAGATTCATTCTTATTTGGAAAAACAACAAGAGCAAGTGCACCACTTGAGATTGTACACTTAGATTTATGTGTACCTATCAGACATTTTCTATTGGAGGTTGTATTTATTTTATAAAATTCATTGATGATTACACAAGGAAGACATGGGTTTATTTGTCTCGAGAAATAATTCAGATGCCTTTGATACATTTCAATAGTTCAAGGCATTAGTGGAGAAGCATAGTTGATACTAAATCAAAGTTCTCATAATGGCGAGGAAGAGGTGAGTATGTTTCTAATGAGTTTATGAATTTTTGTAGATATCTTGGTATACACAAGAAGTTTACTACTAGGTATACACCACAATAGAATGGTGTGGTAGAGAGGGAAAATAGAACCATTTCTACTAGGTATTACGCATGATGATATGGTAGATGAAATTTTAGACCAGCAATGTACTATATCTACAAATCTTGGACATGCACCACAAGTTATCGCGTAAGCTACATCTCCATCTACATTTAGGAGGTCACCAATATTTCAGCCATCTTCAGCCATGCAAGAGACACCACAGAGAATACCATAAGCTACTCCATCACCAAGATAAGGAACTCAATCAAGGATTCCTTGTAATGCAACAACAAAACAACAACATTGTAAAGAGCACAAAGCATGTATTAAAATATATTTCTAGTTTTAAGTAAGTCATTTCCAACTTGTAGCTAACATTTTCATGTAAATTTAGATTACAGATTTAAAGGAACTACTGTAGTAGTAAGGAACTCATTAAAGGTTTCTTTCAATGTGTATATAATTCTAATACAAAATAACCATTTCAGATTTTTAATCAATTACAAACTTGTCTTAAAGAGTATGTTCAAACTCAATACAATACAAGGAAATTGCAACTTCCCACATGTATATTTCATGGCATCAAATACTTACAACAACATTGAATACATCATTTACAAGAGTTCTATTTTACAATATGATTCCAATGCACTCCACATAAGGAGGAAACAACACTAAAATTTTACAACTCTTTCTCTTTCTTGGTTTCATACAAACAACTCCATGCAAGACTTCACTTTCAGATCCTTCAAAATTTTCATCTTCATTCACAACAACAAGGAAGGGGGAGTTGGCAACACTCACATCCCAACCTTGTTTCGAATGAGAAGAAGAAGCCTCCCTTCTCATTGGCCCCAGAGCCCCAACAATGGAGCAATACATGATATTAAGCAACCATGAAAACATTAAGAGGGCTTCACCTTTACAACACTCATGCCAAAAATATGTAATACATTAAAAATACCAAAACACAATAGCAAAAATACATATCTCATTACGTAGGCTTATAATTTTAAGCCAAGGGAGAATAGAATAATTGGAACCAACTCCTTTTATCTCCCAAATGATTTATGGATTCTACCCAAAATACCTCCAAGTACACATTCAACTTCTCAACATATCCATTTTCCCTCCCAATGCAAAATACACAAAGTATAGAAATTTTATCCTTTTCTCTCCCCATAGGTGGAACTCCTACTCATACTCCCTCCAAAATGCCTTACAATTTAATTTTCCCTTCCAAAACGGTTCCATTTTCATTCTCCCACTCTTTACTTAAGGCCAAAATATACCCAATCCCAAACAAATCACAAACATACAACCATTCATTTACGCAAAAACACACAAACAAGTAATTGAAAAACAAGGGTATAGACCCTACCTTGCCATCACAATCTTCCACAATATTCAACAAGCTTTAACTCCTCCAAACCAAGCAAGTCTTTGTTATCACTGAATCACTGCACCTTATGTTTCCATAAGTGCATATACTTGAACTTACGGTGTGATTGGATAACATGGGTAATATATCCAAGTTGTCAGGACTTGCTACTTGAGATAGACCTCTAGAGAAAGTGGTTCTTGCTCCTAAACTACCTGCCACAATCTACTCTAATGCAAAGGGGAAACTAACTATTATAATCTAAACTTTCAAGGGACCAGGAGAGAGAATTCATAAAATGAAATACTACACTAAAGCGGTGATACTGAGAAAAGGAGGGTGTGAGAGTAGTCTTCAAATGTGTGAAATCTGAAGCAAAGTGCACACTAGAAGAGGTGATGACAGCTTCTCCATAATCTAGAAAACGCATTCACAACAATATTTCAAACATACAAAATGATAATGGATCCTGCATGAACATAATAATATACACAATATTCTTGTAATCAAGGTTGAAGGGGCAAGAAGAATGCAAGAAAACACAGCAGGGGAAGATATATCCAAAAACTTATATTTTATTGCTTCATGATATGCACAGTTCAATCTATTACAATGTAAGGGCTTGGATCACCATGAAAGGAGTCCAAAACAAGGGCATGTAACACATCAGCTTCACAAAGCAATTTTTGCAGAGCTGTGCTACAAAAACTACCTCCCTTTACAATGAGCCCAACACTCCAATTTATAGAAAATGAGAGAGAGAGAGAGAAGGGAAAATGGAAATCCTGAAATCTATCCTTCAACCACTTGTAAGAGGCATTAAATGGAGTGAAATTATTGTATGTTACTTGAAAAAGGCTCCCCATACTATCCCAGGTGCTGAGAGAAAGAATGATGACCATGCCTCTTAATTGCACTCCCAACTACCAAATAAAACACTGTTATGAACCGGCCACGTTTTATGAAAAATATCCATTGATTTCTCATCAAATCTGGAATTTATTGATTTTTATACATCGGTATCAGAGCCACAATTCCAATGGTACCAATTTTGTGTGATTTTGTTGAGAAATGAAAAAGTTATGGCCTTCTGAGTGCGGGCAGCTATTTTGGGTCTGGTAGGCATTTTTGTCATTTGATGGGAATGAGCATTAACTAACTAGAGCCGAATATGTTTATTTTATTTAAATATATCTACCCTCATTAAAAATATGTTTTTGTGGTGTAGAGGACGTCATGTTTGTTCCAAAAAGTCCAATTTTGTGAAAATCGGATCTCGGAGTCAAAAGTTATGGCCGTTTGAAGTTCACAGTCAAATGTTGACTTTTCTTCTTTGCCTTCGGCCGCTTCATATTTTCGCGTCCCTCATGTCCCACACGTACCTTTGTCCCAACTATCTCGGGATGAAAATCTCCTCCTTCGGCCGATTCGGCTTCCTCGCTTTGTTGCGGCTTTTCCGCCTTTTTGCGTCCCACGCATCCCTCGCGTACTTTTGTCCCAACTGTCCTGCATCGCTGGAAAATATCTCCAAACCTCCCGAAATGGACTGTCTTTCGACGAATCAGCCGGTTCACGTCCCCCGCGTACTTTTGTCCGAGGATGTCCCAAAGTATAAAAACAAAACTTGATGATTTTTTCCACTTTGGCCGTTTCGACTTTTGGCGTCCCGCACGCCCCGATGTCCCAACTGTCCCGCGGACCGCTTGGGACAAAAATCTCCAACTTAGCTGATTTTCTTTATTTTTCGGCCCCAAGCTTGGTACGATGAACCTCAGTACAACCTGAACTGGTACGACCCGAACCCTTCAAACCCGAAATGCTTTAAAACAGTCCTGCAACCTTATTTTTTGCATTTTTTCCATTTTTCTAACTCGTTGGGATTTCTTCTTGGATGGGAGAGTTAGAGAGAAGCCGAGGGGGCCCCAAAAACATGATTTCAGGCCTTGAATCAATCTACTTGCTTGGGACTGAATAATTTGATGCATGTTATCAAAATTACCTTGAGGGGTGAATTTTTGGATATGAGTCTCCAAAACTTCATCTCCAAAATCTCCAAGAAAGAAATCCAAACAAATTTTAAAAGAATAAGTGTGAACTGTAAAATGAGCAACCCCAGAACTTCAACAAAAAATCAATAAATATAAATATGAGGAGAGGAGGTGAGGTGGATCCATGTAGGATGCCACATCCCCTCTCCTCCAATCCACCTCACTTGGTGAAACAAAAATTCCAAGACCAATCAAAAGGTTATGTAAGAATATGCAAAACTTAACTTGCACACAAATCACTACCACATGCCTCAAAGGACATAATAAAAGAATTTGTAATAGAGTGTAATTAATTACCTCTTTTCTCCCCCAAAACACATAATGAGGCCTAAAATCAACCCCCACATCATAGGTATAGTTGGTGGGTGACTGTAAGAGGCACGTGAAAAGGTTAACTTGTCCCACAAGCCTCTAAAATTGGCTCCAAAGTCAAATTTTGGGATTTGTGGGATGGGTTTAGTGTACACATAAAAATAAATTAAAATCTCACTCAATTCAAAATATCCCAAGGACTATCTACCCCAATTTAATGCCCTTTGTTACATCTCTAATTAAATTACATAACAAGATCAATTAACTTAAACAAAATCACATTAAAAAGAATAATAATGTGGAAATACCTCACAATAAAAGAATACACATACTCAAAAATAATTAAAATGAAAAGGGGAAAGCACACATAACCCATGGTCACATTTTGAGGTCTTTCCCACCCATGGGCACCTCCAAAACCTTAAACTAAAACACCAAAATATACATGAGGTGAAGTTTCCAAGGTGATCTTGTTACGAATATGCAATATTCCTCCATTGTTGGTCTCTTATCCCCTTCTTATTTTTTGTGATATAATTCCTCTGTAAAATCCAAAACAATACCTATTTGGCCTCAAAGCCATATAAATAACATCAAGTAATAAAACACATACATATCCATCAATTAAAATCATCATATATGGTAGCTAAACCATCATCAAAGTTAAGAAATTATATGAATTATTTACAGCGTTTCTAAACATTTCAATTACACCATTTTCAACAACATCAATGAGGTCAAAAGGCCAACCTGATCATTTAGACATAATCAATACGTCAAAGGATAAAACACATACTTCATTTATTAATTATTTACAATTACAATTCTTCCCTATCCATTAACATTTACTAGCTATAACAATTCATATTTTTATGACAACTATCAAGTCCGTACATCTATTATAACTCATATATATCGGATGAACTCAACAACATATCACTTATCCTGTTATCCTCACATCATTAACAACTCTCAACTTATATCGATGTATAATAATGTCCATGTATCAATAAACAATAATAATAATAATAAAATTATAGTAAAATAAGGTCAAAAAGGAGTGGGCATCATAACTTCTTATCATTATGTATCTCTTTCATATATGTTATATTTTCATTAGTGGGTACGGCCTTAATAATATATCTTATATTGGATGTATATATGGCCGTTGGCCATAACTTCTTCTTATATGGAATAGTATATATAGTGGGTGGGGTTAGGAATAGTAGTAGTAGATCATCATATTCGACATTTGAGTCTTATTGTCTGGTTTGAGGTTGCCCCTCAAGTGGCTAAGCTATTATTCTTGCACATTGAGATCATTTATCTAAATATTTGTTCATGGTGTTATATTTCTACCGATAATCAGATTTATACAAGTAATTACATTACAAGTGGTATCGAGCTTGAACTCTGGCCAAGACACGCTGTCAAACCCTAATTGTGAAGGTTCATCCATATCTCAAAATGGTCAGAAGTGAATTTTTTCAAAATATTTTTGTGGTGTGGAAAAATTAGTCAAGTAAGCTTCCCTAAAATTTTAAGAATTTTTGACTTGGTTTAAAAAATTTATAGTGGTTTTATGTTTTTTCATAATTTGGCTACCTAGGGTGCAATTTGTGGAATTTTTCAAAGTTATTTACATTTCCAAAAAGAAGATTAAAAATTAGTTTGAGTTCATTCTTTGAGTTTTATAAAATTTGGCCATAATTCCTATTGAAATCCCAAACCCTAAATTTCGACCTTGATCTTTAAATCTTACCATTTTGGGGCATCATGGTTGGGCCTTCGACAAGAGGCAAAAAGAATCCCATCACTCGGGTAAAACCCCGATAAGGATGAGATAATATTTGAGGAGTTAGAGTCAGAAGGGGTATCTACAGAGTCCTCAGGGTTAGGGTTTACTTCAACTGACCATAAGGTCAACTATCTTGAGTTAGAGTTGCGAAACCTCGAGGGTAGAGTGGCCAACAAAGAAGATGTAGAAAAGATTGGACAACGATTGGAGGATTTCATTCACCAATTTAGTTACAATATCATGGGTCATCATATCCTTCCTAATCAGCCACAACTCAATCATACTCATATTAACCAAGGTGGATCTTTAGGTCAAAGTAATAGACAAACTAGCCAAGGTGGATCTGCAAACATGACCAATCCAAATACAAACACTCTACAAGCCCGTAACATGATTCCAAAAGTGGAAATGCATAAGTTTGATGGAAAGGATCCACTCAATTGGATTAACTAGATGGATAATTTCTTTGATCTTCATCAGATTCCATCAGACAAAAGGTTACCATGGCATCATTGTATCTTGAACCTAACCAATTCATTTGGTATCGATGGTTATGTGCTCAAAGGAAAAAGAGTGGCCTCAATGTTACATGGACAGTATTCACCGAAGAGTTACAATTGCACTATAGTTCTAGTGTGTCAGAGAATTATTTTAGTCAATTAGCAAAGCTCAGACAAACAAGAATAGTCAAAGATTACATCCATCAATTCCAAAACCTTTCCTTATGGGTGGAAAATATTCCTGAAGATAATTTGAATGACTTATTTCTTGGGGGTCTTAAAGAACAAATTGAGACTGAGGTGCATATGTTTAATCCTCATAAGGTTTCAGACTCTATGATCATGGCACGTAGGGAAAAGGAAAAATTTCTTTCCAGTAGGAAACAAATCGCAAGTAATATCGAGATCGTAGCACACCTTCCACCATCATTCCCTCGGCCATAGAGAGATCGACACCTCAACAAATCAAGAAAAGAGAGCCAAAGGGTTATGTTTTAATTGTGACAACAAATTTGGACCAGACATAAGTGTGCTGAAAAGAAGTTGTTCTACATTGAGGGACCTACTGAAGAAGAAGAAAATGAAGAAGATGAAGAGGTAGAGCCAGAGGAGGAATTAGGAGATCCCCAACCAACAATATCATGCCATGCAATTTCAGTATTATCACTCCCAAACTCTCAAAGTAGTTGGATTCTTAAAAAATAGAGGGTAACAATGTTGATTGATTTGGGAAGTACTCACAATTTCATCAATCATAAGTTGGCGGTATGCTTGAACTACTTTGTTTATCCAGCTCCAGAATGTCAAGTCATGATCATTGATGGGAAAACTATTAGTTATTCAGGAAAATGCCATAACATTAATCTCACCATGGGAGATTACTTGCTAACTAGCAATATGTATGCCATTGCCATGGGAGGAGAAGACATTGTGTTAGGAGTTCAATGGCTTACCACCTTGGGAACCATTGAAATGAATTTCCAAGAGTTGTTCATGCAATTTCAGTCAGAAGGGAGGACTTTTAAACTAAAAGGACTAAGAGCAAAGTCCCCACAGATGGTAAGTTCTCATCAGATGCAAAAATTGCTTAGAAAGGGTGCAGAAGGGTTTGTGGCACAACTATTTTCATTGGAAGCACATCATTCCAATACATTTATACCCGCAGATATGCAAGCAGTTATAGATGAGCACTCAGTGGTGTTTGGAGAAATGCCCAAGGGTTTGCCTCCAAAAAGAGACCATGACCATGCCATCCAGCTAGTACCAAGGAGTCAACCACCCAACATCAGACCTTATAGGTACCCCTATATGCAAAAGAGTGAGATTGAGAAGATAGTTCAAGAGATGTTAGAAGAAAGACTTATTCATCATAGTCAAAGTGCTTACTCTTCTCCTGTAGTGATGGTATGGAAAAAGATGACAATTGGCGCATGTGTCTAGATTATAGGAACTCAATAAGTACACATTTAAAGATAAGTTTCCTATTCTGTAATTGATGATTTTCTAGATGAGTTACATGGTGTTGTTTACTTTACAAAACTTGATCTTCATTCTCGGATATCATCATATTAGAATCAGGGATGAAGATATTCATAAAAACACCCTTCAGACACATGAAGGACACTATGAGTTCTTGGTAATGCCTTTTGGACTAACAAATGCACCCTCTACATTTCAAAGCTTGATGAATTCCATCTTTAAGCCATTTCTTTGAAAGTTTGTTTTAGTGTTCTTTGATGATATATTAATCTATAAAAAAACATGGGAGGAACACCTGCATCATGTAAATAAGGTGTTGGAAACTCTTGAACAACATCAACTTTATGCAAAGCCTTCTAAGTGTTCTTTTGGTGTCAAGGAGGTTGAATATTTGGGTCATATTGTCTCTTATGAAGGTGTTAAAGTGGATCCTAACAAGATAAAAGCCATGCTTGAATGGAAGGTTCCCAAAACCCTAAAAAATCTCTCGAGGATTTTTGGGGCTTACATGTTATTATCGTAGATTTGTAAGGAATTATGGCAGCATCACAAAGCACCACTCACAACTTTATTGAAGGACTCTTTCCATTGGAATGAGCAAGCTACTATGGCATTTGAGAAGTTGAAGGAGGCCATGTGCACCACTCTGGTTCTAGCCACCCCATATTTTTCAAAAACATTCATTGTTGAATGTGATGCTTCAAGGTATGGTATGGGGGTAGTACTCATGCAAGAAGGTCGACCCATTGCCTTTCGAGAGCCACCAATTCAAAGGTAAGAATATCTCTAAACCAATTTATGAGAAAGAAATGTTAGCAATACTTCATGTAAGTGAAGCAATGGAGACCATATCTAATGGGATGACATTTCAAAGTAAAGACAGATCATGATAGTTTGAAATACTTCTTAGAGCAACATTTATCATCAGAAGAACAATAGAAATGGGTCTCAAAAATGTTGGGGTATGATTTTGAGATAATATACAAGAAAGGGAAAGAGAATGTAGTTGTTGATGCTTTATCTCGGAAGGATGAATCTACCCAGGCATTGTTGTGTGCCATATCTATATTACAAGAGGATTGGATAGAGGATGCAAGGTCTGAATGGAAAATGACCCAGGTACACAAAATCTCATTAGAATCTCCAACAAGATCCAAGCATGTTAGAAAAATTTGTATGGAAAGGAGATGTTTTATGGTATAAAGATAGATTATATCTATGTAAGAATTCAATCCTTAAAAATAGGGTTCTATCTGAGCTCCATGCTTCTCCAGTAGGGGGTCATTCTGGCTTCTTAAAGACTTATCATCAAATCAAGCATGATTTTTTTTGGGAAGGGCTAAAAGGAGATGTCCAAAATTTTGTGGTAAATGCATGGTTTGTCAAGCAAAATAAGGGTGAAACAATTAAGTCCCTGTGTCTTTTACAACCTCTATCTATTCCTAGCCAGAGGTGGGAAGAGGTGTCCATGGACTTCATCAGGATTGCCTAAATCAAGAAGGTAAAAATGTAATCATGGTGGTGGTGGACAGACTCACCAAATATGCCCATTTTTGTGCTTTATCACATCCATTTGTTGTGAGTACAATAGCAATGGCCTTCAGGGATACAATTCATAAGCTACATGGGACACCAAAGATTATAGTAAGTGATCGAGACCCTATCTTTACTAGTAATTTTTGGACTGACTTGTTCTCATGCTTGGGCACACAACTAGCTCATAGTTCCTCTTATCATCCCTAGTCTGATGGGAAAAAGAGGTGGTAAACAAGTGCTTGGAGGGATATCTTCGTTGTTTTACATCAGATAAGAAAGTGAGATGGGTCCAATGGTTACCTGGCAGAATGGTGGTATAACACCTCCTTTCATACTTCATCTAAAATGTCTCCTTTCTTGGCATTATATGGGTACCATCCACCATCTATCACTTCATCTTTGAGAGTCCAACCAAAGGTTCGAGTAGTTGAAGAACATATTCAACACCAACAAGAGGTGCTTTCTAGTCTTAGGGAGAATTTGGCCATGTCACAAAACCACATGAAGTAGCAAAGTGCACCAACATCACAGTGAAAGACATTTTGAAGTCGATGATTGGGTTTTTGTGTGTTTACAACCATATAAGAAAATGTCCTTAAAACAACATAAAAAAGGATAACAAGCTTTCACCTAAGTATTATGGTCCTTATCAAGTGTTATAGAAGATTGGAAATGTAGCATACAAACTGGAACTTCCTCCGCTACTGAATTCATCTAGTCTTCCATGTATCTTGCCTAAAGAAGGTAATCGATGACAATATCAACCCAGAAAGTGTTACCCGAGCTTGATGAAGAGGGAAGAATCATCCTGGAACCAGAATGCATCCTTTAGACATGCACTAAGTGATTGAGGACAAGGGTCATCACTGAGTATTTGATCAAGTGGAAAAATCTAGACAATGAAGACGCAACTTGGGAGGATGCAAATTTCCTGCAAAGAAGATCCAAATCTTCTCAACATTGGGGACAATGTTTCTTGAAGGGGAGGGGCATGCTACGCCCTTAATCATATATCTTATATTGGATGTATATAGCCGACTTGTGGCTATCATAACTTCTTATCATTATGTATCTCTTTCATATATGTTATATTTTCATTAGTGGGTCATCTTGGTGTTGGCCATAGCATAGGAATAGTATATATAGGGGTTAGTAGGTAGTAATTGATCATCATATTCAACATTTGAGTCTTATTGTCTAGTTTGGAGGTTGCCCTCGAAGTGGCTAAGATATTCTTCTTGCACATTGAGATCATTTATCTGAAATATTGTGTTCATTGGTGTTATATTTCTCGCTAATAATCATATTTATACAATATTACAACACACTTCCACTTGGGTTGAATTACACTTCAATGTTCATTATTTTAGACAAGATTAACAACCAATCATGACCTTCAATTTTGCACGAGAAACCACACCTTCTTATAGGACTAACAATTTCAGGGCCACATAAATGAGGCTTAACAACAAGGAAGACACCTAATTTTAACAAAAGTGTTTATAAGGATGCAATTTATTCATAGGAAGTATTGTATATAATTCGAAAGAACTCACTTAAATTTTCATAGTGACACAAGCATACTCTTAGCCAAAAGGTTTCCATAACTTCAATTTATAACTAAATATCATAACACTCAATCACTAATCCTTATTTAGAAATCCCAATCAATTAGACAACATTTCCAAAAAAAATTAGCTATGCAATCTTATCGCATATTATCATATCGACATAAGATATACCATTCACTTTACATAACAAATGAAATTTACTAATTTTAGACTTGACCTAACGCTAAGAATCTTAAAACGAACACGAGCTTATTAGTATAACACAAAGGAAAAATCCACCGAGTTAGAATAAAATAGGCAACAGGAGAGGTCCAACTAACAATTTACGAGAGTAACACACCAAACATACTTGTAGAAACTTATGAAAACATCCTGCACCATTCTCTCCCCAAGGACAATGGGGACAAGATCATCGTTGCCCCAAAAGGAAGGAGGATTCTAAAATCTTTCCACATCCTTAACATATGTTGCTTAAGCTTGCAAGTAATCCTAAGCCCCCAATAACCTATTTCGAATACAAGAAGGGTGCCTCTCTTAAAACTGGAGATATAGACTCACTCCTAAATGACCAAAAATCATAAACTTGTCGAGATAAGAGACAAAAATGGTATGAAAACCTTTAAGAATCAAACAAGGGAAATTACACACATTAACGTTCAAGGAGTAAAACACAGCTAAAACACATTATCACAATAATGTACTCCAATATTCAAGATACGAAAATGATTTAAAGGTTCAAAAGTTACCACTATTGGCAAGATGGACATAGGACCCACCAATATGAACATAACAATTAATCCATTCTAACAAGGGGATAACATCCTCATGTATACTTCTAAACAAAGTTTCATAAGTTAACAAGTGAGAGATCCAAACATACTCTAGCACGTAACTTACATTATAACCATTATACATATGTTTATTATTTGATATAACAAGGGGGGTATGGGACGTACTCAAACATTACACAACCCAAAGCCTTAGGGCACAATTGAGATTAGGCACTGATACAGTAGCTCAAGGGAGCCTTTCAATTAGTTCTATCATTCAGATTATATCCTTTATAAATTTTAGAGCATGTAATAACAATTTATACAATCAAGGTTGTTTATTTGTACATTCTACTTGTGTTCAATCCCATAAAATTATCTGTTCTATATTCCAAATTATAAAACACAAGTTATAGTTACTTTTTCTAAGCATATTTATTTTTAATTTTCTAATTAATACATTTCTTATATTATGATATCTCCTATCTTGTGTCATTAAGGGTCATTACCAATGTTGGTAGATGATCTCACCATTCTATAAACATAGAATTTATTTATTTATTATACTTCTAGGGGAAGTATAAGAGGTTTCTTATTATCTTTCACATAGTTTTATTTCTTCTATTAAGCTACCAGGTTAGAGTAAGGCGCCATCTTAATAATGTCCCAATTTACTTATTAAGTTTCAAAAGTCTAAGCCTCCCAATTAGAGATCTAATATGCTCAAGTTTGTCACATTACCAATTGAATTTTAATGAGTAAGAAGAGCCAAGCTTATCACATTATTAAGTTCATAGAACAAGAGGTCATTAACCAAAATGGAACACACCAAGTTTACAAGAGTTTTCCTGACGGTTGCATGCATCACCGATGAATTCAGGTGAGTCTCCACAAGTGTCGATAAGAGATACAATGAAGTTATGCCTTATGAAGTTATAAATTTTATTTTATGAGTTCAAGAAGTTTAGATTAGTGTGAGGGAGAAAACAAGGTTTACGGTTTATACTCAAAATAGGTGCACTATATAAGAGAGAGAGTTTGAAATAAAAATATACTTCCACAAGATAACATCGACCAAGAAATCAAGAAGAAAAGGGGGAAGATTTCCCATATACACCACACTTCCTTACCAAGAGAACATCAAAATTATAAGAGGACAATCAATTGATTTACTCAAACATAACCTCTAATTCCGAGAGCTATAGATTTTTATGAAAGAGCATGATATAAACATATCCAAGGTCAGAAACTTAAGACCTATAAAACCAAAATATCTAAGAATTAGGTCCAAAGGATCCAGATGCATCCATATCATCCTAATAAGAACTCGATGCTAACGGATTATAGAGTGGTAAAAGCTAAACAAGTTAATGGATTAAGACAAGGGTATATCTATCTATGGGTCCTTAAGATCAATACAAGCATACCTATTTAAACACAAAGCTCAAAAGGGCTTGAGTATAACCATATTTATCCAAGGTATTTATAGTCCAAAATGTCGATCTTTTGTAAATTAACACAAAGAACCGAGTAGGACTCCGAAACCTATAATTACCCAAAGAGTTAATCCATCCTTGACAATGAATAAAACCCATACTAGGGTGTAAGAAGGAACATAACCATCATCAAATCTACCAACTACAATGCATGACATGGAGAGCCCTCTCCATAGGAAAAGAAAAGTAATGAAAGGGTTACTCTAAGGTCTTAGGCACACATAATACTTATAAAAAATGCACCGAAACCATATAAAACTCCATTAAAAACTTAGAAAAAAATTAAGAATTTTTCTTTTTATTTTGCGATATAATACTTGGACAAATCATTTATTGAGTTTTGCTTCATTAAAACAATAGATTGGGATTGTATCTTGATTTTTATGCACATTGTTTTGATACAAAAATGATGGATTCTTAGCTTGCACAAGGGCCCAAGCTAATATTCTTTGTATGATTCCAGTTTTATCAAATGTCTCCAAGAGACTAATATTAGGTTATCTTTATTATATTTGTAGTGCCCAATTTCCTTCAACACCTTTTTGTTATTGACTATGATAATGTCAAGTATAATTATGGAGACATTTTTATATTGAGGTTGATATAATGTTGACATGGTTAATTATATATATGGTGTGTGTGTTTGTGTGTGTGTGTGTGTGTGTGTATATATATATAACATGTGATATATTTTGTCATATTAAGTAGACCTTTGATAATTGAAGTAATGTTGTGATCATTTCGACATGAATGAAACGTTGGTAGAAATCGTAAATGATATCGTAATTGCCTAGATGATATTAATTTGTATATAAATGATTTTATATTTATATTGCATATTTTGGCATATATATTTTAATGCGTCCACGAGGCTTAAGGAGGTGTTTTTGTGTTTTGCAGGTAAATTTATTCACAACAAACATCGAGGGGGTTGGAGACCAACCACATTAGAATTCTAGATGAATTCAACAAGGGTCACCATGGCAACATGTAATTGTGTGTGTGTTAGAATTATTTGGTTAGGGGAAAATTGTGACCAAGGGGTCATGTGTTGTCTTTTATTTTAGTTCTCTTTTATTAATGTTAGTGTGTGTTCTTTTAGTGATGTAAGATGCTTGTTTTTATTATTTAGATTTTGATGTATGTTTTATCCCCTTATTATTTGAGCTTTCATTATGTAAATTTTTCCCACTTTAAGTGGAATATATTGTATTAAGATTTTGAAGGAAAGTTGTATTTATTTTATTATTAAGGTTGTAAGGTAGATGGAAATGAAAGTTGAAGGAAAGACAATTTATTTTACTTTTTCACTTGGCTTGTAACCTCATATGAGTGTGTTGATCTTGTTGGAATGTTAGTAGTTATTACTCTAAAACTTATTGGAGATATTGTTGAAACTCTCTTGTGGAATGTTGGGAAATTTGCTTGAAGAAATATTAAATTTCATTGTGTTACTTAAAAGGCATGTATTGGAAAAGTTAGAATATTAGTGCATTTTTCTTGTATTGTTGATGGAAAGGACTTAAGTTTTATTTAGTCTTGGAAGAAGCCAATGAAGCAATCTAAGTCCTAACTATAGTATGTTATCCTCATTTAAAAGTTATTGTAAATCTACTACAATTAGTTAATGGAAATGAAATGAAATTCTCCTTTCCTCCTATATAATGTTCACTAAATGGACTAGAAGAGAAAGTATTAATGTAAGCTTTTAACTTGCCATACTACTAGCTACATTTCACCTTCATGTTGATAGCAATGCTAATTTCCTAAACCTTATTAATAATAAAACATTGCTAATAGTGAAAGTTTTACAAATAAGATAATATAATAATACCAATATACTATTAATATTAGTATATTCAATATAAAAAAATTACTCTATTGTAAGCCATAGTCAAAAGAAATAATATCAATATTACAATATGATATATATATATATATATATATATATATATAAACATATTTATACGTAGTGAATAAAACAAGATTTTTTTCATTAAGTTTGAACTTATTCAAAAATATATACTGATTGGTTTAGGATGTCCGTGAACTACACATGTGGGGGCATAAAATAAGTAATTTCGGGTGGGGAGGGGTCAGGGAACCCAACTCCCACCCCCATAAAAAACATTGTTACACGTGCACACTTTAAAAAAACCCGCTCCTCCCTAATGCGGCCTGTACATTGTTCAAACCTACCCATCTCTCTTTTCCAGCCTATATAAAAGCCTTTATCCTCAGTTTTCACACCTACGTGTATATATAAAGAGTTTTTATTCTAATTTTTTTATATGTAACCACTATTTAATGGTGATTTCAGGTTTTAACCCATTACAGTTATAGTTATAGTTATATTTATAGTTTATATATATATATATATATATATATATATATATATATATATATATAAAGTAAATACAAATGTATATAAACGTATATACACATAAATGTGTATATTTACCCTATAGAAATGAAAATATAGAACAAACTTAACTAAATCACAAAATGGGACAAACCCATTTGCATACTTGGGTAAATAACATTGAAGTGAAATAAATAAATACATTTAAAACCCTAATGAGGGTGTAAACAAACAAGAAGAATAATAAAACTTGTAAGCTCCTCCAAAATCTTGGAATGGCCTCCAATGGCTTCCCTTCCTCCTCCATTAACCTGCAAAACAAAATAGAAACAATGAGACAAATGAAATGAGAAAGGAGACTTCATAAGGATGTTTTAGGGTTGGTTACCCTTTTTCCACATCAAGGGACCAAATTGAATCCATCCAAGGGATGAGATTCATCCCTACAAAAAGTAGGTGGAGAGTGGGTGAATAGAAATTGCCCTTTTAATTTAAATGTTTTAATTTCAAATTATGGGTTGACTTTTAAGGGGTTACTTTATGGGGTAGGGAAGTGTTCATTATCCTAACCCAACTTTTAATATGGGACCTTGCTAGTTGTTTCAACATTGTAGAAATTAAATAGCCTTGGTATTTAATTTCATTGGCCACTTTTACCCTTGACACCCCATAGGGGAATATTCAACTTTAGTAGGAATTATTTTATTATTTAAATAATCCTTAGGGAGATTAAACTTGCTTAGTCAAAACAATGTAGTAAAACATATTATAGTTTTAAATATTAGTTTATCATGGAAAATTAATTATTAAGTCATCGCCTTAGAGGCATTAATGTGGCAACTGTCATTTTGAAAACTTTTTGTGGGCACGCTTTTTAAAAAAAAAATTCCTTAATTTTTCTAACTAAACCTAGGTTGTTCTTGGGTCTCATGCAAGCATTTTAGGGTGTTACACTTGGTATCAGAGCTATGGGTTCAAAGCTTGGACCCTTGGGCACACAGGAAAATGTGAGACATGAACATTGAACCTAGTACAATATTAAACCTAGCATAATACTAAACCTAGAAAACAACTTGTCTAAAAGATTGTATATTTTAGTAAACTTAGAAAAATGGAATAAAACCTAGAATGATGAACTAACTCTCGCGTTGGTCATGCAGTGCAGAGGCGTGGATCAAAAATAAGGTCCTTTCACATAGACCTAGATATACCACCTCCAGAGTAGGATGTAGCATCCATTCTACCCTAGATGTTACAAATGTTTTAGGACGTCAATGCCACTATACGCAGAGGGTCCTTAGGAGGATGATCAGACCAGACATGATAGGGAACCCATCCATTGAGGCTCGTGCATCTCCTCGACACAATGAGGAGCATAGGGTAGAGAAATCCCGTGTGGATTCAGCCAGAGTAGATTCACCATAGAGGGGACAGGGAGACAAGATTTCAGGACATAGGGATAGGTCTCAGATCCCTAGACCTAGAGATGAGCATGCAGAGAGGCCTAGGGGTCACTACTTGACAGATGCAGACCATATCAAGGAGATCCTAAAGCTACGACCATATCACTATTTTGGAGATACATGTGGATTTTAGGAAGAGGCTTGGTTGGTGAGCTTGAGTGGATGCTTCAAGCTCTTCCCTTATACTAGCAAAAAAGCTCATGTTGCGATCCATCTTTGAGGGATGGAGTTGGTGTCTGGTGGAGGACCGAGGAGCAGAAGCTCCATGTTGATTTAGAGATGGTTACCTAGGATCTCTTTAAGGAGTGGTTCAAGAGCATGTACTTATCCCAGAGGTTATTTAGTAGCAGTATAGATGAGTTCCAAAACTCCGTAAAGCATCTATGATCAGTATGAGTATGAGAGTCGATTTCTAGACCTACTCCAGTATGTCGACTATATACAGGATGAGAAGGTATGGATTTACAGGTTCATCAGGGGCCTGAATTTGGATTTGGGTGGTGTGGTGCGCATTCACTACCCATAGACCTTAGCAGAGGCCATGGATAAGGCTTATATTGTAGAGGAGACACGAGGAAAGACGCAACAGGGCTAGGGACAAAGTTAGAGCCACATCTAGCAAATGCAGGATAGTAAATAAAGGGATTCATTTCCTCCGTCGCGTGGTGGAAAGGGTTCAACAGCACATCGTCTTTCATGCCACCACATAGCTCCCATAGCAAGCATAGACCTAGCCACCATTCAGACCTACTCAGAGGTTTGACACACATAAGAGGGACGAAGTATGGGTCCTCCTCCTAGGGGTCCCATTAGGACACATGGTGCACCAAGAGTGTAGTCAGTAGGAGCTTTTCAAAGTAGAGACCTCGACATTTCGTAGTTGGATCATCAAGATCCATAGCTCAGACCTCTAGAGTAACGGCTGGAGCTACATCTCATTGGAGAGGACCAGGTAGTTGTTATGGTTGTGGCTTTGATGGAAATCATTGGAGAGATTGCCCACGTAACCCTAGAACAAGGGTAAGACAGCCGGGTCTCGAGAGCCTACTATTAGAGATATGGCCCAGAGCCATTAGATCTATGCAATGGTCAAGAACCACCAAGCTGAGCACTAGATTAACGTGATAGAGATGACATGTAGTATGGGTGGTATTTCCTCCTCTATATTGTTTGATTTTGGATCTTCTGATTCTTTTATTGCACCACCCTTAGTAGAGCATCGCATGCTTTGGTGATAGTTAGGTAGGGTCTCGTAGTTGGGATGTTGAGATTTTTTCTAGAGCTAAAATTTATGTAGACTCCTTAGGAAAGGAGTGTGTAGTGGATTTGGGACCTTTCACCACTACCTCGGATCTTCGCATCCTTCCTCTGGGTTCTTATGGAGTCATTTTGGGCATGGACTGGTTGTCTGCACATAGAGCTAGAGTGGACTGTTACCATAAGACTATTTCTTGTATAAATGATCTAGGGGTTGAGTCAGTCATATTAGGAGTTAGGAGGCTCATTTCATTCGCACCATCTCCACTATACATCTTAAGTGGAGTGTGTGACGAGGTTGTTAGATGTATGCATGTTACTATTAGTGACAAATCGAGGATGAGTCTAATGGACCATGCCTTGATGATCATCCCATCTTGAGAGAGTTTTCAGATGTCTTTTCAGGGGAGCTACCGAGGTTACCACCCCCATGTGAGATAGAATTTCACATAGATTTGGTTCTGAGAGCAGAGCCTATCTTACGAGCACCATATCGGATGACTACCCCGAGCTTTGTGAGCTCAAGTTACAGCTTGAGGGAATTCTCAAGAAAGGCCTAATCCATCCTCAGTGTATCCCCTTGGGGTGCACCAAAGTGATTTTTAAAGAAGAAGGACGGATCTCTATGGTTGTGTATTGATTATTGCGCTAATTTGAACAAAGTAACGATCAAGAATCGTTACCCCCTTCTGTGAATTGATGATTTATTTGATCAAATGAAGGGGGCCACAATTTTCTCCAAGATAGATCTTAAGTCAGGTTATCATCACCTAAGGATCACAGAGGAATATATTCATAAGACCACCTTCCGTACGAGATATGGCCACTACGAGTTCACCGTATATGCCTTTTGGTTTGACGAATGCCCCGTAGATTTTATGAGCTTGATGAATGGGATATTTAAGACATTCTTGGATCACTTTGTACTCATCTTCCTTGATGAAATTCTGATTTACTCATGTATGTGAGGAGCATGAGGAGCACCTTCGCTAGGTTCTTCAGTGTCTTCATGAGAAGAATCTTTATGGGAACCTAGAGAAGTGTGTGTTCTTTCAGACAGAGGTGTAGTATTTAGGCCACATCATTGCTAGGGAAGGTATCGCAGTTTATCCTTCCAAGATTCAAGCTATTATGGATTGGAAATCACCCACTAGTGTGACAGAGGTGCACAGTTTCATGGATTTAGTAGGATATTACAGGAGGTTTGTTCAAGACTTCTCTCGGGTTACACACCCCATCACTTCCCTTTAGTGGAAAGGAAAGAAGTTTATATGGTCAGATAGATGTGAGCAGGCGTTCAGAACACTAAAGGTATGCCTCATGACAATGCCTATTCTTGCAGTGCCAGATCCTCAAGGTGAGTTATTCATTTACACAAATGCTTCTTTGGAAGGACTTGGAGGTGTGTTGATGTAGGAGGGCAGAGTAGTGGCTTTTGAGTCTCGCAAACTCAAGGATTATGAGCTCAATTATCCGACTCATGATCTTTAGCTTGCAACATTTGTTCATGCCTTGGTATGATGGAGACACTTCCTTCTTGGCAGAGATTTACACTTAGGACTGATCACTTGATTCTTTGCCACCTCTTCATGCAGCCCAATCTCAACTCTCATCAATGACATTGGATGGAGTTGCTTTATGAGTATGACATGGAGATAGAGTATGTGAAGGGGAAGGAGAATGTGGTTACTGATGCTCTTATTAGATGAAGACATGTGGTTATGGCCACTTCGGTGGGCACAAGATTTGCGATGCTAGATATTTTACATCATCTTCCTCATGACAACTTCTACCTTACAGCCTGGGGAAAAGATTGATCTAGAGACCCTTGAGGGGAATTTTGATGGATTCTCCTAGGGAAGATTTCCTTCTTGGGCACATAAGTCAGATATATGTTCCTAGATATGGAGGTTTGAGGTAGGACATTTTGACAAAGGCACATCATGCACCCTATTCATCCCATCGTGGGGTGAAGAAGATGCACGCCACTTTGAGACAGTTGTACAATTGGAGGGGACTTCAGAGAGACGTGGCTAAGTTTATGTCACATTGTTTAGAGTATCAGAAGGTGAAGGTTGAGCATCAGCATCCTTTGGATTTCTTTTCCCTCATGCTATACGGGAGTGGAACTGGGACACCATTTCCATGGACTTCATAGTTGGGCTACTGACGTCGAGATACGACAACGACGCCATTATGGTCATGGTGGATAAATTGATGAAAGTGGATAATTTTTCTCTCGGTGAATACCACCTACACATAGCTAGTGTAATGACACGGGTATATCTTGATGAGATCGTTAGGTTACATGAGATTCCGTAGAAAATCATTTGTGACCACAATCCTCTATATAATTCCCACTTGGACTACCATACGCAAAGCATGCCCTCGGGATGAAGATAAATTTTAGCACAACATATCACCCTAAGACAGATGGAAAACTGAGTGGGTGAATCATATTTTGGAGGACATGCTTAGGATGTACATTATGGATCACCAGTCGAGATGGGAGGACTACCTGTACTTGGTGGAGTTTACCTACAATAATAGTTTTGTAGTTTGATAAGCATGGCTCCTTTTCAAGAATTATATGGTAGAGAGTGCATAACACCTCTTAGTTGGGACATGTTAGAGGATAGGGGTTCTCTTTGGTCAATGTTACTACAGGACATGGAACAGTATGGTGGGTATGATTGACAGAGACTACAGAGGAGGCACAGGATCTGGAGACATAAGAAATATGCAGATTAGCATAGGATAGATCATAGCTTTGATGTGGGCATGAAGGTGTTCCTTCGTGTCACACAACATAAGAGACCTATCCATTAAGGAAAAGGTTCTAAGTTAGCTCCTATATTTGTGGGTCCCTTTGAGATCTTGGAGTGTATCGGCCATTTGGCCTACCGTCTAGCATTACCACCTAGCTTGTCTCATGTCCATGATGTGTTTCATGTTTCAGTACTTAGGAGATATATTGTATATCCTTCTCATGTGCTGGATTGGACCTCATTACAGGTGTAGGATCAGGGGCGGGTGATGTGGATCCCATCTCGCATTTTAGAACGTAGGAACCTGGGCCTTGAGGTAGAGAGATTGACTGTGTTTGAGTGTAGTGGGACAGATATGATGAGACAACTGACTAAATGGGAGGATGCTACATTGCTATGAGTTTCGTTTACACACTGTTCCAATGACATCCGAAGAGGTAGTCAAGTCTAAGGGGAGGCGATGTAGTGCCCACTTCCCTTCAACACCTTTTTTATTGATTATGATACTGTTGACTGACTATGGATATTATTGTAGCTTTTGATTTAGCATGATGATTAAATGTTAGATCTACTGGAGTATTGTTGATTTGATTCATATATGATGCATGTGGATTATTAGAGACATTTTTATATTGAGGTTGATATATTGTTGACATGGTTCATTATATATATATATATATATATTTCGACATGTGATATATTTCATCATATTAAGTAGACCTTCGATAATTGAATTAATGTTGTGATCATTTTGACATGAATGAAATGTTGGATCGAAATGTTGCTAGAAATTGTAAATGACATCATCATTACCTACCTAGATGATATTAATTCATAAATAGATGATTTTATATTTATATTGCATATTTTGGCATATATGTTTTAATGCGGCCATGAGGCCAAGGAGGTATTTTTTTTTTGCGGGTAAATTCATCAACAACAAACATTGGGGGATTGGAGACCGATCACGGTGGAATTATAGATGAATTCAACAAGGGTTCAATGGCAACATGTAATTGTGTGTGTGTTAGAATTATTTGGTTAGGGGAAAATTGTGACCAAGGGGTCATGTGTTGTCTTTTATTTTAGTTCTCTTTTATTAATGTTAGTGTGTGTTCTTTTAGTGATGTAATTTGCTTTTTTATTATTTAGATTTTGATGTATGTTTTACCCCCTTATTATTAGTGGGTTGTGGTGTTTTAATTAATCTATATTAAGCTTATCCTAAAATAATTAAAGATGTGACCAAAAAGGAGTTCATTCATTAGACTTTATTGCTCTTGGATTTTGTGTTGTGTGTTGAATGCTTGAGATCTTGAGTGTTTTACACAATAAACTTCATGGGAAACTCAAATTTTCCCTTAGATGACAAATTTGGAAACTTCGAGACAAGTCAAACTTCTCCCACACGTCTTAAATTACTATGTAATGTAGCAAAATTATGAACAAACCATTGATATACTAAATAATATGAGCTCCAAAAGAAAATAGATCTCCTTCTTAGATTCTTGAATCATGAATTACAATGTTTCCTAAATAGGAAAACAACTCCCGTCTCAAGTTGCCAAGAAAAATCTAACTCGACTAAATCTACCTGTAGGTGGTGGAAATTACTATTTTTTAGCAGTTTACTAGAACTTGTTATTCTTAGTAAGTTTACATGCTTATTCGTACATGTGCACAAAAATATCCACGCATCTTCTACATCCCTAAAATTAGAGGAATTACCAAATTTATAACTCGAATGCAAATAATAGACTAAAATTAACTAATGCCCAAAAATAGGAAAACCGAACTATAACTTAAATCCCAATTTTCAGCCTCAAGATGGCATATTTAGGTCCCGAAAAGTGTCGAAAACTTGCCCCAACTAGTAGTGCTAGTTTCCATTGCATTCATCTCATCGAAATATGTGGTTTAAAAAAAGACTCAAATAGTCACCCGGAGCTCAAGTTATGAATTTTTCAAGTTCCTGCTAATTATGGCGCATCATTCTCCCTCGCTTGAAAAAAATGCAGCTCTCTCCAAGTTTTCTTCTTCAAACTACTTCCATTTATCTACATCCAACTTCTTAATCTCCTACTCTATGACCCAATTATGTTACTCTTGTTCCAAATCCTTTCCAATGTACCAAATATTTGTTGTATTTCCCATGTTGTGTGTCCATTGTTTTCATATCTAATAAGTTAAATCCTAATTTTCAGCCTCAAGATGGTGGATTTAGGTCCCAAAACATGTCGAAAACTTGCACCAACTAGTAGGGCCAGATTTTCATTGCATTCATCTCATTGAAATATGTGGTTTAAAAAACGGACTCAAACAGACACCCGGAGCTCAAGTTATGACCTTTTCAAGTTCCTGCTAATTTTGGCGCATCATTCTCCCCTACTTGAAAAACACACTCCTGCAAGTTGTCTTATTCAAACTACTTCCATTTATCTACATCTAACTTTTTAATCTCCTATTCCGTGACCCAATTATTTTACTCTTGTTCAAGTCCTTTCCAATGTACCAAATATTTGTTGTATTTCCCATGTCGCGTGTCCATTGTTTTCTTATCTAGAATCTTCCGTAGCTTCTTCCGCACTTCTTCCTGCAATTGTTGTATATGTTTGGAAAATTATTCTACATCATCACCGACTCTACCATCAACTCGCTAGTTGTACCCAAATCTAACACCCCATTTGGATTACTCCCATACACAACTGAAAATGGAGACTTTCTCGTGGATCTGCGTTTTTATGGAACTATTATGTGCAAACTCAACTTGTGGTAATGCTAAGTCCCATTGTTTCAGCTTTTCCCCAACAATGCACCTTAACAGTTTCCCAAACTCGATTTACCACCTCTGTTTTCCCATCAGTCTATGGATGATAGGAAGGCTCTTTGAACTATATTTGAGTTCAAAATTTCTTTCATAAAGTCTTCCGAAGTGACTTAAGAACCTTGTGTCCCTATTTGAATTAATGGTTTTGGAACACCATGCAAATGAACAACTTATCTCGAAAAAAAAATCTCTGTTATGCTGTTGCATTACTTATTTCGCAAGCAATAAAATGAACCATCTTAGAAAACCTATTAACAACCACAAAAATTGATTCATTACCTCGTTGTGTTTTTGGTAATCCAAAAAAAAATCCATACTCGAGATCTATCCACGACCCTTTAGGAATAGGCAACAACATATATACAACCCTATATGTTGTGCACGACCTTTGAGACTGAACTTGGCAAATTCAACATCTCTCCACATATCTTACGACATCTCTTTTCATCTTTGGCCAATAGTATTTTTCTGCTACCAAGGCTATCATCTTATCTTTACCAAAAATGCATCAAACCTCCGCTATGTAACTCTTTCACCGTATTCTCTCTCGATAGACCCAACTAGAATACATAGTTGGTGTCCCTGAATAGTAGCCATCCCGTAAAATATACTCATCCGAACATCTCCTGCATTGTTTGACAATGGACTACTTAGTCTTTCAACAATATCCTTGAAATCATAATCAAAAGAATACAAACCCTTTATTTCTTTAAAACCCACAACCTCATTTTCCATAGTGGTAAACAAAGTCACACGCCTATTCAATGCATCTACAACTTGATTCTGTTTTTACGGATTTATGTTTTAGAGAAAAATTATAACCCTACAAAAATGATACCGACTTTGCATGCCCACTATTCAGCTTATTTTGGGTATTCACGTACTTGTGGCTATGTGGTATGTAAATAACACAAACTCCTTAGCACTAAGTAATGCCTCTAATGCCTTCGCTCATACAATTGCATAAAATTCCACATCATAAGTAGAGTAGTTCTTTCTTACCTCATTCGAGTTTCACACTAAATAAATCTATCGGCTTTCCTCCTTGACTTAGAACAGCTCCAATACCCACATGTGAGGCGTCACAATCAACCTCAAACACTTTATCAAAATATGGTAGTGCAAAATGGGTGCCTTTGTCACCTTCTTCTTCAAGAATTGAAAACTATCCTCAGTTGCCTTTGTCCACAAAAACTCCCTTCCTTTTGTAATCTGTTATAGGTGCTACAATACTGCTGAAATTTTTAATAAATTTTCTGTAAAATATTGCTAGACCATGAAAGCTTCTTACCTTTGTTATACTCTGTGGAGTAGGCCATTCAATAATTGCCTTTATCTTTTCTAAGTCCATCTGTACCCCATCTAATGAAATAATAAAGCCCAAGAATACCAAACTCTCTTGCATAAATGTACACTTCTTCATATTTGCATAGAGTTTCTCTTTCCTTAACACTTCAAATACAAACCTTAGATGCCTCAAATGTTCTTCTTTATTTTTACTAAAGATCAAGATATCATGAAAATAAACCACAACAAACTTACCATTATACTCTTGAAGACGATGTTCATCAATCTCATAAAAGTACTAGGTGCATTGGATATCCCGAATGGCATCACCAACCACTCATATAATCGAATATGATGATAACCACTTTGAAGATCAATCTTGGTGAAATACTTAGATCCCAATAAGCACATCCATCATATCATCAAGGCAAGGTATTGGGAACCTATACTTCATTGTAATTTTATTGATTTCTCTACTATCATGCACATTCTCCATGTTCCATCCTTCTTCGGTGTTAATAAAGCCGGTGTTGCACATGGAATCATGCTCTCCCTTATGACCCCTTTCGCATGAGCTCGACACTTGCCTATTCAACTCGCATGTAATTTGGGCTCATCCTATAAGTCGCTTGATTTGGGGTGAAGCCCGGAATCAAATAAATATGGTGTTGAATATCTCTTTTGGGTGGTAATCCATCTGGTAGCTCATCAGGAATAACATCTGAAAATTCTTCTATTAATTATGCTTTTTCTATTGGTATTTGTGCACTTACAGTTCATCCTTATTTCGCAACTAGTGCATAACAAAAACCAGTTGCCTTTGCCTCCTTCAAAATTCCTTTGCAGAAAGCATATTTTTAACCTTCCCCACTTCTTTAAGAGGTAAGAAACTATTTTTGTGCCATCCTTCCGTAAAGTATAAGTATTCTTTCCCCCATCACGAATAACTTTTCTATCAAATCGCCATGGTCTTCCTAGTAGCATATGACACACATCCATAGGAATACCATCACAAAAAAATCTCACCCTTATAGTTATTCCCAATAGAAAAGCTTATTAAACATCTCTTATCCATAAGAACTTCATTACCCTTCTTAAACCATGAAATACGATAAGGGTTAGGATTCTTCTCACAATAAAGACCCAATTTATCGACCATCTCATTTGAAACCATGTTCTCACAACTACCACCATCAATAATAACATTACAAACCTTTCCTCCTCAAGTGCATCTTGTTCTGAAAATATTTTGTACGCAGCCATTCATCCCCATTGACCTCCTTTCTTGGAGAAAACATCGTCCTCTTGATCATCATATTTTACCCAACATCTGGTGGAATTTCTAGGTCTTGTTCATCTTCTACTTGTTCAGCTTCAACACGATTTACTCTTGGAGCATCTCCTTGCATTTTTTTCATGTGTAAGTATGTGGGCATTCAAAATCCCGATGCCCTTCTTCACCACATATGTAACAAAAAAATGGTCTTCATGGAGCTTCCCATCCTCTATGCAAGAATATCCTCTGCCCCTAGAAAATACTCTACCCCTTTATTGATTCTGGAAATCTTGTCTCATATCCTCTTGCTTTTCCAATCCACGAGATGATTCTCCCCTACCTTGGCTGAAACTAGCTCATCCCCGAAAGGAAGATGAGGCCCCCTATTCATTCTAGGTGATCTCCTAAAACTTTGACGATTTTGTTTTTCCTCAGCCTTTAAGGCTAATTGATAGGCATCCTCCATGCTTTTAATCCTATGCATACTTATCTCATCTTGAATAGAAAATTTTAATCCATTAACATACCTTACAACCATTTGTTCCTTAGTTTCTTCATGATCTACACAAATGGATAACTTCAGGGAACTCATCTATGTATTCTTGCACTATTTGTAAGTTCTATCTGAGATTTTAAAACCTCCTGTAAAGGGTTTGTGCATAATCCATAGGGGAGAAATTTATCTTTCACTTCTTCTCCATCTTACTCCACATCTTAATTCATTCTTTCCCCTTTCTTGATCGCTCTTTCGTAGGTGATCCCATCATAACATAGCATGACCTTTCAATTTCGTGCAAGAAAATTTTACCTTCTTTTCTTTTGACATAGCCTTCCACTCAAAAATAATTCCCATGCTAGTCAACCAGTCTATTAGCTCCTCTGGTTTAAGGCTACCACCATAGTCTGAAACATGAACTCTTATCCCATCATTCTTTCCTTCTAATGCTCGAATCATCCTTTCTTCAAAATCTAATGGTGGTGCTTGCATTTCCTCCTCTTCACAAACTTCTTCTTCATCTGTGTCATCTCCACCTTGATTTCCTCTCTGGGTTATCATTGTAGCAAGCGCAAGAACTTGTCTCTACAGATCTTGCATATTTCTATTCATCTGGACAATACCACCTCCTCTTCCTCTTCCTCTTCGTGCCATTTTTAAAAAAAAATACTTCGAACCTCACTCGATACCAGATAATGTAGCCAAATTATGAACAAACCTGATATACTGCAAATAAGATGAACTCCAAAAGAAAATAGATCTCCTTCTTTGTTATTGAATAATGAATTACAATGTTTCCTAAATAGGAAAATAATTCCCAACTCGATTTCCCAAGAAAACTCTAACTAACTGACCAAATCTACTCTAGGCGGAAATTACTATTTTTAGTAGTTTACTAGAACTTGCTATTCTTAGTAAGTTCGCATGTTTATTCGTATGGGCACAGAAATTTCCATGCATCTTCTACATGCCTAAATTAGAGGAATTTTGAACTTTCCAACTCATAATGCAACTAATAGAATAAAATTAACTAATTCCCAAAAATAGGAAAAAACCAAACTATAACTTAAATCCTAATTTTCGGCCTCAAGATGGAAGATTTATGGCCCACAAACATGTCAAAAACTTACCCCAATAGGTGGGGCGGTTTGCTCACTCTGTGTTCGTCTCATCGAAACATGTGGTTAAAAATTAAAAACTCAAATGAACACCCAAAGCTCAACTTTTGACCTTGTCAAGTTCCTCACAGTAATTTTGGCGCATCACTATGCCAACCCTACCTATGGGTTGGGGGATCAAAATTAGACCCTATTAGATGTTTTGGGAAGATAAAAAGGTAAAATGTTTTTTGGACTTCCTTCTTGTAATTAATTTTTTCCTTAGGGGGTGTGGGCTTAGATGGTGTGTAAGTAACTTGTCATTCCTTCAACCACTTATTAATTGTGCATTGGAATATGAGGTTGACTAAGGTGATGTGGAGTGGAGAGGAAATGAGGTGACATCCTACTTGGAGCCACATCATCCTCCTATCTCCTTTTTCTATTTATTGAAATCATTTTTTTCTTGTTTAGGGGGTTACTTCATTATTTTGGGCTATTACATTTTGAGAGTTAGAGGATTTGTTTTGGGAGTGCTTGTGGATTTTTGGAGCTTGTGGATGCTTGCTTGGTTTTGAGGATCTTGGAGATTTACTCTTGGAACAAGCTCTACTATGGAAAGGTAGGAGCTTTACCTTGTTTATGTTATGCTTTATTTTGTGTTTATATGCTTGTGTTGAGTTTTGTTTTCTTTGGAATGCTTGTTGGGTGTGGGTAGATTGCCTAAGTTTGGAGTAGGAGGAGACTATGGGGAGATTTCATGTAGGGAGGCATAAGAGTTTACCTTTTTGTTAGAGGGAGTTTGGGTTGGGTGCCCCACCTTGTACAAGGAATGCTTACATTCTTTCTTGTTTCTTTTATGAGGGATTCGAGACATGCATTGGAGGATTTAAGGTGGGCACCCATTCCCATTGGGAGGCATAAGTGGCCTCCCCATAGGTCTTGCTCCTTTGGCTTTCATTTTAAGCCTTGTTTTGTTGTTTGTTGTTCTTCTTTCTTGTGTTGTAGTTGATTTTGAATGTGGTTGAAATGATTGTGAAATATGTGTTTGTGTTGTGGAAGCTTGTTGTTGCCATGTGTTGGAATTATCTCCCATTGCAATATGTTTGGGGCTCTGGGTGCCAATGGAAAGGATGGCTTCTCCTCTTCATTACATATCTTGATTGGGTGGAGAGCGTTTTTCTCCCCCATTTTGTTGTGGATCAAGAAAATCATGATGGAGCTCTCTTGTTGGTGTTGTGAAGCTTGGAGCTTTTGTTGGAATCCTTGAAGAAATTCATCCTTGTGAAAAGCCTTTTTGTATTCCCACTAAGAGTGGAGGAACTTGTAATATTGCTTTTCATTTTAGCTTTCATTATTGTAAATTTTTCCCACTTTAAGTGGAAGATGTTGTATTAAGATTTTGAAGGAAATTTGTATTGATTTTTATTATTAAGGTTGTAATGTAGATGGAAATGAAAGTTGAAGGAAAGACAATTTATTCCCATTTTTCACTTGGCTTGTAACCTCATATGAGTGTGTTGATCTTGTTGGAATGTTAGTAGTTCTTACTCTAAAACTTATTGGAGATATTGTTGAAACTCTCTTGTGGAATGTTGGGAAATTTTCTTGAAGAAATATTAAATTTCATTGTGTTTCTTAAAAGGCGTGTATTGGAAAATTTAAAATGTTAGTGCATGTTTTTTGTATTGTTAATGGAAAGGACTTAAGTTTTAATTAGTCTTGGAATAGGCCAATGAAGTAATCTAAGTCCTAACTTTAGTATGTTATCCTCATTTAAAAGTTATTGTAAATCTACTACAATTAGTTAAGGGAAATGAAATGAAATTCTCCTTTCCTCCTATATAATGTTCACTAAATGGACTAGAAGAGAAAGTATTAATGCAAGCTTTTAACTTGCCCATACTACTAGCTACATTTCACTTTCATGTTGATAGCAATGCTAATTTCCTAAACCTTATTAATAATAAAACATTGCTAATAGTGAAAGTTTTACAAATAAGATAATATAATAATACCAATATACTATTAATATTATCATATTCAATATATATATGTCTATTCTATTGTAAGCCATAGTCAAAATAAATAATATCAATATTACAATATATATATATATATATATATATATATATATTATATATATATATATACATAGTGAATAAAACAAGACTTTTTTATTAACTTTGAACTTAATCAAAATATATATAGTGATTAGTTTGGGAGGCCGCGGCCTGCACATGCGTGTGGAGGGTAATAAAAGGAGTTTGGGGTGGGAAGGGTTGCAACCCCAACCCCACCCCATTCATACTTAAATGGGGTGGGGTTGGTGTCATCGACCCCTCCCCACTCCCCCAAAACAAAAAAACATTGTTACACCCGCACACTTTAAAAACCCGCCTCTCCCTAATGCGGCTTGACACACCGTATAAACCTACGCATTTCTCTTTTGTGGCGTGTATAGAAGGCTTGCAGACAAGGTTTTCTCACCTACGTGTGTGTGTGTGTGTGTGTGTGTGTGTGTGTGTGTGTGTGTGTGTGTGTGTGTGTGTGTGTGTGTGTGTGTGTGTGTGTGTGTGTGTGTGTGTGTGTGTGTGTGTGTGTGTGTCTATATATATATAAAGTAAATACACATGTATATAAACAAATATACACATAAATGTGTATATTTACCCTATAGAAATGAAAATATAGAACAAACTTAACTAAATCACAAAATGGGACAAACCCATTTGCACGCTTGGGTAAATAATATCAAGTGAAACAAATAAATACAATTAAAACGCTAATGAGGGTGTAATCAAACAAGAAGTATAATAAAACTTGTAAGCTCCTCCAAAATCTCGAATGGCCTCAATGGCTTCCCTTCCTCCTCCATTAACTGCAAAACAAAATAGAAACAATGAGACAAATGATATGAGAAAGGAGACTTCATAAGGATGTTTTAGGGTTGGTTACCCTTTTCCACATCAAGGGACCAAATTGAATCCATCCAAGGGATAAGATTCATCCCTACAAAAAGTAGGTGGAGAGTGGGTGAATAGAAATTCCCTTTTAATTTAAATGTTTTAATTTCAAATTATGGGTTGACTTTTAAGGGGTTACTTTATGGGGTAGGGAAGTGTTCATTATCCTAACCCAACTTTTAATATGGGACCTTGCTAGTTGTTTCAACATTGTAGAAATTAAATAGCCTTGGTATTTAATTTGAGCGGACACTTTTACCCTTGACACCCCATAGGGAATATTCAACTTTAGTAGGAATTACTTTTATTATTTAAATAATCCTTAGGGAGATTAAACTTGCTTATTCAAAACAATGTCGTAAAACATACCTTGTATTTTTTAAATATTAGGTTAACATGGAAAATTAATTATAAGTCATCGCCTTAGAGGCATTAATGTGGAAAATGTCGTTTTAAAAAAAAATGTGAGCACACTTTTCAAAAAAATCCTTAATTTTTCTAACTAAACCTAGGTTGTTCTTGGGTCTCGTGTGATCATTTTAAGCGGGCGTTACAATGATATTATAGTGTATACGTTATAACATTAAAGTAGTATTTTAATACGTATAAGAATTATCAAATTGTATATGATATAAGGTTATATAATACAAGCATTATAAACACTTATACGTTATCTACATTATTACAATATTATCTTATATAAAACAGGTATTATATATAAGAGTATATCATTGACATTATTCCACTAATATAAAGCATATATTATTATAATAGAAATGCTAACTATTATAACATGATATGCTTCTTCTTCTTTTAAAATGTTATGTTATGTGCTTTGTAAATACTGTACGTTTCATTATATATAATCTCAAAAAGGTATGATATACCTTTTTGTGACACATTATATATTATAATATATACATGATGATATATATAATATATAATATAGCATAATTGATATTATAAATATAATACTTTAGTATTATGAACATTTAGTAATATTATATAAATTAGATTTTTTTAATTCTTATTATATCACAATTATTAAATAGTATTTTGTAAAATACCTATCACTATACACATGACACCATATGTTATATTAAATATATATTATTACACTATGTTTATTATACCACCCAAGAAGGTAATATACACCTTTGAAGGCATTCTACAATGGAAGACACGGTTGAAATAGAGTGTGTTGATTGATTTTATTCTCAACATAAATTTGACATTCATTTGACCATCATGATCATTCATTCTTATATTTTATTTCTATTGGATTGTCACTTAAATAATTTTATTTATTATTATTATTGTTATGGTTATTATTACTTTGAAGAATCATTAAGGAAGTAGTAATACTTATCGTAATTAGATAAATCCCTTAAAATTAATATACCCATGAATATTATATGTATGTGTTATAGATTATATTATATGTAATTATATATATAATTTAATATAGTTCAATCTAAATGTAACCATACTAATATAAATAATTAATGATATTATTATAAATAATACTTATTTATAAGTATGAACTTTTAAAACATTATATAACACAAGGCCATGATATGGCAAATCCTGCCGAAGCTGAAGGTTTGTGGTGTGGAGGAGGTCTTTGTTATGAACCTACGCATGACAAGAAGACAAGTTGGTTTCTCTATGTATTTGTTGTGTGGTATTCGACATTGCAATGGTCATTGTATTGTTCAAATGATTATCGAAACATATTTGTAACATGATTTTGAAATTCATCCATTGTGTATGACAATATTTAAAAATATGTGTTATTGTATTTTTAATAGATTTTTGTGGAGTTGAAAGCATAATGTGGGTATTAATGAGGATATAATAGGAGGATAATTTAGAATCATGTGATTTTTTTAGAGTAAATTAAATATTAAGAATGCATGAGGGGAGAGAAAAAAAAATATTTATGTTTTTCCAAACCAAAAACAAAAACTCCAATATTTTTGTCTTTTTGACAAGTGTATAGCATGTTGTAATACAATGTGGAGACTGTTAAGTTTCATAAGAATAGACGTGGCATGCATTTACATGCATCCAGAAACCTTGTGGTGTTTTCAATACCATAGTATATATATAAATGCACAGGAAAATGTTTTATAATATTTGTGAAGAGCAATTTCTTTCTTATTAGAATTAAATAAACGTAAGGATGGAATAGGAGAATGAGAAAAGAATTAAGAATGAGAACAATATTGATATTTAAATTGAAATTGACAAAGGTGATTCCCATTATAATGATTTTATGTTCAAAACTAGTTTTTTCAGGGGGTGTAATCCATTGGAGATAGGCGTAGCAAATGTTTTGCATGATGTCCACCATGTAAGATTTTGTTTGTGTTTGATATGAGCAATTTCAGTAAGATGGAAGCATATTTTTTTATGTTATGATAACACAGAAGAACATTCAAAAGTTTGTGTTATTTTGGAAGAACAGGGTAAACAAGAGACATGTATGTCTATGAGAAGTGACTATACTCACCTGACACCGCAATGAGAACTTAACTCGGCGTGAAAGAGCCGAAAGAAATAACTGAAAAATGGGCTAAAGATCAACCCTAACATAATACTCTGTAAGAATTGACTTTGCTTACCCTACACAAGAGTTTACTTGAGCATGACGGTAAGTAAAAATGACAATCACATTTTGAACAATTAAGCATAAACAATAAGAGAATTGAAGCTTCAAAGCAATAAATCCCTTTTCATGTTGAAAATCTAAGCATAAAAAATTAGATATTTTAAGCTTCCACAGTCCATAAAAGTTGAAGAATGTTAATTATCTGATATCTGACCTCATACTTATGTGGAGGATCTAAATAAGAGTTATTATTTTTCCAACTACGATAAAATACATCAAATTCACCTCCCCAAGTATCTTACTGGGATTAGTAGTGTACTGATTGGTGATTTTATTTATTAGCCTATTCAACTTTAGAAAAACTTTGCAATCAATCAATTTTTCCACTGATCTGTGTTGAAGGAAGAGGAAAGGAAACACCATTCTCTCATCTTCTTCTGAAAACTTAATATGCTATGCTTTTATTTGGCTATAAAGGATGAATATTTGTTCAAAATAGTGGTAATCAGAGACTTTGTGGTAGGGAAATAGAATCCGTTGTTGAGGTATTCTTGGAATGAATTTAATCCCAACTCGAAGGCGATCATAAGCGTGGAGTTTCAGACCCAGATCATGCAAATCGATGGCAAGGAGATCAAGGCTCAAATTTGGGAATTTCTGTCAACTGTGCACTGATTGGTGATTGGTGATGTGCGGTAAGCAAAATTGTATTCTTAAGATCCAAAAAGTTGCACCACACTTGATTGTACCACATAATCATTACATCACAACCTGGCCACATGTTCACTGGAGTTATGAGCCACCTTACTGTGGTGGGGAATATTTGAACCTGGATAATGCCCTTAAGAGTGTCCCCCCGCATGACCATTAGACCACAATTCCTTAGACACCATATAATAATTTTAACCTACATATCTGAACATAACAATCTGTGATAAATTGTCAAATGGTAAAAGCACAAGACTCTCAAAGAGAAACGTCGTGTTCCAAGTTCTAAACAGACATGATCAATTGTTGAATTAGGTAAAAATATCACCTTCAACTGGCTGGGAGTGGCGCAACCGAATTTGAAAATAGAGACACCCCTCTATCATGATATCTAGGATGGAGGGAAATTTAGCAAATTAAACAAAAAAATAGTATGTGACAAATTAATATTTAACCAGGCTCAACATAATAATTTTCCAAAGAAAATCGTAACAATTACAAGAAAAATTAAGCATAAACAGGCCAAACAAATTGGGGAGTTCTAAAATACAGATGGAGACGCACAAGATGATTAAAAACCCTAACTTCTTGCAAGCTGAATGTTTCCTTTACCACCAATTTGGTGATTGTTGGAAGTAATTGCCATGAATGAAATCTTGGTAATCTATGAATCAGATCTCTATGTAATAGCTAATTCAGCAAGACACACATGTCATCTAGAGATAGATTTCATGTAAAATGGAAACTATGCTTCTTACAACATTAATGTAAATGATTTACAAGCTACAAAAATCTTGAGTAAATTCTGTCATAACTTACAGAGCTTGAAAATGCAAACAGGGTCTCCCACGGTCATAAATTAATTCATTCTATTCTAGAATTTGTAAAGATCCATTTACAATTGTAACATTGTTCATCTTGTGTAAATTCTTTTCTAATTTACTGCACTTCAAAAATCCAAACAGGGTTTCCCAAGGTAATGAATTAAAATATTCTATATGATTATTTGCAGAGAATTGTTTGCAATTGTTCAAAAGGAGCTGGAAAAGACTAATGTTATGTACACCAAATGAAGAAGTTTGTATTTTTTTCATGTAAACACTTATATAAGTACAATCCATTCAGTTCTTCATAAAGAAAAATTATTAAACAGCAATTTCAACCTGATCACATTCATAGAAAATAAAATTCTGCAATTTCTTTTAGAGTGCTGATGAAAAATTACACATGATCCGTTATGGACTCAAAGAAAAATGCAGTCAATTTGATTAACTAACTCTATCATAATATTAGAATCATCAGACTTCATTCTGATTCTATTGCACACATTCTTGAGGGAAAAAATCCATTAAAAGGTTTAGATGAACAAGAAACAAAACAGACCAAGTCTAACAAAATTAACTTCACTTTAACAGCTAAAAAAAATCCCTTGAGATATCTACAAATTAAAAACTTCTGAATGCAGGATGCAATTGAAGATCAAACTTTTGAACTTTAGAAAAAATCAAAAATCAAAATGAAAACAAAATCCACAATTGAAAATTTAAAAATCAGAGTTAAAACATCTGAATGTCGAATAAATAAAACTAAAAATGGCAACAAAATCTACTAAATACAGGGAGAGATTGAAACTAGAAACTTCTAAATGTCAAAAAAAAGGCTCAAAATTATAATGAACTTGTCATTTAAAATTTTATTGAAAGAAATATAAAAAACAAAAAATATTTACGCAAATCACGAGAGTTCCTTCCTTTTGTCCAATGTTAGAAACACAAACATGTAATGAAAAAATGACACAACGATTCACGAATGCAGGAAGAAATTGAAGCTCATAACTTCTAGAAATCCAGAAAAAATAAACTCGAAATGGCAAAAAAACTACAGAGTACAAGAATAAATTGAAGCTAAAACTACTGGATGTCAAAGAAAAAAATGACAAAGATATCAATGAACAGAGATATTTTGAAGTTGAAATGTTGAATGTTAAAGGAAATTCAAAAAATAGTAACAATGATTAAAATCTAACAATACATGGTCCATCGGGGCCAGACAAACTGATTAGTAAGGGGCACTCACAGGGTTGAAGACTCGCATTCAATCCCCAATGGACTCGCCCCATAAGCCCATTCAGGTAAAGGCTAAAGCAGTCTGGCCTAGGACATTGCCTGAGACTAAACTGAAGCCCGTAAAGTCTCCAGGTGCTCTAGCAAACAAAAAATCTAAAATACAGGAAAAAAATGAAGCTAAAACAATCAAATGTATGAAAACAAATTGAAACTGAAGTTGCAACAAAATCTTCGGTCTTAAAGAAATTGAAGCTCAAAATTCTAAATGACAAAAAAAAAAGAAACTAAAATTGTCAATAAAATCAACGGACACCTGAAGAAATTGCTGCTAAAAACATCTGAATGTTAGTTAAAACTACAACTACTTTAAGCACAAAATTGTAACAAATTTAGTTAGCATCTAAAATTCGACAAGAAGAAAGAGAGTAATAAAAGTATAGATAAGTCACATGCAATCATACCCTTTGTCCAAAATCAAAACCACAAGTGGGTAATGAAGAAAAATGACCACAATAATTCACGGGATGCAGGAAACAATAGAGGCTAAAAACTTTAGAATGCTAAAAAAAAACTATAAATGCTACATAATACAGAAAGAAATTGAAGCTAGAACATCTCAAATGTCGAAAAAATATGAACTTAATATAGGAAGAAATTGAAGCCCATATTTCCAAATGTAAGAAAAAAATAAAACTACAAGAAATTCTATGAAATACAGAAAGAAATTGAAGCTACAAACATCTGGATGATAAAAAAATATCTTGTGTGAGCAAATTTAATGACGTCAAATTTAACAAGTAAAAAAAAATCTAGTTAAAAGAAAAATATCACTGCAAAGCACAGGAAATCATAACTTTGGTTGAAAATCACAACCACAACAGAGTGACAAAAACTGCCAACAAAATTTGTGGAATGCAAGAGGTTTTTGAAGCTAAAACTTCTCAATGTCAAATAATAAAACTAAAAAATATCAACAAAATCTACATAAACTACCAAATACAAGAAGAAATTGAATCTAGAACTTCTGAATATCAAATGAATTAAAACTGAAAATGGCACTAACATCTTCAGTATACGGTAATAATTTGAAGCTAGAACTTCTTAATGTCAAATAATAAAACTAAAAATGTCACCAAAATCTACGTGAAACTACAAAATAAAAGAAGACAAGTGATCCTTCCATGGACAAATATTACATAGCCGAGCTGAAAAAGAACAAGTGCAAGACCACCCACTGACAATACAACCATAGTTGAAATGGATCCCCGACAGCTTTAGAACGTTTGATGTGAGTTACTACTAGCTGGTGAAGAAGAGAAGGGGTCTTTTCCAGTCGGACGTTGCACTACTTACAGACTCCACTTCCAAAGCATTTATCGAGCAACGACTTTTGAATTCAAATATAGAATAAACATTTTTGTTATCCTATTCCCGATTTAAAACATTATGAAAAAATCTAATCTAAAATAAAGAAAGAAGCAATAGAAGTACCTGTTAAATGGATCTCTTATTTCGTAGATCTGAAATAGGTTATTATATAAAATTACGAATTCGAACTGCAGATCAGAAGCTCAACCTTCTAAACTTGAAGCCCGATTTATGGCTTAATAAATTTGGTAGAGGAAGGATTGGAGGGTTTCAGTCCTTGTTTCTTCTTGCACATTTGAGCGCCGGACTACTGCATGAAATAATTTGATTTTTTTCCAATTGTGGAGTGTGAATTTTAGACATTCTCAAACCAATGAACAAATGCAACCTCGAGCCGCATAAAAGCAACCAATCTTGCATCATACACAAGTGATTGCATTAACTGCATTGTAGACCACTAGCTAAGGACATCCACCTTTCCCTTCAATAGTGACAAATAAAGGGGTTCACCAATAGAATCCTGCCAAAATAGAAAAATTAAAACATGAAACTTTAGTTCAGCCCTATTTAAATACAGATGGCACAATGTAATTGGAAATGATACAAATGACTAATTGTTAATGTGAAGACAATATCCTTGCCTTCGGTAGGATAATTAATCCAAATTCTACCTAACCATATAAAAAATGCTATCACTTCATAGATTTAAATTTACTAGCTTTTATACTACATATGATATATCTAATGCTTCATAATTATATTATAAAGTCAACCCTACTCTAATCAATTCAAGCATGGATAATTTCGGTATGGTATAAGATTTATTCTCATCCTCAATTTTTAATATTTTACTATTAAGACATTTTTCCATAAAAGGTTCGGTGTCTTCATGGAGTTAGGACACGGTTCGATTTGTTTTAATGGGCATTCGGTTATAGATATTCCCGAGAGTGACAAGATTTCGGTTGATAAGACATTGTATAAGTCATATAGCTTCACAAGTATCCTATTTGATGTTTAGTATGTCGTGTTATGGACAAAAAAATTATTGAGCAGAGAAATAGACCCTCTCGTAACAAGAAAGTTTAGTATGCTTCTGCAAATTGCAAATGCTCACTGGAAATACATACCTATACTTATCAAATTTGACAGTGTATCTTATGCGTTGGGCATTGAATTTGCAAAGACATTGGATTCCTGTCTCCATGAGTATGCAGTGATAAGAGATGAAGAAAGTTAAAAGACAATCTTTTCGTATCTTTTGCGTCTAACAAATTTATTGGAAAGCGCCAAACATTTATTATAGATGTGTATAAAATATTATAAAATATACTTTCTGCCAGCAAACTAGCTACTAGAGTATATATTACTATAATATTGAAGTGACAATGACCGAGTTCTTAAATGGAAAACTACAAGTGGTAAATTGGTACTGGTAGTGACAATTTGACAAGAAAGAATTGAAGTCGTTGCCATATCGATACCAATGAAAAGTTAATAATAACTTGAAACACCCTGAAATTTCCCATGTATTTAAAATAAAAAACGGTTGATTTTTTATTTTGAACATCATACTTGATAGGTTGTAATAAACTTTTCCCATCCCTTGCCACGTTCTAAAATATATTTCGACTATTTTTTATGGCTAAAAACCCGAAAAACGTCTAAACGGGTGTCAAATTCAACCCCTGCCTAAGAGACGATATTTGGGTTGATATGACATTGTATAAGTATTATAGCTTCAAAATTAACATATTTAATGTTTAGTACGTCATGTTATGGATAGAAAAATAAATATTAACCCGAGGAATAGACCCTATACGAACAAACCCACCAACAAGATTTATGGCTCTTCAAAACCCGAAGCAAGACGTGGAGAGGGGGACGTCTCGATGGCATTTCAAGCCTATCATTTCTAGCCACAATGATACAAGCACTTTAATGAGATTCAGAGACCAGCCTAACATTTTAAATTTATTAGTCGCAGCAACGCATAAGGTATAACTTTGTATCCTTTGGATTAAATAAACATAATGTTATGGGGGGATTGCGCTAGATAGATTTCTCACCAACAGACATCTACTAAAGTAGAAATATGGGGTTAAATCGCCCAAAGACAGGAGAAAATATATAACCCTAGTGTTTCCTCATTTATTGAACACAAATCGATTTATCTGGATCTATGTGGGTATATGCAGCGGATTCATTTGTCTATGGGAGGATACTGCTATCTGCCACTATTTGATTTATTGTATACATAAAACGAAAGTTGAGGATTAGGGTGTTTCATTTGGGCACATCACGGAAGATAATTTTTATTTTCCACACTTCCTCCATGAAATGCCATCCATTCATAGCCGTCTCAATATATTTTCCAATTTTAGTTTGGTGTAACAATATATTATATATAATTCTAATTTGCATAATCATTAACATCTTAACTTATATATCAATATAGCAATGCAACCACAAAACACAAATGTCAGTAAAGAGAACTAATCATGTATTACAGATTTTATTTATAGTTTTAAGTCATTTCCAACATTTAGCTAACATTTAAGCATAAATTTAAGTTACTGATTTAAAGGAATTACAATAGCAGATAAGGAACTCAATCAAGGCTTCCTTTCAGCGTGTATATAATTCTAATACAAAAGAACCATTTCATATTTTTAATCAATTACAAACTTGTCCTATAGAGTAGGTTCAAACTCAATACAATACAAGGAAATTTCAAGTTCCTACATGTACATTTCATGGCATGAAAGACTTACAACAAGCTTGAATACATCGTTACAAGAGCGGTTCCATTTTACAATATGATTCCAATGCACTCCACACAAGGAAGAAACAACATTAAAATTTTACAACTCTTTCTCTTTCTTGGTTTCATACAAAAAAATCCATTCAATACTTGACTTTGAGCTCCTTCAAAATTTTCATCTTCATTCACAACAACAAGGAAGGGGAGTAGACCACACTCACCTCCTAACCTTGTTTCCAATGAGAAGGGGAAGCCTCCCTTCTCATTGGCCACCGAGCCCGAAAATTGGAGCAATAGAGGATATTAAGCAACCATGGAAACATCAAAAGATATTCAACATTAAAACCTGTAATGCCCGCTAAAATGCCCGCACGAGACTCAAGAACAACCTAGGTTTAGTTAGAAAAATTAAAGAATAATTTTTATTTTTATTTTCTTAAAACAAAGCGTGCCCAAAAGTTTTCGAAAGTGACAATTGCCATAATCAGGGCTCTAAGACGATGACCGAATGAAAATGATATTCCATGATAACACAATATTTAAAATCTACATTAAACTTTAATACATTGATTTGATTAGCGGAGTTAAATCTCCCTATGGATTATTTGAATAATAAACTAATTCCTACTAAAGTTGAATACTTCCCCATGGGTGACAATAAAATTAAATACTAAGGTTATTTAATTTCTACCATGGTTAAATAATTAGCAAGGTCTTATATTAAAATTTGGGTTTGGAATAATAACCCTTCATTACCCCATAAAGTGTCCCTTAAAAAAAAGTCAATCCATATTTTGAAATTAAAACTTTTAAATCAAAAGGGTAATTTCCACTCACCCACTCTCCACCTACTTTTTGTAGGGATGAATCTCATCCCTTGGATGGATTAAATTTGGACCCTTGATTAGAAAATAGGCAATCTAACCCTAAAGCATCCTTATGAAAGCTTCTTTCTCATTTCATTTGATTCATTTTCTTTATTTGGTTTTGCAGGTTGTTAGAGGTGGAAGGAGGCCATTGGAGGCCATTGCAAGCTCTTGAAGGAATGAACATACTTCTTGTCTCTTCTTATTTTGTTTATATCCTCATTGGGGTTTCAAAAGTATTTATTCTTTTTACTTAGTTCATTTTCTTGCATATGCCCAAATAAGCAAATGGGTTTTACCCATTTTGAAAGATAGTTTTATTTGGTTTGCATCTTCATTTGGGTAATGTGAGTATATATGTAAAAAAAAAATTCATTTTCCTTATTTTCAAATATTGCAAACCCAAAATAATAATAAAAGAACAGAAATGTTATATATATATAAAACAAATTAATGGATTCAAGAACCCTAAATAAAAATAGTAGCAAAAGAATATATTTATTCACGCACGTCGTAAGAAGAGAGAGTACAGGCCGCAAATTACAATATACACTCCATTAAAAAAATGCGCAAGAAATAATGCGGGAAGGTTTAATGGCAATATTTTTGTTTTGTATTTGTGGGGATTAATATTACGGTAGGGGAGGGGTGGAGTTTATTATAATAAAAATTCAAGTCTTAGGTTGGGGGCGGGTCCCCCCCACCCCTTACCTTACTCTCCACCATGTCGTAGCCTTTAAGGCTTTCAAACTTCAATTTATTTTTTTTCCTAGAATTTTTTTATAGTTAGTTTTTACTAAATGTAATTTCTTTTATATTTATTATCCTGCAGAAGGCATGGATATTGTCTTCACTTTTGCAATTAAACATTTGCATTTTTCCAATCGTATTGTGACATGTGTATTTAAATGAGGTGGACTATAGTTTTAGCTTTTGATTTTTTTATTGTGGCAACATTTGATTGGTCGTTGGCTTTATGTGCATGTAGATTGAAAAACGCATCAGTTATGAAACATTAATGCATCGATCGCTCATGTACCGATTAAGTCACTTTTGACAGTTTTGAGTGGCTCGAGGAAAACACCTATTTGTTTCTTACACGCTGTGTAATTTCTCATTTCCATCTGCGCACCAGAGGTGAAGGACTCTGAAGAGCAAGGTGAGTTTTCATGGCAAGGCGATTTAAGCTCTCTGTTCTCATGTTTTTTGCCTTGTTTATCTTTTAGTTCGAGTGGTTATTGGCAAATAGAACTATAACAATGCAAATCTGTGTCTAGTGCCGTAATCTATTTGCTAGAACTATTACCATAACCTCCTTAAAGATACTATTTTCTGAGAGAGATTAGGACAACAGATTTTGAACGTTTTTTTACAGATTAGGACACTGCGAGTGGTCTTAGCTTCACAAATATCAAGCTGCATGCCAAGCCTTGGAACTGCCCAAACAAATGTGAAGTTAGTCTCAAAATCAAGACCAGTCAATCACCCTTAAATCGTGTCTAAGAGAATTATGTTTGTCCCATATTAGAAACTCATAGAACACATTTCACAGGCACAGATTAATGTTGTTAATATTCACTTTAAGATGAACAAGTTATACAAAATCAAGAGTAACTGCTAATATACAAAAAATGATGATACATTTCAGTAGATATGCCTGATAGACAACGTGATACACAAAGCACTAACTGTTACAACGAATATTTAAATTGTTGCAATGCTTACAAGAGTGAGTTTTGTGGTCGTCTATTTAAGAGGGTAGATAGTTTTAAGGATTAAGAAGTATCCATTCTGTTAAATTCATGAAGAACAAGAAAAACATATGGAAAAAACTTGGTGCAGTATTTTCAACATCACAGTGTCGCAATAGACAAGCAATACTTGTTGGTATAAGAGGTCCATAGTTGACAGATGGCATATCTGAGAAAAGAGACCAGTAGGATTCCATAGTTGTCAGTTACAATATAAGAAACAATAACAACAAGAAGAACAAGAACATGCCTTAAGACTGCCCAAGTTTGTGCATGGGAGTCTGCCGTAAAAGCTGATGATCTGAACATGATGACAACTCGAATATTATATGCAATGTGAGCCTTCTCTCGAAAAATGAACTTGGATGGTTGTCTTCAAATATGTGAACTTCGGAAACTAGTAGCTAATTTGGCAGTGGCAATCAAGAATGAATGAGCTTCTACTTTAAGTAAGTGTATCTTGAAGGCAGAGAATTCACTGAGCATACCGAACGAGCCAATTAGAATAATTAATGTATAACAACTATAATAACTAGTTGGAAATACAGACACCAATTGAATGACATGCAAGTTCATGGTGTTCCACTTCCCTATATTCCATTGTAAATGTATAGCAACCCTATTTAATATTATAATATTGATGGCGTTGTCTATATAGTACGAATTTAAACCATGATCGCAATACCGTCACTAAAATAATTTTCGACGGGTATGGGTAGATAGTTTTAAATTTGATTAAAAGAAAGGGAATGAATACCAACCCCGAGTCCCGCCATGGTTGTTTCATATTTCTTGTATACTTGTCTACAAAACCCCGTGACTTTGTTCCCGTCTCACTCCAACTCTCTTAACCGCATAATCTTTCATACCCACAATTTAGACTTCATCATTTCGTTGAAAAGAAAGCAAAAAAATAGAGCAAGAAATCATCACAACTTCTGAAGAGGAATAATAAATTATTAAACGTGTATCATAAAATGCTAGTTACCAATGAGTTTTTGAGCACTGACATTGGCTCCAATATTCTTGGTGCATGCTACAGTGAGCCGTGAACTTAATGGGTGTAATGTATCATCAAGATCTTTAAAGAAAACATGAACCAAGTCAGAAATTGTCTAGAAAAATGGCTACAAAACACACTTCAAAGTGGGTATTGCTTTTGCAAAACAAGGATTGTATTTTTCTTATACGCACCGAAGAGAAGACAGTCATAACGAGGCCTCTTGCCTACCACGTATCTCTCGTCGAGCTCCATTGTTAAAATACAGAACAACAATACATCCACCAAAAGCAATACATGCTCCATAGAAGTTGGTGTGGATTGCTTTTGTTTTCAGTGTGCGATCAATCATTCCATTCCAAACTTTTTTTTGTCAGATTCCTTACATATATGTTTTCACATTGTTATCAGTTACAATATAAGAAACAATAACAACAAGAAGAACAAGAGCATGCCTTAAGACTGCCCAGGTTTGTCCAAGGCCAGTTTGCCAGAAAAGCTGATGTTCTGAACATGATGACAACTTGAATATTATATGAAATGTGGGCCTTCTGTCTGAAAAATGAACTTGGATGGTTGTCTTCAAATATGTTGAACTTCCAGAAACTACTAGCTAATTTGGCAGTGGCAATCAAGAATGAATGAGCTTCTACTTGAAGTTGGTGTATCTTGAAGGCAGAGAATTCACTGAGCATACCGAACGAGCCAATTAGAATAATTAATGTATAACAACTATAATAACTAGTTGGAAATATAGACACCAATTGAATGACATACAAGTTCATGGTATTCCACTTGTCTAGAGACATACCGTCACTAAAATAATTTTTGACGGGTATGGGTGGATAGTTTTACGTACACTTCTCTACAAAACTCTGTGACTTTGTTCCTGTCTACTCCAACTCTCTTAACTGCATAATCTGTCATACCCACAATTCAGATTTCATCATTTCATTGAAAAGAAAGCAAAAAAATAGAGCAAGAAATCATCACAACTTCTGAAGAGGAATAATAAATTATGAAACGTATATCATAAAAATGCAGTTACCAATGAGTTTTTCAGCGCTGACATTAGCTCCAATATTCTTGGTGCAAGCGCCACATCCAACCCCTTCCCTGTATATTTTGGCACTTGCCATATCCACCGCTCCACGGTTCAAAGATGCTGCAAAGGAATCGTACCCACATGCTCGCGCTGCAATGTACAATGCACATTAGAGTTGTTAGCTTTTGTGCAAGGGCCTAAGTTAATCTGAATATCTACATACCATTGACAGGCTGAGAGAAAGGATAATAGGCTGCTCTGGATTTGTGAACGCATTGGTCACAACAGAAGACTGTACTAGATAAGAAGATCATTATCATACATGCTGTGCAGCACAATTCGTATCTCTCGTCGAGCTCCATTGTTAAAATACAGAACAGCAATACATCCACCAAAAGCAATACATCCTCCATAGAAATTGGTGTGGATTGCTTTTGTTTTCAGTGTGCAATCAATCATTCCATTCCAAACTTTTTTTTGTCACACTCCTTAAATATATGTTTTCACATTGTTATCAGTTACAATATAAGAAACAATAACAACAAGAAGAACAAGAACATGCCTTGAGACTGCCCAAGTTTGTCCATGGCCGGTCTGCCAGAAAAGCTGATGACCTGAACATGATGACAACTTGAATATTATATGCAATGTGAGCCTTCTCTCTGAAAAATGAACTTGGATGGTTGTCTTCAAATATGCTGAACTTCCAGAAACTACTAGCTAATTTGGCAGTGGCAATCAAGAATGAATGAGCTTCTACTTGAAGTTGGTGTACCTTGAAGGCAAAGAATTCACTGAGCATACCGAACGAGCCAATTAGAATAATTAATGTATAACAACTATAATAACTAGTTGGAAATACAGACACCAATTGAATGGGATGCAAGTTCATGGTGTTCCACTTCCCTATATTCCATTGTAAATGTATAGCTACGCTATTTAATATTATAATATTAATGGCATTGTCTATAGTACAAATTTAAACCACGATCACAATACTGAGAAATACCGTCACTAAAATAATTTTTGACGGGTATGGGTGGATAGTTTTAAATTTGATTAAAAGAAAGTGAATGAATACCAACCCTGAGTCCCGCCATGGTTGTTTCATATTTCTTGTACACTTCTCTACAAAACTCTGTGACTTTGTTCCTGTCTACTCCAACTCTCTTAACCGCATAATCTGTCATACGCACAATTCAGACTTCATCATTTCATTGAAAACAAAGCAAAAAAATAGAGCAAGAAATCATCACAACTTCTGAAGAGGAATAATAAATTATGAAACGTATATCATAAAATGCAGTTACCAATGAGTTTTTCAGCGCTGACATTAGCTCCAATATTCTTGGTGCATGCTACAGTGAGTCGTGAACTTAATGGGTGTAATGTATCATCAAGATCTTTAAAGAAAACATGAACCAAGTCAGAAATTGTCTAGAAAAATGGCTACAAAACACAGTTCAAAGTGGGTATTGCTTTTCCAAAACAAAGATTGTAGTTTTCTTATACGCACCGAAGAGAAGACAGTCATAACGAGGCCACTTGCCCTGAAAAATTAATATCATAATTGCATAAAGAAAATTTGAAATCTTACTCTTTATTCTTGCTCCATTCATAGGAAGTATTACATCCATTTAAATAGGAGATGTTGTTCCTATATTTAAGGAGATATAATCTCCATAAATATCTCCACACATAACTCCTAAAACAACTCCATGCTATTTTACGTGAGATTTTGTTTTCTCACAAAACTAATATTGTTAATGATTTGTTTACTCAACAACTCATAACAATATTTACTCACCCACTCATAATTACATTTACAATAATGTAATTAATTATTACAACACATATTATATTATCCTAGATAATATAATCACTTACATAATATTCTATGTTCACACTACAACATAGATATTCCTAACATTCGCCCCCTTAGTGTGAACATGGGGTAAGAGCTCCTGGAAACATCAAACTTGTCGGAGTAGCCATTGCTACTGGATCTTGCTATCTGGATCTTGCTGCTAATGATCATCCTTGTCGTATGAACATCTTCATCGACTGATCACCTTCCAACGAAGTACCTTCCACCGAAGTATGGCAGTCAGAGGACCGTACGATAGTCAGAGGACCGTACGTAGATGATTTTCCCCTGTAAGCTGAGTCAAGCAGTTTGCTTCTTCCACACCAAATAGACACTCAGGAACTGTTGTTAGTCTATGTGAACACATTAAAATCAAAACATGAAACTAGTTTCACCCCCTTGTGTATAAACACACCACATAACTGAAATAAAATATCACCACATCTGTCTGCGACCCCATCGTTGGTGAATGACGAGAGGACGTTGATTTTCCTCCTTCCTCCATTGCCTCCTTCCTCCAACAAGAAAAGAGTCTACCATAGGAAATCCTCATCACTAGGACATGAAAGTTCTTCATCAGTTGAGTAGACTTCCCAATCAGTTTCTACTTCAGCTAGAAGGGATTTCTGATCTATCTTGTCATCAAGAAGATCCCGAGCTCTCTTTTTATAGTTTAGTATTACATGCCCAATCTCATTACAATAAAAGCATTTTATTTTTCCATGTGAAGGAACCTTCTTTGGTTTATGTTTTTCCTTCTTAGATGAGGAGCTAGGTTTGTTTCCTACATATAGTACTTCTTCATGTTCTTCATGACTGCTTTGTTCTAACAATGTAGAAATCACTCCTTCTAGACTAATAGTAATTTTACTCAAAGTAAATACAATATTTTAGTAACTCTTAGGCATGCTTTATTAAGAAGAATAGCTTTAGCATCATCACCTTTACATGTTCTTTAATTCCAGCTAGTTGATTTATCAAAGAGCGAAACTTACTTATATGATCTTGCCATTTTTGAGTTCTCTTCCATTTTCAACCCGTACAAGTGTTGCTTTAGTGTAGTATTTGCCATTTCAGCTTCAGAACCAAACAATTTGTTAAGAGACTCCCAAATTTCTTTTGCAGATTATGTGAAATCCACATGATGTAGATAGGCTTTTGATAAGCCCAGACCAATGGTACCCAATGCTCTCTGATCTTTTTCATTCCACTTTTCCAATTCATTTCCTCTAGTGGGTGGAGTTGAATTAGACTTCACCACATCCCATAGATCCTTTTCTATTAAATGTAATTGCATCTGTAGTTGCCATGTATGGAAATCTTGTCCTTCAAACTTTTCAATCAGATTTAGTTTCTCCATTATTTTGTACAATACTGATAAAAAATACAAAATTGAATCAAGTACTTTAAAATTTTATATTGAATACCTTTTAACCTCCAAGAAAGTCAAGAACTTGTATTAACAATTCAACATTATTGAAAATTGGAGAAAACTTTCAGTAGAAGAATTGATGTGCTTAATTTGATAGCTGCATAATAAAATCCGTATTTCTTCCAAACTACATTCGGGTTCTGCTGAAATTTCTTCTGTAGTTTCTTAACCAACACGTTATTTTCCACGCAAAATTATAGAAAAACCTACATCCTAGAAACGAAAACTATGATATATTATTTGAGACGGATTTGATCATGAAAGCACTAAAATTTCTTGCATCAAACCTGCTCTGTTACCAAATGAAAATTTAATATCATAATTGCATAAAGAAAATTTGAAATCTTACTCTTTATTCTTGCTCCATTCATAGGAAGTATTACATCTATTTAAATAGGAGATGTTGTTCCTATATTTAAGGAGATATAATCTCCATAAATATCTCCACACATAACTCTAAAAACCTCCATGCTATTTTATGTGAGATTTTGTTTTCTCACAAAACTAATATTGTTAATGATTTTTTTACTCAACAACTCATAACAATATTTACTCACCCACTCATAATTACATTTACAATAATGTAATTAATTATTACAACACATATTATATTATCCTAGATAATATAATCACTTACATAATATTCTATGTTCACACTACAACATATATATTACTAACATTGCCTACCACGTATCTCTCGTCGAGCTCCATTGTTAAAATACAGAACAACAATACATCCACCAAAAGCAATGTGATTATAACCCAAAATTAAAAAAAAAGTTGGCAGATCGAGGAGTAGTTGTAATGGAAAACATATATTGAGCATAAATGAAAACCCGTGTTAGGTTCAGAACTTTTTGACTGAGATATAACAGACATAAGTAGTATTAATGTTCAGCGTTTTATCTTGGATCAGACAAATAAGAGTTCTGAGACTTTAGCAACAGCCCATAGCGATTGTGTATGTGGATAGAGTAGATATAGGCATTTTTGTGGCCAAATCTCACTGCAAGAATGGTCGCATGCACAAGTTGCGAGTGCGTAATTGAGATGCTGAAGCGAGAATAGACAAAATCGATACTATAGCTGCATAGTGAAGATGCCTTGTCCATGGTCTATTTTCAAAAATCCATTAATGGAAAGCATGGTTGGACAAAAATAAACTGCCCAGATTTACAATTAAATACAAGTAGGATACTAATGTAATGAAGCGTCTTTAGTCAGCATCCAGAGACATATGCCAAGAGATAGTAGCTTCTAGCATATTTATGAATGAAGCGAATCAACAACAACAAACAAGGAAAAACTGTGCGCATCAAGTTGACGATGTCATTTTCATTGCCACGATTCGAAGACAAGGTCAAACTGCATTTGCTCAAGCAACCTGAAACACATTTGAGGAAATGCAATTGGCAGCTTTATAGGCGGAAAAATAACATTTTTGGATGTCATGTATAAGAATTCCCTGCTTCTTATGTATACCGCGTGTGGAAGCATAGTGAAGGTACGTTGTCTGGTTGATAAAATGTAAGCATATCGAGCGCGAACTCAAAATGATTTGCTGCTTAAAGTGATTCTTTAACAAAATGAGTTCTGAAAACATATCATATTTGAGCTATATTCTGTCAATCTTAAGCTTGTAAAGAAACATTTCTTCACCTTAGATACTTTGCTTTCTCTATCAAAAAACTTGTGCACAACATGTGCATACAATATTGTTAAAAAAACACTTTAAGCAGCAAGTTATTTGCACTTGACATTGGATATATTTACATTTTATCGAATAGTTTACGCACGTTGACTATGCTTCGACATGTGGCACACATATGAGCAACACAAAACTGTATTTGCTTAAATGTGTTCGTAGGTGCTTTGGCAAACACTCTTTCGCCTTGCCTTTGAACCATTGTGATGCACATGAAAGTGTAAAGATCATTAAACCTGCAATCATTTGCATTTGAGGAGCCTATATTCTGTGTCTTTCACAAAAAAATGTTTCTTTCACTCTTTCTGTGCATTGAACTCTCTGATAATTTATTTAATTAAGAACCGCATCTTAGATAGCGTATTCATTCAGACATTGTTCACAAACGCTGCATAGAGAAGCTTCGCCGCAGTAGTGCCCTGCTTGAATTTGATTGTAAACCTGGTCACTTTTTTTTTGTCTTACCATCCTTTCCATTTATGGCTTCTATGAAACTAGACCATGAAAAAGACATCTTCAGTTTGCAGTTTTAATATTGCTTTTGCACATCATGGCTAACGCTTTGTTTTTGCTGGTCTTTATCTTTTATTTTTCAGTAGTTCTTGTATTGATTAACACTGTCAGAGCTGCTTTTGCTGTTGTTCCACTTTTGTCTCTGAACAAGATTTGTCTTTTTCACTCTTTCTTTGCATTGAACTTTGACATTGTTGATCAATAGAATAACTACTCGACATAAAATAGAACAAACAAAATCAAGGCTGCATCTGGATACAAATCATGGTTCTCTTGTATCGTATAGATGCAATGCACAAGATGGTTGTAAATGCTGCCTAGACAAGCTTCGCTCCACTTGTGCTCTTGTTGAATTTGATTGTAAACCTGGTCACTTTATTTTGGTCTTACAATGACTTCCATTAGTGACTTCTACGAAAGTAGACGATGCAGAAGGCATCTTCAGTATCTTATATTACACTTTATTGTCTTGCCGAAGGCATGGATATTGTCTTCACTTTACCAATTAAACATTTGCATTGTTTTCAATCGTATTGTCGCATGCGTATTTAAATGAGCCTGGGCTATAGTTTTAGCTTTTGCTTTTTTTATTCTGGCAACATTTTATTGGTCATTGGCTTTATGTGCATTGTTAAGTGAAAAACGTAGCAGTTATGAAACATTAATGCATTGACTGTCATGTCATGTGATTAAGTCGCATATGGCAGATTTTGAGTGGCTCAAGGGAAACGCATGTTTGTTTCTTAGACGCTGTGTAATTTCTCTTTTTCATCTGCCCGCCAGGAGGTCAAGGACTCTGAAGAGCAAGGTAAGTTTTCATGGCAAGGCAATTTAAGCTCTGTGTTTTCATGTTTTTGCTGCTATTGTTTATCTTTTACTTCGAGTAGTTATTGTATTGATTGACACTGTGAAAGTTCAACGCAAGGAAACAGTCAAAGAGACAAATCTTGCTCGGAGACAATAACTACTCCAAGTAAAAGACAAACAATAGTTCCTGAAAATTTTGAGTTCAGAGTTAATCTATTCGCTAGAACTATAATAATGCAAATCTGTGTCTCCTGTCACTTATGACAAGTTCCCCAGCGCTAAAATTTGCTGGGGATTTCATACTTGAGTTGTTCCAATGCTTACAAGAGCAAGTTTTCTGGTTGTCTATGACACTCAATCCTACATTTCCGTATTCTTATCATCAATAAAAATCAGGTGCATTATTAAATTTCATTAAAAGAAAGGGAATGAATACCAGCCCTCAGTCCCACCATGCTTGTTCCATATTTCTTGTACGGTTCTCTACAAAACTCTGTGACTTTGTTCCTGTCAACTCCAAGTCTCTTAACCGCATAATCTGTCATACGCAGAATTCAGACTTCATCATTTCATTGAAAACAAACCAAAAAAATAGAACAAGAAATCATCACAACTTATGAAGAGCAATAATAAATTACGAAACGTATATCATAAAATGTAGTTACCAATGAGATTTTTTTATATAGCATGGCATTGCATTGGAATATTTTTTCTATGTGCTTCTGAGTGGGTCGTGAACTTAGTGGGTATAATGTATCATCAAGATCTTTAAAGAAAACACGAACCAAATCAGAAATTGTCTAGAAAAATGGCTACAAAACACACTTCAAACTTGGTATTGGTTTTCCAAAACAAAGATTGTATTTTTCTTATACTTACCGAAGAGAAGACAGTCATAACAACGCCTCTTGTCTATCACGCATTTCTTCTTATACATTTACAATGGAATATAGGGAAGTGGAACACCATGAACTTGCATGTCATTCAATTGGTGTCTGTATTTCCAACTAGTTATTATAGTTGTTATACATTAATTATTCTAATTGGCTCGTTCGGTATGCTTAGTGAATTCTCTGCGTTCGAGATACACCAACTTCAAGTAGAAGCTGATCCATACTTGATTGCCACTTTGCCAAATTAGCTAGTAGTTTCTGGAAGTTCAGCATATTTGAAGACAACCATCCGAGTTAATTTTTCAGAGAGAAGGCTCACATTGCATATAATATTCAAGTTGTCATCATGTTCAGATCATCAGCTTTTCTGGCAGACTGGCCATGGACAAACTTGGGCAGTCTTAAGGCTCCAGAGACATATGCCAAGAGATATACCTTCTAGCAAATTTATGAAATTTTTGAACCATGTCTGAATGAGTACATTTGTGACAGTCACAAAGACTTTTACAAATATCTAAAATGTTGTAACAGTTTTATATTCATTTGTTCAATCGATCTTAGGCTTATAGTGAATGCCCTATAAATAAATATAAACTGAAGCGAATCAACAACAACAAACAAGGAAAAACTGTGCGCATCAAGTTGACGATGTCATTCTCATTGCCACAATTCGAAGACAAGGTCAAACTGCATTTGCTCAAGCAACCTAAAACACATTTGAGGAAATGCAATTGGCAGGTTTAAAGGCAGAAAAATAACATTCTTTGCATGTCATGTATAAGAATTCCCTGCTTCTTATGTATACCGCGTGTGGAAGCATAGTGAAGGTACGTTGTCTAGTTGATAAAATGTAACCATATCGAGCGCGAACTGAAAATGAATTGCTGCTTAAAGTGATTCTTTAACAAAATGACTTCTGAAAACATATCATATTTGAGCTACATTCTATCAAGCCTAAGCTTCTAAAGAAACATTTCTTCACCTTAGATACTTTGCTTTCTCTATCAAAAACTTGTGCACAACATGTGCATACAATATTGTTAAAAAATGCTTTAAGCAGCAAGTTATTTGCACTTGACACTGGATATATTTACATTTTATCGAATAGTTTGCGCACGTTGACTATGCTTCGACATGTGGCACACATATAAGCAACGCATAACTGTATTTGCTTAAATGTGTTCCTAGTTGCTTTGGCAAACACGTTTTCCCCTTCGCTTTCGACCATTGTGATGCACATGGAAGTGTAAAGATCATTAAACCTGCAATCATTTGCATTTGAGGAGCCTATATACTGTGTCTTTCACAATACTCGAAATGAAAGGTAAAGAACAGGAAAAAACAAAGCGGTGGCCATGATGTATAGCTAGATGCAATGCATAAGATCCTCATAATTGTTGTGCTATTTGCCTTTAAACTTGCCGATTGCATCTTCTTAAGTCTGTTTCAGAAATTTCATAACTATGTTTGAAGGCGCATCTCTTCGTATGTGTCTGTCTTGCCATGGTTTTAATTAATGGCTTCTTTTAGACTAGAGCATGAAAAAGACATCTTCACTATCCACTTCCAGTATTGATTTTGTTTATTTTCATGCTGGGCACTTGTGCTATGTACACTGCAATGTTTGCAGCACTGTTCTCGCAGTAGACAATGGCTGTCACTTTGTTTTAGCTACTCTTTATCTTTTATTTTGACTAGTTATTGTATTCATTAACATTGTGAGAGTTCCACACAAAGAAAGAGTCAAAGAGACAAAACTTGGTCAGAGACAATAAGTACTCAGAGTAAAAGATAAAGAGCAGAAAAAACAAAGTGCTGGCCACCATCTATTGCAAAAATGGTACTGCACACATTGCAATCTGCAGAGTGCACATGCTTTGACGCAGAATAGACAAAATCAATAGTAAAACTGGATACTGGAAATGCCTTCTCCATGCTCTAGTTTCAAAAAAGTCATTCATGGAAAGCATGGTTAGACAAAAAATAAACTGACCAGGTTTATAATTAAATTCAAATAGCATGCTGCTCGACAAAGGCTCTTTAGTCAGCAGCAAAGACATCTGCCAAAAGATGTAGCTTCAAACATAACTCTTTAGTCAACACCAAAGACATGTGCCAAAAGATGTAGCTTCAAACATATTTACAAAATATTTGAAGCATGTCTAAATGAATACGTTGTCTGAGATGTCCTTTTCGATTTAAAAAAGTATTCGCAATTAGCATCGATTTTTGCTTTGTGTATCACGTTGTCTATCATCGAGCATATCTACTAAATGTATCATCATTTTATGTATATTAGCGATTACTCTTGATTTTGTATAACTTGTTCATCTTAAAGTGAATATTAACAACATTAATCTGTGCCTGTGAAATGTGTTCTATGAGTTTCTAATATGGGACAAACATAATTCTCTTAGACACGATTTAAGGGTGATTGACTGGTCTTGATTTTGAGACTAACTTCACATTTGTTTGGGCAGTTCCAAGGCCTGGCATGCAGCTTGATATTTGTGAAGCTAAGACCACTCGCAGGTGTCCTAATTTGTAAAAACGTTCAAAATATGTTGTCCTAACCTCTCTAAGAAAATAGTATCTTTAAGGAGGTTATGGTAATAGTTCTAGCAAATAGATTACGACACTAGACATGATTTGCATTGTTATAGTTCTATTTGCCAATAACCACTCGAACTAAAAGATAAACAATAGGAAAAAACATGACAATAGAGAGCTTAAATCACCTTGCCATGAAAACTCACCTTTCTCTTCAAAGTCCTTCACCTCACTGGTGTGCGAGATGGAAATGAGAAATTACACAACATGTAAGAAACAAACAAGCATTTTCCTCGAGCCACTCAAAATCACAAAAGTGACCTTAACGTACATACATGGAAGTCAATGCATTAATGTTTCATAACTGCTATGTTTTTTCAATCAACAGTGCACATAAAGCCAACGACCAAGCTAAGGGCATTGTTGCATTTACCCTTGACTGCATGAGTAGACAGATCTGTTTCATGCTCTAAGATCAGTTTTCCAAAAATAGCATCTGCAAAAAAACGTTTCTGCTTAACTAATTTCATGCTATGCTTCAAAGCACATGGCTTACAACATTTTTAGATGAAAGCTTCTGGGTCCTTTGCTTTCAGCATTCGAATATGCTGTTATAACTATTCTAATTTCTTCTTCCTATTTTCAACGCTCTACTAAGTTTATTGAAATACATGTTTTCCCTGCATTGCTTGTGTATTTGCATGGAGCACAATATAGATTTAGTTGATTCTACATGGCTGCAGCTATAAATGACTGCTTTTTCTTGTGTATTTCATTGCGCAACTTGCTTCATTGTATGTACAAAGATTCTTTTCATCTCTACTTTGGTTTGCAACATTCACTAACTGCATAACATGTGTTGTGTGCATTTCAGATTCGTGACAAAAGCAAAATCACAGAACCAAAGACATTTCATTGCTATTTGCTTGAATTGCTCCTGCTCCATTGCAAAAGGTATAAACATTACTCTTCTTTTCTATATTCTGCTCAGAAATTTTTTTTTTTAAATAGAGATAGAACAAACTGAATGCAAAAGAACATCCATGCTGCTGACGATAGTTGATGTTGAGCAATATACATTGTCAAACAACATCGTACAAAGCATAGACAATGTCTTGCATAGGTTCAACCTTTTCCGAGACTATGCTTTCAAGTACGGTGTCGGTGACTGCTTGTTTGATTCCTTTGCAGTACTGCTTCATTTCCGATACACATCACTTGAACTTAGAATCGGTGCCATTGAACACTTCCAGACTTTGCTCTCTGCCTCCAATCCTGAAGCATTGGCTTCTCTACAGTTAGAACTAGATCCTGAAAGCCTTTTTCTTATGCATGGTGTTCATAGCTGGGAAACATACTTACATCGCATGAAACTGTCTGCAGTGTACTCGCCGAAGCTACTGAACAAGGCCTATGGGGCGACGTCTTCTGCATAAAATGGCTTTCCAAATGGCTGAACTTGCCAATATGGGTTTGGTCTGCAACAAGAGGCAGAAATTATCTCCAATTCATCCCAAATAGCCAGATACTACCATATTGTATTCTTTTTCATGATTCCAACCCTCTTAGTGGCCATTATGAACCCTTATTCTGGAAAAAAAATGCACCTTGCCCTCAACCAACAAACAATGCTCATCTGATGTCCCGTCAAAATTCTGTAGAAGTGCTTTGGAGCAGTTTATCTAATCAACTACAGCAACTATGCCTTGTTAGGCTAGAGACAAATGACAATATCAATGCTGATAGCCTTTTCAGTTGTTTTTGCCACATTCGCAACAATGAATTCGACCCTCGCTGCCTACGCAGATATACTGCTCAGGCTTTTTGTAGTGCTATTCTTCGACAAGATCATGTAACTCTCCACTTCCTCCATACTTGGCTTCATCAGAACCCCATAACAAACATACCGCACATTGGCACATGGCAAGGTCTTGTGATAAACATAGCCACTTTCCATGACCACAACAATATACACACAGACGACTTCATTATTCATTGGTTATGTCTACTTTTTAAAATAAATATCAATTGTGGGACTCGCATCCTCTCCAAGTTTGTAACATTTATTCTGGCAATGCACAACTTGGAAAAGCATATAATCTCATCCGATTTTCGCTTCCCGAATCACATTTCCACTATGAACTATTGGCTACAAACCCTCGCTATGTTCCAATACTTGGTGCCATTTATACATCAGAATATACAACTGTCCACATGCATACAGAAACTCAAAGCATAACTTCGCACACAAATGCGCAAACCACTATGCACAACCGGAACAAGAAACCGTCAAAATTTTCGCTTCGCTCAACAAAAAGAGATATACGCAAGCAAAGACACATAACAAAGCTGTAACAGATCCCAATGTTATACATTCCCTGCTACTCAAAGGTGATTCATGTGCCAATTTCTTCAATGCCAAAACAACTCTTACGTCCACATCGCTTAAGACTGCAACAACTGGCATTGTCTCTGCTGAAACAGTTCAGCAAAAAACAAAAGACTGTTCGCAACTGCAAATGCCATCCGCCATAAAACAATGCAGCTTGGCAATACCGAAATTGTCCCTGCGAAAGCTAAAAACAATTATACGTAAACATACACAACAAACAAGCAACTCTGCACAATTCATTGCCCGTTTTCATGCCCGAACAAATGACACACCAATCCATACATGCGGTATTTGTAACCAACTCCACTTCAAGCACAATCTGACATATTTTACAAATTCAACTAAAAAAACATATGCTCAATTGACATCAACAAAAACAATGCCAAAGTCCAATACAATTTGTCGACCATGTTCAACAAGCTTGTTGAATGCCAAGTTGCCAAGATTGACATGCCCTCAGCGAATTGAACTGATTCCAATGCTTCCAGCTATGGCAATGCTTTCTGAACTTGAAGAAAGGCTCGTGTCTCTGCGACTTGCATTTGGTCAGATACGATGCCTAAGCCATAAACGTCCCCAATACACGTTAAAGGGAGCAATAATAAATGTTCCAACAAATATTGACATAATCCAACAAGCATTGCCAAGATACCCAGAAGAAACAAAAACAATTGTTGTTGCACTTAAACGACGCCTTGAATACACAAAAGCATATCATTCAGGTAATGTGCGCCCCATAATCATTATGGCAGCTCTTAAACAATTATGTGCAACAACATTATATCTTATGCATAAAATCAAACTAAACCATGACTGGGATCAAACACTGTCTACAACAGTCAACTTTGAAACAATTAACAATGAAGAACATGAACATATCTCCTCCGAAAATAGCTCATCTGATGATGACATCGATAATGACAATGCACATGACACACTAATTCATGGTTTCACTGACTCCTCCACTATCCACTACCTTAAAGACAAGATCATAAATGTTGCTCCTGCAGAAGGCTTTACACCATTGGGTATTTTTCAAGACAAGTTCTCAGAAGAGATGAATTTCCCAACTTTGTTTTTTGGGCAACCTCGAAATGAAACAACAACAAAAACAATCGCATATCAAAAAATAGCACAATGGGAGTTAATGCACTCAGATCGTAGATTTTCTTATCACATAACAAATATATTTTTCAAAGCAATAAAAATACTAATTGACCAAGTCAATCATTCGATATGGCTTAGAATCAGAAAGGGCCAATTAAAAGGTCGAACACTATTTTCCAAAGATGTCAAATACAAACCGAACCTAGAAAACATCTTAAGATCTGACATCGGATACATCGATTTCAAAAAAATATGCATTTCCCCAGACTACATGCAACAAACAAGAAAAAACCTTTTTGCAATGATTCGACAACTCGGCCCGCCTACTTTCTTTGCAACATTCTCAAGTGCTGAGCATTGTTGGCAGCCACTAACCGAGGCCCTCAATAATTTATACACCCAATATCAGAACAATGTCCCTTTACAAAAGCCAACACGTTCAGATTGCAACAACTCTAACTTTCTTGTTAAAAACGATCCCGTTACATGCACTCGTTACTATAAACATAGACTCTATGCATTAAGACAATTACTTTGCAAAGACAAATCCTTCTTTGGCCATATAGAAGATTTCTTTTGGGTCACGGAATTCCAAAATAGGGGAAATGCTCATAGCCATTGGCTAATTTGGACAAAAAATGCACCGGTCTTTGGAAACGATGCCAACGACATTATAGAGTCGTACGTTGACCAATACATTACATGTGACACTAGCTTGTTCCCTGAACATATTGCTCAATTGCAATGCCATCACCACACACAAAGCTGCAGAAAAAAACAATCCAAGTGCAGATACAATTTCCCCCAGCCTCCAATGGCTTGTACAAAAATACTTGAACCTGTAGAGCAACCGACAGAATCTGCTATTGCAATTGCACGTTCGATTTTCTTTGTTCTCGAGAGCAAACGATACAATACTAGCATAACACATGAAATGTTCCTCCATGAACTAGGTCTTGACGAAATAACATACATACAAGCAATACAATCAACACTCAAACAACCAACATTGCTGCTCAAAAGAAAACCAGCTCAAGCATGGAATAATAGCTTCTCTAAGAAAATGCCAATGGTTTGGCAAGCAAATACCGATGCTCAATACGTGCTGAACGCTTATGCAGCAGCAGCATATTGCTGCTCCTACATGACCAAGATTGACCGAACAATGACAAAAGCATTCGCAGAATTCGTGCTGAGCACCAAAAGATGCACCTAGATGCTATTCAAATGATACGAAGCCTAGGCAATGCAATGCTAAATACCCACCAAATGTCTGCACAACAAGCAGTCCACATAGTTCTTTCTATCCCTTTAAACAATACATCACGAAAATGTGTTTTCATAAACACTTCAAATCCCGAAGAGCGCACTTTCATTCTAAAACCTCCAACTATACTTCAGCAAGAACCAGATGAATCAACAAACATCATGTGCCGCTCTATCATAGACCACTACATAGCACGACCTCATTCTTTGCATTCCATTTGCTTAGCTGACTTTGTTTCCATTCACAATGGCAGCAAAAATAAAAAACCTCGAACCAAGCCACTCATCATCAGATCTGTCAACTATAGCAAATATCTTGACGTAGACAACTATTGCCGTGAAAAGCTTTTGCTTTACATCCCTTTTACAGAAAATGAACATAGCCTAAAAAACAAATTTGCAACTTGGAAAGATGCATATGCATTTCACAAACACACTATCCATTCCAATGAATCCAAATACCGCTACACTACTAACAACAAATGGGGTGACATGGACACAACAATTCATGATGTGCAATTGTCTCTTGAATCCTCTGAGAAAATGACAAACATAACTACACATAAACAACCCCCTTTGAAGACTATGACATACAACATGATTTACCTTTTCACAATCGACATCAACATTCAGACATTGCAAAGAAACAATTTCAACTAGCAAAACACCCTACCATCCAAGACAACAGAACATATTTCAAACAAATGCAACTTCTCAATAAGAAACAACAAACCATTTTGAAAGACATCTGCTTTAAGAAAAATAAAGACCCATCAATTCCTATCTACCTTTTTCTCACAGGAGGTGCTGGAACAGGTAAAACATTTGTTGCAAAATTGATATTTGAAACATTGGCTCGTATTTACGATAGCTCCATGCATAGCGACCCCTTGAAAATCAAAGGCTTGATCTTGGCATTCACGGGAAAAGCTGCTTACAATGCCAGTGGAATAACACTCCATTCTGCTTTCCTCTTGCCTTTCAATCGATCTGAACTACGCCCACTAAGCAATGAACGATTGGATTGCTTGGCAAAGCACTACCAACAATTACAACTTGCTCTAATAGATGAAATATCTTTGGTCGGAGGTCAACTTCTATACTTCACAGACCAGCGACTGCGTCAAATAAAACACATGCCCACAACTTGGTTTGGAGGGATTGACATGATCTTCTGCGGAGACTTCTACCAAGCACAACCAGTCAATGACTGTCTTGTGTTTAAAAACCCCAAAATTTCCAGAGAATTGATTGCCTATGACTTCTGGAATACACATGTCAAAATATATGAATTGACTGAAACAATGCGTCAGAAAGATGTTGCCTTTGTCTCTGTCCTGAACAGAATTCGCATTGGACAACATTTAGACTCTGACCTTGCATACCTCAACCATACTTGTATTCGGCCAATCCCAGTTGATCCAACACTTCCATTCCTTTTCTACAAAAACATAGATGTTCTCCAACACAATAAAAAAATGCTTGCACTTGCTCCAGGCTGCAAAATTGTCATTGACTCTATCGATGAACAAGATACAACACTAGAACAAATGGAAAGCTACTCTAAAACAGTGGAATTGCCACAACATATAGAACTGAAAGTCAACATGCTAATTGAACTTTTCGCAGGGAACTACGACATCCAAGACGGATTGGTCAATGGTTCTGACGGAGTTTTCAAAACATATACAACAACAAATGGCTTTGATGCAGTATGGATAAAATTCAATGATCCTTGTATTGGAAAACAACAAAGATCAAAACATCCGCAATTGACAACAATGGCAACAGAACTAGATTGGACTCCTATTGTTCGAGTTGCTAGACCCTTGCATAGAACATCATTGAAGACACCAGTCACAATAAGAAAGCAATTCCCTGTACAGCTTTGTTCAGCACGCACAATCCACAGAGCACAAGGCCTCACACTTGAACGACTTGCTTTCAGCCCCCTTGGCGTGTCATCCCATGGATTGGCATATACTGCTCTATCGCGAGTCAGAACCATTTCCAGTCTTTACTTGCTGTCCCCGCTTACGAAAAAAAATTTCAGCGTCAAACAGACCATCAGCACAGAAATGGAACGACTCCGAAATGAAGCTAAATGGAATATTCAGCATGAATTGTCCACAGCTGATATTTCTTCATCTATTATGATTGCTTCGCTAAATACCCGAAGTCTTCATGCTCACAGAGAGGCCATTTTACATGACCATGAATTAATGCAATCTCACATTCTCTGTTTACAAGAAACTCACATTGCTTCCCCCATTGCAATTGACTACCTAGACGGATACCAATGCTTATCTGCACACCATGTCCATGGTCTAGCAATTTTTATTGCAAACAATATACCTTTTGTAGAAAAACATTGCTTTCACAACGCACATGTAGAGTCACTACTGACAAAGATATTACTGCAACACCAATGCATATCTATTGTCAATGTCTACGTTGCGCCAAATGCAAATCTGGAAAACATTTTCATTGTTCTCGACAATGTGTTCCGATCCCTTGATTTAAGCATTCCCACCTACATTTTTGGAGACTTCAACATCGACATGCAAAACAAAAATAGGAAAACAACAATGCTTTTAGCATTTATGCAAAAAAACAGTTTCAGTTTCCATATACAACATTCAAGTGTCTTCACTAAAAACATGATCGACCATATATGGTCAAACACAATCCTTGAAACCTGTAATACATTTGAAAGATTTGCTTATTGGACTGACCACCCAGCAATTTTTGCTCTCTTCAAAAACACCAACAATAGCACTGCACAATTGTAAGTGCATACACACTGTTCTATTGAATCAGCAAAACAAATATCTAGTTTCTTCATTCTTTTCTTTCCTTTTTGTTTGCGCTCTACAACAACCATTTACATATTTGAATACTTTGCAGATAGTTACAACCACAAAGACATGGAACACACCTCCAAGAACAAGGACATTGACAGCAACGATATTTTGCAAGAATCCTCTAAACGGTAATCTTTTTCTAATGTTTCTTTACTTTTCATTATTCATTTATTATCAGACTTATTCTTTCAATAAAAGCATCCTAACCCCATTGTAAATGCAGTCCAAAACCAGCAACACAGCAGCCATCCTCCATACTTGACATTTGTGCAGGAAAAGTTGCAACTGTATTTGAAGGTGATATACTCGTTGTCTATGGTCCAGCACATGCAACCAACATCTCCCCCTCAAAAGCTGAAATCCTCCATGCTGATTTAGTTGACAAAAATGGTCAAATGACAATCACTTTGAACATGAGCAACACCTTCGTGCACAAATTTGCATCCACTGTGGTCGCTGGCTGCGGCCTGCGTGTTACTGGTTTCACCGTCAAAGAGAAAACAAAGTACGAACGAGGAGATGCAAATTGTTCTTTGTCCGCAAATGCAACAACCACCATGGAAAACATACCCACGGTTTGCAAAACATGAAAACTTACACCTGACATGACAATAGAAGAGCTTCTACATTCAAATGCAACATTCTCTGTTGGGTCATTTGCCGCAATTGTAACAGGAATCCACCACATCAATGACCTTTTCACCCTCTACGTTAAAGACTCTGACACTGAAAATGGAAAAGCAACAGTATTGACACACTCCCTTCTTTCATTTTTAGATACATTGCACTGCATTATTCCCTTCAATTTTAACTACGCATCGTGCTTTGTCATTGCAGGTACATTTGGGAAACTTTCATGTTCCATTGTGTCATACAATAAGAGATGCCATTGCAGCAGGCAACATACCACTATTGCTCTTCAAAAACTTTATCAGACAAGGAATACAGGGTTCACGTATTGTACGTGCAGGCCATTCATCCTTCATTGACCCATTAAATGATGAATCTACAAAAACATTTTTACAGTCTCTCATAAACACAAACACAGAGGCAAGTACACTGCAATTTCTCTTTTTTAAATTATCTTCCATTGACAAATTCAAATCTATCAATTATGTCAACTTCATCTTCCTTGTACAGATTGCAGGTATACTTCGCACAAAGAACATATACCTTCCTCCTTTCCAAGCATTCTGTGTAGAATGTGACCGTCTCACAGAACCTGATCCAAATGACCTGAAACAAATCTCACTTTGTGCAACTTGCAATACATCAAAACCATACAAATATAAGCACTTTCTCCATTGCTCCTTGCAAACAATAGATGACTCCTTGCACTGCACATTGCGAGAGCCATTACTGCAAAAAGCCTTCCCTCTCCTTTGTCAAACACAGTATGAAGAATATCAACAAGACATCTCAAAGACTGTATTTCTCTCGCCAATTCCAAATCAAAGGTACATTCACTTTGACAGTTGACAACTCAATATCCACAATCAAAGAAACATAGCTTCCTCTTATCTTTGGTAAGTATCTGCATTTTCCATTTCTATGAATTACACATCAGTTTAATTCTTTGTTTCCAGTCTAACATACTCGTTTTCTTCTTTCAGATTTCTGGAACATTTTTGCAAGCCACTCACATACACAAACAAATTTGATAACAGGCTCCGCGTATAACCGGCAACAATCGACTATTACTGTCTATGCTTTTGACAATACCAACAAACAATTGCCTAGTCTACTTGTTACATATTATAGGCTTTGCTTTTGTTTTAGCATTTTTGTAATTACAATACTATCAGACAATTAATACAACTCTTTTTGTCTATTTTCATTACTCTTTACTTTCCTGCCATTTGCTTACATATCCAACTATTACTTCACTGTAGCATACCATGTTTTTCACAAGATTTGGATACAAGCATCTAATATCTCTGACTTTCTTCTTTTTATATCAAGACATTAATTCTTGTCACCTATTTTTTACTATACCGCCTACAGCTGTTTGCTATATCTTACAAATTTGTTCTATGTCTACTATGGCCTGTTCACTGCCTCGCTTTGAAACAGATTACGTAACCAGTTACAGCAACTATGCCTTGTCACGCTACCAAACCATGAATAGTCTAGCAACATATGTTGTTTCTGTTTAAATCAATATATATGCAACATTGAAAAGCATAAAATTGGAGTTTCAAATAATTGAATATGTTACAACTATGGGATTTAATATTGATATCGTTTTTGTAATTCTTTAGTTTGGTTTCTGAAGAAAATATTCTATAACATACTAAGTGTGTTGTCATAGACTGTAGTAATTGCAAGACATGCATGAAATGAGACCATACTTGCAGTTGACAAAACTCAATCTCTTTAAACTCCATGCCAGTAGTTGTAAAAAAAATTACTTACATTGACAAGAAATGAGACCATACTTGGAGTTCACAGGAACAAAGTCACAGAGTTTTGTACACAACTGTACAAGAAATATGGAACAACCATGGCGAGGACTCAGGGTTACCATTCATTCCCTTTCTTTTAATCAAATTTAATAATGCGCCTGATTTTTATTGATGATAAGAATACGCAAATGTAGGATTGAGTGTCATAGGCGACCACAAAACTTTCTCTTGTAAGCATTGGAACAACTTAAGTATGAAATCGCAGCAAATTTTATCACTGGGGAACTTCTCATAGGTGACAAGAACACAGATTTGCATTATTATAGTTCTGGCAAATAGATTAACTACGAACTTGAAATTTTCAGGAACTATTGTTTATCTTTTACTTGGGGTAGTTATTGTCTCTGAGCAAGATTTGTCTCTTTGACTGTTTCCTTGCGTCAAACTTTCACAGTGTCAATCAATACAATAACCACTCAAACTAAAAGATAAACAGCACATAACAACTGTTATTCTCCTGAATTTTGTTTATTGACGGCCATGGTCAAAGCTCTGTTCCAAGGCACATCTCTTGCTACATGTCAACTACAGTATGCTTTCGATTAATACCTTCTTTCAGCCTAGATCATGGCAAAGGCATGTTCCATATTCAGTTCTACTATTGATTTTGTTTATTCTTTTTCAGAGCACCTGCACTATGTACACTGCAATCTTTGCAACCCTATTCTCGCACTACACAGTGCCTACCACTTTCTTTTCAGTCCTCTTTATCTTTTATTTTTACTAGTTATTGTATTAATTAACAGTGTGAAAGTTCCACACAGACAAACAGTCTAAGAAACAAACCTTGCTCAAAGACTCCAACTAAAACATAAAGAAACAGCAAAAACAAAGTGTTGGCCACCGTCTCCTGCAATAATGATGTTGCACAAATTGCAGTGTGCATACCACTACTGCTCAGAAACAGAATAGACAAAATCAATACTAAAACTACACACTGCAAATGCCTTTTCCATGCTCTACTTTCAAAAAGCCATTGAACCCAGTGCAGTCCCTTAAGGATGGACCTAATTTGTTCAAGACTCAATATAATCCTTACATGTTTATATGCATCGGATGAAATCATATGTATATGTTCCTCCTATTAAGGTTTTAGGGTCAGCCAGTTATACCCTAAAGAAATCATAAACGTATCATTATCAGGATCCAGAAATATGAAAGGGTTATCTTTTGATTCTGATATCATTCTAATTTCTAACAAGCTTTTACTCTTTTTAGCAATAATTACAACGGCTCAGCTGTTTGAAAGAAGTCATCAACAGAAAGCACGGTAAGACAAAAACAAACTGAGCCAGTTGTACAATCAAATACAAGTAGCGTACTGGTGTGGCGAAGCTTGTCTAGGCAGTGTTTGTGAACCATGTGTGAATGAATACACTGTGTAAAATGTGCAGTGCACATACCAAGCAACAGGTTACAAATGCCGCATCTATGGAAAGCCCAACAAGCACACTGTTCACGACAGCACCGCGAAGCAAAAAAACAATGGTGATTGCTGATACTTTGTTTCATTGAAAAGGACATCTCAGGCAAAGCGTATTCATTCAGACATGGTTCAAATATTTCATAAATATGTTCAAAGCTACATCTTTTCGCACATGTCTTTCATGCTGACTAAAAAGCTTTGTCATAGTACCGTGCTATTTGTATTTAATTATAAACCTAGTCAGTTTTTTTTTTGTCTAACCATGCTTTCCATGAATAACATTTTGAAACTAGAGCATGGAGAAGGCATTTCCAGTATCCAGTTTTAGTATTGCTTTTGTCTACTCTGCGTCTAAGCACCTGTGCTATGCACACTGCAATGTGTGCAGCACCATTCTTGCAATAGATGGTGGCCACCACTTTGCCACCACTTTGTTTTTTCCTGCCCTTTATAATGCATCTTATAACTAATCGAATACAATAACTAATTGAAATACAAGATAAAGCATAGCAACAAAGCAACAGCCATTGCCTCCTGAAAGAACAATGCTACAAACATTGCTTATAAAGAATCACTTTAAATCAGCACTTGTTCACATGAATGTCCTTCTCTTGTCACTGCAAAAACAGATTTACTTTTAACTCTAATTTGAAACATGCTTCGGTAAACACTCATCCGTCATTGACGTAGAAGTGATATGTTTGCAGATCATCTATACCAGCATTGTCAATACTCCAAAAAGCTCCTATCCACAGGTCATAAATGTTAGACTAAATGTCTGGATTCAATATGCTACATAATAGCATGTTAATTATGCCAATTGGAAAAAACAAACAATTTGAATCTGTGGTAGATCCAGATATGTGTGTTAAACCCTCTTGTAACTAATGCCATGCAAAAATAAAACAAGCTTAGAAATATAGAAGACCTATATCTAATTGACTACATTTTGCTTAAAAATATGTGTCATATTTCTACAGTTTTGCCTTGTAAATCTATAACTGACTATTACCAAAGCCTCCTTACGGATACTATTTTCAGAGACAGATTATGGCAACAGAATTTGAAGGTTTTTTACAATGTATGCTGTATCATTCCTATATGTAAGCGAATGGCTAACTTCACTCAAGCCACCCCAAATAGTCCAAAAAACTCATATCTACAGGTCATAATTGTTATACTAAATGTCTGTACTCAATATGCTGCATTGTAACAAGTCAATTATGCCAATTGGAAATAGCTAGTAATTTAAATCGTTGCTAGATGTCTAGATATCCACATTAGGCCCTTCTGTAGCTAATGCCATGCTACAATAAAACTAACTTAGAAATATGGAAGACCTATATCTAATTGATTACATTTTGCTTAACAAAATGTGTCATAATAATTTCTCCAGTCTTGACTTGTAAACATATACCTGACTATTACCATAACCTCCTTAAAGATACTATTTTCTGAGACAGATTAGGGCAACAGATTTTGAACGTTTTTTTACAGATTAGGACACTGCGAGTGGTCTTAGCTTCACAAATATCAAGCTGCATGCCAGGCCTTGGAACTGCCCAAACAAATGTGAAGTTAGACTCAAAATCAAGGCTAGTCAATCACCCTTAAATCGTGTCTAACAGAATTATGTTTGTCCCATATTAGAAACTCATAGAACACATTTCACAGTGGGACAAATCCTTAACCCCCCAAACTTCTTACTATATCAAACCTACAATCTAAAAAATCGATAACAGCAAACGTATTCCTACAAAATTTTGTATGAGCACAGATTAATGTTGTTAATATTCATTTTAAGATGAACAAGTTATACAAAATCAAGTGTAACCGCTAATATACAAAAAATGATGATACATTTCAGTAGATATGCCTGATAGACAACGTGATACACAAAGCAAGAATCACATGTTGAATTTCAAGATAGAATGAGGATACGATAAACTAAGAATTTCAAGATAGAATGAGGATACCGACATAATATAAACTAAGCAATTTTAAAACATAATCTTCATTATTGCTAAAAAGAGTAAAAGCTTGTTAGAAATTAGAATGATATCAGAATCAAAAGATAACCCTTTCATATTTCTGGATCCTCATAATGATACGTTTATGATTTCTTTAGGGTATAACTGGCTGACCCTAAAACCTTAATAGGAGGAACATATACATATGATTTCATCCGGTGCATATAAACACGTAAGGATTATATTCAGTCTTGAAAAATTAGGTCCATATAAGGGATCGTACTGGGTTGGTTTGATCCGCACTATTGCAAATTGATGATATCATGGACACTCAAACTCTAATGGAGAGTAGAAAAACGACTGAAAAAATTTAATTTTAAGCTTTCTCTGAAATATGGCTACTGGATAATGTTACTTACACCTTACTCTCTTTTGACCGCACATCCATCTCTAAACCAAAAGACCGTATTCTCCGTCTACCTGCATCGCCCATGACAAATTATATATAACACGAACCAAACTACAAAATACAAAACTTCTTCAATTTACCAAGCCATTGATACGAAATTAGGTCTAACCTCGTTTTCAACTAAATGCTTTCTGCAAACTCAATCTAAGTCACGAAAAACACAATACAACTGCACAACAAAATAATTTCAATGTCTTCTATTTAGTGACTCTAAATTCAGACAATGCTAAAGCACAGAGACAGATAAAAACTCATCTCTACGATTATACTCTTTCCGTCCCCTGCAAACACAACTCCACAATTCCGCCATTGCCACGCCATAATACCAAAAACAAGTTTTCCAAAGCACAGCCAAAAACAAGGCACAAAATAACACGTATCTAGCCTCTCCCAACACCTGTCATCACCATTACGCCTTCTGCAAATGACAATAAATCCCATTACAATACAAGCATGCGACTATTACTCCCGCCTTAATATCTACCTAATCCACCGCAGCCTTCTCAAATATCACCCAAAATCCATATTGCAATTAAAACAATAATAATCTTCTTCTTACGTAACTTTCAAACAAATATAAATACGACCTATAAATAATCAAATCCACATCTAATTCATTTTTGCCAAATTTATCACACAATCCCTTTATATATTAATTGTTTTCAAAATATTATACTACTTTCAAAAATAATATGTATCACAAATACCATATTTAGACTTCATACATCTCTATTCAAAACCCTTGAATCATTTCAAATTGTGTAAACAAAGCTATCTCTTTATATTTTTACAAATCCTAAAACCAATCCCGCACAACATATTACTTCTCATCTTTCATTAATCCTTATACTCTACAACGACCCTCATTTTCAAACATGTTTCTGCAACATCGATCTAGCACCCTAAATTTGAATCCAACATACTTGCCGCTTTTCCTTTCCAACTCATCCTCGCAACAAATTACAGCCACATTATCGATTAATGCTTCGCCAATAGTATTTGCCATCTTCGACCAAGAACCAGCGCTTCCATTGTACAACGACTACTAGTACTACCAACAACATCAAAGCAAAGCCTTTGGCAGGATTTTCCATATCATGTCCTTGTTTATATATACTTCTATATATATTTATACATATTTTTATATATCAAATATAATAAAGTTTATATATACATATATATATATACGTACATACACACACACACACACACACACACATATATATATATATATACATATATATATATATATATATATTATAAATTAATTTTAATATAAATAATATTTTTACTATTATTGATATTTAACACTAATAATATTTTAATTTTGATACTATTATCCCTTTAGTATTTTTGTTTGAGTAGTGGCCAATCTTAGTGTCATACTTAAAATGTCTAAAGCATAGTTTGATAGTACTTTATAAAGTACAAATAAATTTCTTTCCTCTTCTACTATTACTATTTAATTGACGAATGGTACCCATTTAGGCATATAGAAATTTTAATACTTCGGATTGCTAAGGTAAATTAAGACTAGGGGTTTTTAGTAACCATACAATTTCTTTATTCCACTAGCTTTAGGGATTTAGCTATTTGGTTGACCAAGTAATTAAGAATATAAAATTTAAGTTCCTTCCATACCCTAGAATAGGTTTAAAATTTATTTCATCCACTATATGAAAATGAACAAATGCAACTTATTTCACTACATGCCTTTGAGTAATATAATGAACTTTAATATTTTTTTATTTTTCTCTTAATACAAGTTTACAATACAATAACAACTCAATGAATATATACTTTCTTTTCCATTGTAAAAGTATCTTAATCCTTTAACACAAGCACTAATTTTTCTCACTATGCATCAAGGTTTCAACAAGTAGAAAATACTTTCTTTCTATTTGCAAACTAACTTTACAATAACATTCTTTCTTCTTTCTTTTCTTATTTGTTTCTTTCCTCATGCAATGCAATACCAATAACAACTATTTGAATACAACTTCCCTTTCAATATATACTACCCTTCCATAGGCACAAAGGAATACAATATGTTTCTTTACAATATCAATACAAGAATGAAGTACATTATTACAATTTCTTCCACTCTAGGTGGGTAAAAATACAAGAAGTTTCACATGGCCATCAACAAGACTCCAATGCTCCAAACACCAACAAGGTAGCTCTTCCAAAAATTTTCTTGATTCACAACAAAATAGGGGGAGAGGCAACGCTCTCCACCCAACCAAGATACCCAATGGAGAAGAGAAGCCATCCTCTCCATTGGCCCCGAGCCCCAACCACATCACAATGGGAAAAGATCTCAACTCATGGCAACTACTAGCTTCCACACTACTTAACATGAAATTTCACATTCATTCCATTTACATACAAAACATAACAATAACTCAACAAGAATAAAACAACAAACAACAAGATTACAAGGCTTATCAAGGAAGCCAAAAGAGTAAGACCTATAGGGAGGCAAATTATACCTCCCAATGGGAATGGGTGCCCACCTAAAAGCCTCCAAAGTAAAACACAATTTCCCCTATCAACTCTTATGCCTCCCTCAAGTACCCCTTATACCTCCATACACTCTTATGCCTCCCTCAAAACTCTTATGGCTCCCTCATAATAAGAACAAGAATAAATGCAAGCATTCCTCATACTAGATGGGGCACCCAACCCAAACTCCCTCCATGAAAAAAGTGATCTCTTATGCCTCCCTACAAGAAAAACTCCCCATAGTCTCCTCCCACTCCCAACTTAATCATTCTACCCATACACAACAAACATTCCAAAGAAACAACTACATGCAACATAACATATATACACACATACAATAAAATAAACAACATATATTAAACTAAGGTCAAGCTCCTACCTCTCCATGGTAGAGCTTGTTCCAAGTATGAAGTCCCAAGCCTTTCCAAAGATAAAACAAACATCCCAAAAGCTCCAAAAATCCACAACTCTCTCAAAATCCTCTCTCTTCAAAAATTCAAGAGACTAAAAATGATCATCCAACCCCAAAACAAACAACAAGAATTCAATAAATAGAGAAAAGAGAGGGAGGGATGATGTGACTCTAAGTAGAATGCCACCTCATTTCCTCTCCACTCCACATCACTTGGTCAACCTCCTATTTCACTGCACAATTAATAATTGGTTGGAGGAATGCCAAGAACCTTACACACTCCATCTAAGTCCACTCTCCCAAAGGAAAAAATTAAATATTTGAAAGAAATTGCAATTAATATTTTACCTTTTTAACTTCCCAAAACAGCTAAAAGAGCCTAAATTTGACCCCCAACCCATAGGTAGGGTTGGCATGGGCATTTAGAGGTGTGGGACAAGTTTGACTTGTCCCACAAGCTTCCAAATTTGGCCTCTAAGGTCAAATTCGAGATTCCCATAAAGGGTAGAGTGTGCTACAGTCAAAATTCAAACACACTTCACTCAACACAAAATCCAAGACTAAAGCAAATCCTTTTAGTCACATATTTAATTAGTTTAGGACAAATTCAAATTTTCTTAATTAAGACAAGACAACCCATGACTAATAAAGGGGTAAACACCAATCCAAAAATATAAATAATAAAAAAGTAAAATTTCACTTACTAAGAGAAAACACATACTAACATAATAGAAAGGGAAATATTAAAACAAAACAACACATGACCCCTAGGTTACAATTTTCCCATAATCAAATAATTCTAACACACACAATTACATGTTGCCATGGTGACCCTATTTGAATTCTTCTTGAATTCCGATGTGGTTTGTCTCCACTCTCCGATGTTGTTGTGAATATAATATACATGCAAAACAAAGGATACCTCCTTCGACCTCGTGGCTGCATTAAAACATTCATGCCAAAATATTTGATATAAATCTAAAATCAACTATATATGAATTAATATCATCTAGGCAAATACGATACCACTTACAATTTCTAGCACATTTTTATTCCACATTTCATTCATGTCAAAACGATCATCACACTAATCCAATTATCAAAATCTACTCAATATGACTAAATATATCACATGTCAGAATTACAGATAAATAACCATGTCAAAAGTATATCAATATCAACATCAACATCAAATGTATCCAAAAGTTCAAAGATATCCGATATCTACTAACATGCTATATAAAACCGTAATATATCCATAAGTGCAATTAGATAGTATCAAAACAATAATAAAAAAGGTGTCGAAGGGAAGTGGGCACTACATCCCTTCCCCTTAGACTCGAATTCCTCCGGAAGTCACTTGAACAAGAATGGAAACTACACTCGTAGCAAGGTAGCATCCTCCCAGTAGCCGCAGCCTCATCATATTTGTCCCACTAGACCGAACTCCGATCAATCTCTACCGCATTAAATGCCCGTGGTCCCTGCACTCTATAATGCGCATGTGCTCCACCATCACCTTCCCCGATCCCGCACATGTAATGTGGTCCAATCTAGCATGTGAGAAGGATCAGAAATATATCTCCTAAGTACGAAACGTGAAACACATCATCGATGCGAGATAAGCTAGGTGGCAATTCTAGATGGTAGGCCAAGGGACCGAGGTGCTCCAAGATCTCAAAGGGACCCACAAACCTAGGAATAAGCTTATAAACTTTTCCGTAATGGATAGGGCTCTTATGTGGTCTCACACATGAAGAAACACTTTCATGCCCACCTCAAAAATATGATCTTTCCTATTCAATGGTCTACATACTTCTTCTATCTATCATGCACCTCCGTAATATTTTCCTAATCAAGGTAACCTACTGCTCCATATCCTGCAATAATGTTGTCCCAAGGGAAACCATGTCCTCAATCATGTCCTAACTAAGAGGTGTCTTGCACTCTCTGCCATATAATGCCTAAAAAGGAGCCATGACTATCGAACTCTGGAAACTATTATTATAGGAAAACTATACCAAATACAGATACTCCTCCCATATCGACTGGTGATACATAACATACATCCTAAGCATGTCCTCTAGGATCTGATTCACCCACTCAGTCTTTCCATTTGTCTCAGGGTGATATGTTGTGCTGAAATTGATCTTTGTCCCGAGAGCATATTGCATGGTGGTCCAGAAATGGGAAGTGTACAAAGGATCATGGTCACAAATGATCTTCCATAGAATCCCATGTAATCTGACAATATCATCAAGATATACTTGTGCCACAACACTAGCTGTATAGGTGGTCTTCACCGGAGAAAAATGAGCTACTTTCGTCAATTTATCCACCGTGACCATGATGGCGTCATGGTGGTATCTCAAAGTAGGTAACCCAATGATGAAGTCCATGAAAATGGTGTCCCACTTCCACCGGAGTATGGCATGAGGATAGAGAATTCCAAATCGATCCGATGCTTGGCCTTCACCCTCTAGCACTCTAAACAACATGACACAAACAAAGCCATGTCTCTCCACAAATTCCTCTCCAAAAATACAATCTGTCTCGTGGTGGCATGCATGTTCTTCACCCCAGATGGGCTGAATAAGGCGCACGATGAGCCTCGACAAAATGTCTTATCTCAAGTCTCCATCACTAGGAACATATATCCGACCTTTGTGTGTCTCGAGAAGGCCATCTCGCCTCTAATGAAAATCCATCAAATCTCCCCTCAAGGGGTCTCTCGTGACTCAAAATTTGCTCTAGCCGCAAGGTAGAAAGCGTCCTGATGAAGCTGCTACAAAATCCTGCTTCACAAATCTATGCCCACCGAAGTGGCCATAGCCACATGTCTCCATCTACTCAAGGCCCGCATCTAAATTCTCCTTCCCCTTAACATGATCTATCTCCATGTCATACTCACAAATCAAATCCATCCAATGCTGTTGATGAGCGTTGAGATTGCACTACGTGAAGAGGTGGTGAGGAATCAAGTGATTAGTCCCGAGTGTGAACCTCTCGACCAAGACGAAAATGTCTCCACCGCACTAAGGCATACACATGATTGCTGCAAGCTCAAGATCATGATTCAGATAATTGAGCTCATAATCCTTGAGTTTGCGAGAATCAAAAGCAACTACTCTACCCTCCTACATCAAAACACCTCCAATTCCTACCAAAGAAGCATCTGTGTAAATGTAGAACTCACCCTGAGGATCAGGCACTGCAAGAATAGGTGTTGTTGTGAGGCATTTCTTCAAGCAGTAATGAAAGCTTACTCACATCTATCTGACCATACAAACTTCTTCCCTTTCCTTTCGAAAGGAAGTGATGGGGTACACAACTGATAAAAGTCCTGAACAAATTTCCTATAATATCCTGCTAAACCCATGAAGCTACGCACCTCCTGGCCACACTAGTGAGTCTTTGGCCGTTGTGCCATTTTTGAGCTTGCCCCTTATTGCCCTAATTTTTCAAATCTAAATCTGCTCAAAAACATTTTACCCTTTGAATTAATGGTCTAAATTTCTTCCCCTCCAGTTGAAAGCTTTAAAATGCTCACAATCTTGTTGTTTTGCCCTAATTTGAAGGAATATTCCAAGTTTGCCCTTTTCTGTGCCCTAGTTTTTCCAATTTCACGGGCTGCGTCGTTTTTCCCTTTGCTAGATCGTGGAAAAATCGAATTTGACCAACGCATATTTGTTTGTATTTGAAAAATCCAATCCCGAGTGGTCGAAAATGTTGTAAAATCATGCTTCGGTCGATTTAGAATCAAAAATTTGCCATCCTTGGTAAAAAAATTGAACTCTTGGACATCCTCTGAATTTTTTGCATTTTGACGGTCATACGGGCGTCATTTACCCATCAAATTCTTCCTCAAACATGCATTAGCAATATGGCGGGTTTTCATTGGCCAAGGATTGGCAAGGAAATGTTATAACTTGTCATTTTTAATATTTGGCAAAAGGGGCATTTTCGGGCTCGAGGCTCCATTTTTCCAAAATGCATATGTGGCATGTTCTTATTGGCCGAGGAGATGCGGGTGGTGGAGATTTTGTTTTGCAATTTTTGTTTCTTGGCTCAAAAGATTAAGGGAAAATTTTGGCCCAAGCGCGTAGCTAATCGTAAGAGGACACGTGTCCTAAAAATTTCAAAATGGGAGTGTGGGTCATGGGGGACTTAGAGTTATTTGGCTATAATTTTTATAAGTTTCAAAACCTATTTTACCTTGCTCCAATCGTGAGGAGGACACGTGGTAGCAAGACAATGAGGTAAAGCGAGTGGTAGGTCGGTGGAGGTTTTGGTGATTTTGAAGTTTTTAAACTCGAATGGTTTAAGGTCATGTTTCAGCCCAAAACCCCGTAGAGAGAATAGGGATGGACACGTGGCAAAGGAGAAGTCTGAGGTGTGGGCTCATGAGACAAAGAGGAAATTTTTTCCTTAGCTTAAAGGGAATAAAATAAAGATTAAGCATGCGGGTCCTCAAAGAAATGAGAGATGGATGCGTGGCGAAGGAAAGGTGGATTGGTGGGCTGATTTAAAGTAGGAAGGAATTTTTCCTTTTGCCAAAAATATTCAAAATCAAAATTTGATGTGCTAGCCCGCTAGCGAATCACAAGGAGACACGTGGCAAGGGAAAAATCGGAGGTGCGGGCCCATGGGGCAAAAAGTGAAAAATTTCCCCAATTTCCAAAAAGGTCAAAATGTGTAGAATTGAAGCGCGATTTCAATGGGACCCACCATATGCCACGTGTTAGCTCCAAATTTCAAGGGCGGAGCGGCGGAGAGAAAAATTCAAAATTTTCATTTTTTCCAAAAAATGTGGAAAAGTCAAAAATGATCCAAATTTCGGTCCCAATTACTTTTTGACACGTGGAGGGCCCAGATTAAAGGAAAAAGATGGATAAGATATATAGTTTCTTGTACATTTTCATTTTTTGGCTGCCATTTTTCCTCAAGAAGCTTGGAATCACAAATTTTGCATCAAAATTCATCAAATTTATAGTGATTTTGTGTTGTCTTGGCCTTTCAAGATCATTGGCATCCCTTTCATGCCTTGATTCTTTTATTTCTGGGGTTTTGAAATAATTTTTGCCCTAGCCTAAGCAAACACGTGAAATGACAAAATCAAAATTGCAGAGGTAGTTTTAAAAGGTGAAATGATGAGAGGAAGGGTGTTTGCATGCCTCAATGATGAAAAACATGCCTCCAGGATGGATAATGATCCAAATATTTGTAATAATTTAGTCTTTTGGGCACACCTAGCAACCTGCGAGTGTTTTTTTGTTTGATGTCATTTTAATTGAATCATGAAGAATTGTTGTAATGCAGAATCTGATCCCATGGCATATTATTTGCTTGGGAAATAAGGCTCCAATATGGCATATGGTATATAGTGCATTTGGAGAAATTGTGAAGGGTTGCAAGTTGAAAATCACGAGTAGATTCTGAGAGAAAGCTCATTTTCCGAGAAACCCATCTAGGAACTAGGTTAATGTCTCATGTGTTGGAAATTCATGTATGTGATTTGGTTACAAGTGTATAGCCATCACACGGCTCGAGGTTGTTCATGTAACTCTCCCTATTGCCGTTGAATTTGACAAGTTTTGAATTAAATATGTGTTTTCTTAGGGTAATATGGTGTCTCACATTATCATTTTTAAATGCTCAGTAAATAAATTTTATTGTTCTTGTTGCAATATTACACTAAAAGTCTTTAGAAATCACATAGGATCTCCATTTCTAGTTGATAGTTTAGTGGCATTTGCAATCTCATATTTAGAAGAGCCTTCATCTGATAAGGAGATAAAAAAATTTAAAATCACTTTACCTTCCTTGATTGCAGATATTTCTTATAAGCCTTTGGGGGTACCTTAGGCATGGTTTGATCATGGATTTTTGTGTTTAATTGAGTTCTTTACTTCAAAATTTTATGGTGAATTCTCAAATATTATGTGAAGAGTGATGTCCTGGGATTCCATTTATGCCTCTTCTGGTTGAAAGAATGTCCTAATTATTTGAATCATTTTATCTAATAGTTATTTCAATTATTGTAGAGGTTTTCAAAGATCTGATATATCCCAGTTTGTCTTGTCAATCCCCCACCAAAATCATCTAAACAAAAATACCATATCATGTACTATCCCTGATTTGCATGTGTATACCCATAGAAGATCAAAATCCATTTGCAAAAGTATGCATAACATATCAAGATTTCCAATGTCTCTAGTAACCTTTGCCTTGTTTTAAGAACATACCCATGTTTTGAGAAGTGACAACTTGTGAGAGTTCAGATTTGGGGTGTTGATCATGTTTTCATCAAGGTCTCCATCATAGAATTTCAAGCAAAGAAGAAGGGCATCTTCATATCCCTCACCATTACAAGGTTACAAAATAGTTCCTCTTACCTTGGTTCAGGCACAACCTATTGAGTGCTATCCATTTCTCCACAAACTTCAAAGTGCCGCTTAAACCATATCCCCAGCTACCAATGACATACAACATGGTCTAATCTATCTTTAAGCTCCATGACATATCTATGGCTTGCTCAGACTGAAAAGGAGAACAAATTTGGATACCAACACGAGTGGCGCCGTTTCCGGGGACTTCTTTGAATTTCTTGGTGTTTTTGAAGTGTTTGAAGAGTTTGAGCATTTGTGTATTCAAGTATTTGAGCTGCTACATTGTTAAAATATCATTCTATGCTTCAGATCTACAAGTTTTAAGCAAAAGTTTCAAGTTTTGTCTGCCCTTTTTCATTTCCCAACAGTTTATACACTTTGGTTGCATTGTGATTGATTGATTTATAAGGCTTTCTAAAGTTTTTAGTGCTAGCAAACATTTGATAGATTATTTTAGTGCATTCTTGCACAACTAAGGTGAAATTCCTTAGTGGCGACTCCATGTTGATTTGATCTTGAAAATACCAGTTGTCTTACCTTTCTGTCATTTACTTTTGTGTTGCTAATCCCTGCAAAATTGGAAGGAAGAAGATCTCTCTTCATCAAGGACTCTACTAAGAAGTTGTTTGCAGATTCAAGAAGCTCAGAGATAGAGGGAAGAAAGGTGTGGAAGGTTGTTGGAGACTGGACTGCAAGAAAGGAGATCCCTATTGTTGAGTTTGAAAGTGAGCAGCCTATTATTGAGGACTGTAATTCTTCTTCAAGTGGATCGATTTAGACAACTCTATTATCGATTTGAATTCCCATCGGTGAGGGACCTTCTTGTGCATTTGAAAGGCTTGCTCCTAAATATGCTCCCTGTATTTTCTAAATTTTCTAGAGATCATCAAGAAGGAGATCTCTTAAGAGAGATCTATCTTGAAGTTTTCATTCCCATTCCCCAAATACCTCTCACTCCTCATCACTTGTTTTACCTCCAAGATCACCCCCACCGAACAATATGGCTCAGCCTAGACCTCCATTTGTTGTTAACACCTTTGGTCCTATAAATTTTAGAGGAATGGATGGTTACCAAAATGTTATCCCACAAGATGTTAGAAATAGGTTGCCAAAATTCAGTGGTAACAATTCTATTATCGGTGATCAAGCATCTCAAAATTTTTGATAATATGATGGAAGATTTCGAGATAGATTTTGAGGATGTACATGTCAAATTGTTTATTCATACACTAGAAGAGGATCCTAGGGATTGGTACAAGGCTTTACCCGATAGTTCTATTGATTCATGGACTGAAATGAAAATACATTTAGGTTGCAATATGGTGACAAGACTAATCCTAGATTTATTTTATCTAAGTTTGAGAATATCAAGAAGAACCCTAATGAATCATTCAAAAAAACTTTGAGAAGGCTTCCTGTTGGTTTGAGGCCTTGTGATGAATCTTGTTTAATCAAATATGCAGATGCATTTGATAAGAAGGCATCCTATTACCTAAGAGACAAGAACCCAACAAATCCAAGACAATATTTCACCATGGCACTTCAAATGAAAACAATATTAAGGTGTTGTGAAACCTCTCAAGAGAGATGGTGTAAAATTGATAAACCTTGAAAAACCTCAAGCTAGCAAAGATGCTGATTTAGAACAGTTGTGAAAATTTGGCGGGGTTGTCAAAGAAATCTCATACGAGTTGGCAAGAGCCGAGAAGGAGATTGATCAGACTTCACAAGGTCGGCCTAGGTAGTGTAGAACAAGATAGATTTGGAAATCACCATAGGAATGAGCAGAGGTTTAATGAAAAAGGTAAAGGGCCTGTTGGATCTACAAGTAGACAACCCCAAGCACGTGAAAGTAGATTGGTTCCCAACCCACTAACTGTCGTGGTTGCTGTTGTTTATGAAATTGCTGATATGGATTGGTGTGATATATGTTTTCTTCCTCATCCTCCATATGAAATGGACCAACAAGTTGATGAAGCTAATAATGAGGATGGGACTGATGATGATATTTGCATGGTGGGTTGTTCTTAAAGCTCACAAGGAGGAGCAACATATACTAAAGCAATAAGTGTTAGGACTATCTACCTTTTGAATGCATCAAAGTGTACAAGTCTTTCTCCCCCTCTTGTTCTTGAAGTTGATGTGTAGCAAGCTTTTGAAATTCCTAACAATGGATTTGAATACTTGAGAGCTTTGATTATTAAGAAGTATGATGGTGGTATCTCCTTCGGAGGAAAATAGACAATTGTTGATGAATGTTGTTGTAGCTCAAGAGAAGAACTATAACACTAGAAGAAAAGTTGTTAAAGAAGTTGGGCCTCAAGCCAAACCTAAAAACCCTTGCTCACAAGCATTCCAAAAGAAGCTCCTAGGAAAGAAACACTTGTTAAAATCTCTGTTGACCCAAGAAAAAATTACAGTCCTCATCATGGCCAAGGTGCCAAGAATCCTTTGCCATCGATGAATATTCTTGTCTCCCTTCCAATGTTGTTTTGCACAAAGAGTTTTCCATATGACATAGCCCAAGTATTGAGCCAAATTAAAGTGAGTGTTCTAATCATTGAGTAGCTTAGAATTCATGAGCATAAGAAGAGAGCATTTGAGTACTTGAGATTGAAATAAGAGAAGGTTACTCCAGAAGGAATGTAAATGTTGTTGAAACTCCACCTCAGATCATTATTGACCTTAAAATACCACCAATATTAGAATATCTTGGCAAGACACATGAGGTATATTTGGGGACATCTTTGGTTGATTCCCAATTGAATGTTGATCCATTTTTCACAACTTTGATTATAAAGGATAAGCTACTTCACAATTGTATGTTTGATTCTGGTGCATCATGTAATGTCATGCCTCTAGTAGTCGTGAATGAGTTGGATATCAAAATGACAGCTACCTATGGGAAGTGTACTACCATGGATTCAAGGGAAGTGCCGATGGTTGGTTGTGTGAAGGGTTTGGTAGTGCAACTTGTAGCCTATCCAAGAAATAATTTGAAACTTGATGTTGTAATTGTTGACTTCCTTGCCAAATGGGGTATGCTTTTGTCAAGAAAATGGGCTTCAGTGTTGTCAATGAAACGCTCAAATGGACATGTCTTTTGTAACCATTCCAATTGATGGAATCCTTGTTAAACTTTATGGTGAGAATAAGATGTTGCACTTAATTAAAGATCCCAACAATGCTTCCTATGAAGTGTTGTTTGCTATGTAGATGCTTGAGAATTTCAATGGTTTTGTTGATGGAAAAGAAAATAAGATGGACAAATAAAAGTTCCTTGATATGTTATGTTCTCATTGGACCTTGTTATTTGATGGAGCTTGCTCCAAATTTGGAAATGGTGCTGGTGTAATTCTGATTTCTCCTAGCTTAGAAGAATTTATTTTTTCCTTCAAGCTTAATTTTTAATGTACTAACAACATTGCTGAGTATGAAGCCTTGTTGTTGGTTCTGAGAATTTCATGGAAGTATGGTGTTAAGGACATCATTGCAAAGGAATATTCAGAGCTAGTTGTCAAACAAATAAGAAAATTGTATGCTATAAAAAATTAGCGTATGAAACAGACAAGCATGCAGTTTGGGATTTAATTGAGATGTTTGATTCCTTCAATATTGTGCATCATGATAGAATTTTGAATGCTATTGCTGAAAAGTTGGCAGTGTTAGGTTTTAGATTTGGGAATTGCACCATTTCACCTTATTGTGAATACAACATTGAAGTGCTAACTAGGCCAGTTGTCCCTGACAACATCAAACATTGGCAAGTGTTTAATGATGATGCTCAAGTGCTAAGGTTCTTACAAAACCAAGGTGAGTTTGCAAATCAGAATATTGATTGGGAACCAATGGTGTGTATGACTGAAGGAAGAGAGACTTTGTTTGGAAAAGATATCATCCAATTGAAAACAAACACCATTCCTAGAGGTCTTGTTGCACTTGAGTCAAATTTTAACAATGTTGATTGCATCATAAATAGAAACATGTCTGCCTCAAGGGATGTGGAAGAGCATGACTTGGGAACAAAGGAAAAACCAAGAAAATTTTGGTTGGGAAACAGTCTAAACAAAGAGGAGAAACAGTCTTATGTTCAGTTGTTAAAGAAATATCAGGACTGTCTTGCATGGTCATATTCAGAGCTGAAAGCATATAGAGAAGATTTATTTCAGCATGAGATCCCTCTTGAAACAAATTCCAAACCATTCAGATAGAGGCAAAGGCCAATTAATCCACTTCTCTCCATGAGAATGCAAGGGGAGTTAAAGAAGCTGAGAGATGGAGGTTTTATTCAGCCCACTAGATATTCATCTTGAGTTGCAAACCTTGTACCAGTCAGAAAGAAGAATGGAGATATTAGACTTTGTGTAGATTTTAGAAATCTGAACAAAGCATCCATGAAGGACAACTATCCCTTGCCAAATATGGAAAATATGTTGCATCTTGTGACATGGTTTCAATTGCTTTCTACATTAGATGGTTTCTCTGGATATAATCAAGTGGTTGTCAAAGAATCAGAAAGACTTAAGAAAACATTCACTACTCCTTGGGGAACATATGTTTTTGTTAGGATGCCCTTTGGTTTGATGAATGTTGGTGCCAATTTTCAAAGAGCAATGGATGTTTCTTTTGTTGTTTACATCAATGATTTCATTGAAGTTTACCAAGATGATGTGACTATGTTTTCAAGGCAGAGAGGTGATCATTTGCAGCACTTGGAGAAGATGTTGATCAAATGTAGGGAGTATGGCATTTCTCTTAATCCAAAGAAGTGTCATTTTGGCATGCAAAAGGCCAAGCTACTCAGTCACATTGTGTCAAAAGATGGTGTTATGATAGACTCTGAGAGAGTGGAAGCAATCAACAAAGTACCTATCCCAAGAACCAAGAAAGACATCTAATATTTCTTCAAGTAAAATTAATTTTATTAGAAGGTTTGTTTCCAAATTTGTTGAGTTGACTCTTCCAATCACAAGCATGCTAAAGAAGGACAAAGTTATCAGGTGGGAGGAGGCTTCCATTCAAGCTTTTGAAGGAATTAAGGATGCACTTAAACATGCACCTATTTTAGCAGCCCCAAACTATAAGAGGCCTTTCCAAATCTTTTACTTATCCTCCGAGTATGCCATTGCTTCGTTTTATTGCAAAAGGATAAGAATGGGGATGAGAGGCCTATTCCCTTCTTTATTAAGGCTTTACAAGTAGCTGAGATGAAGTATACAATCATGGAAAAACAAGCATTTAATTGGTGAAAGCAACAAAAGTTTTCAAGCCTTATATATTGAGTTCAAAAGTTGTTGCTTATGTTCCCCACACCATGGTAAAATACATCTTATCATAAATGGAGATCTCAAGTAAAAGATGTAGATGGGTGAACAAGTGCAGGAGTATGATATGGACATCCAAACCACAAAGCTAGTAAGAGGTGAGAGCAAACTCAGGTAGACTGTGGAAGTGAATGAAGTAGAAGAAGAAAAGGTAGATATTCTTGGGAAATTGGTAAGTTCGAGTGGTACAAGGATATAATCTTTTACCTCAGACACCTTTGTTGTCCTGATCATTTAAATAAAAATCAGAAAATATCCCTCAAGCTGGCTTCTCAAAAATATATCATCACAGAACCTTGGGTTGGCTTGGAAGAACCTTGAAGGTGTCCTCTTGAAATGCATAACTGAAGATGAAGCTCCCAAGATAGTTGCTGATTTCCATGGGGGAGTTTGTGGAGGACACTTTGTTGGAAGAGTAACAACACATAAGATTTTGAGAGCTGGTTATTGGTGGCCTACTCTCTTCAAAGATGCAACCCAGCTGGTTATAAAATGTGATAGTTTCCAATGTTTCTCTGGAAGACTAAAATCCTCGTGCTCCCTTCCTTTCAGTAGCTTCTATCAATTGAAGCTCATTTCAAGCAATGGGGGATGGACTTCAATTGTGAGATTTAAGATTCTTCTAGCTGCTGGTCATAAGTGGATCCTTGTGGCCACTGATTATTTTACAAAGTGGGTAGAGGCAATCCCCACCAAGAATGCAACACACCAAATAGTTATGGACTTCTTGTTGAATCAAATCATATGCATATTTGGAGTCCCAGTCAAGATTGTAGCTGCTAATGCCATGTGCTTTAGAGCCAAACCTTTAAGTGCAATGTGCAATGAATATGGAATAAATCTGACTTATTCTTCAAACTATAACCCCCAAGGGAATGGACAAGTTGAGTCCAACAATAAGAACTTGTTGAAGATCATTAGAAGAACCTTGGAGCAAAACAAGAAGAAATGGGGTGAACAATTGAAATTTGCAGTGTGGGCTGATAGGATAACTCCTAAAAGAGCTACTGGTAAAAGTCCATTCGAATTGGTGTATGGAACTCAGGATTTTCTACCCTTACACCTGTAATTATCTTCATTTCAGTTTTCCCAACAGTTGGAAGATCAAGAGCTTGGCCCATATGAATCTAGGATCAATCATATTATTGAGCTTGATGAGGAGAGAAGAGCATCCCATCAAAGACATGTCAGATTTAGGGAAAAATTGAAGAGATTGTTTGACAAGAAGGAAACTCCTAGGGCCTTCAATGTTGGAGATCTGGTTTTTTTGTGGGATAGTATGCATGAAGACAAAGGCGAGCATGGAAAATTTGATGCATTATGGATGGGACCTTATTTCATTGATATGAATTAGTGAACATACTTTCTTTTTCAAGGACTTAGATGGGGAATTTTGGAGCTACGTTAATGGCGTACATTTGAAACATTTCTTGGATTAATTCCTAAATTTGAGGTATGCACAACTTGCATAGTGTATATTGTTTGGTTTTTTCTCTGTTTTTGGTGTTTTGTCACTTTGTGGTTTGCCTTGTTGTGTGGCAACCATTTTTGTCAGATTCTCAGACTAGTTTTTGGTAATTTTGGCTTGTGACTCCTTTTCCCAATGGATATTTTGGCACTTGGTCTACGTTTTTTCCTTGTGGCACTCACTGGGAGTGCCCATCCCCAAGCAAGAGCCGATGTTGGTGCCATTTTTGAGCTTGCACCTTGTTGCCCTAAATTTTTCAAATCTATATCTACTCAAAAACGTTTTACCCTTTGAATTAATGGTCTAAATTTCTTCCCCTCTAGTTGAATGCTTTAAAATGCTCACAAACTTGTTGTTTTTCCCTAATTTGAAGGAATATTCCAAGTTTTCCCTTTTCTGTGCCCTAGTTTTTCCAATTTCATGGGCTGTGTCATTTTTCCCTTTGCTAGATCATGGAAAAATCAAATTTGACCAATTCATACTTGTTTGTATTTGAAAAATCCAATCCCTAGGTCGAAAATGTTGTAAAATCATGCTTCAGTTGATTTAGAATCAAAAATTTGCCATCCTTGGTAAAAAAATTGAATTCTAGGGCATCCTTTGAATTTTTTGCGTTTTGACGGTCATATGGGCGTCATTTACTGTCAAATTCTTCCTCAAACATGCATTGGCAACATGGTAGGTTTTCATTGACCAAGGATCGGTGGGGAAATGTTATAACTTGTCATTTTTTAATTTTTTGGCAAAAGGGGCATTTTCACCCGAGGCTCCATTTTTTCCAAAATGCCTACGTGGCATGTTCTTATTGGCCGAGGAGATGCGGGTGGTGGAGAAAAACTTGTGAAATTTTGTGTTTCTTGGCTCAAAAGCTTAAGGGAAAATTTTGGCCTGAAAGCCCGCAACCAATCACAAGAGGACACGTGTCCTAAAAATTTCAAAAAACGGGAGTGCGGGCCGCAGGGGGACTTAGAGTTATTTGGCTCTAATTTTATAAGTTTCAAAACAAAATTTTCCCCACTGCATTTCGTGAGGAGGACACGTGGTAGCACGATAGGTAAGGCAGTCGAAGATCGGTAGAGGTTTTGGTGATTTTGAAGTTTTTAAACTTCGAATGGATTAAGATCAAATTTCAGTCCAAAACCGCATAACGAATAGAGGATGGACATGTGGCAAGGGACAAGTCGAGGAGCGGGCCTGTGGACAAAGTGGAAAATTTTTGCTTGGCTTAAAGGGAATAAAATAAAGATTAAGCCCATGGGTCCTCAGAAATGAGAGATGGACGAATGGCGAGAAGGAAAGGTGGGTCAATGAGGCGGGAAGGAAATTTTTTTCCGTTTTCCAAAAATACTCAAAATCCAAATTTCATGCATTGGCCCGCTAGCAAATCACAAGGAGACACATGGCAAGGGAAAATTCAGAGATGCGGCCACGCGGGGCAAAAAGTGAAATTTTTTCCAATTTCCAAAAAGGTCAAAATGCACAGAATTGAAGTGCGATTTCAATGGGACCCACCATATGCCACATGTCAGCTCCAAATTTCAAGGGTGGAGGGGCAGAGAAAAAGTCAAAATTTTCCATTTTTCCAAAAATGTGGAAAAGTCAAAAATGATCCCAATTTCAGTCCCAATTGTTTTTTGACACGTGGAGGGCCCAGATTAAAGGACAAAGATGGATAAGATTGATGGTCTTGTGCATTTTCATTTTTTGGCCACCATTTTTTCTCCAGGAAGCTTGGAATCACGAATTTTGCATCAAAATTCATCAAATTTATAGTGATTTTGTGTTGTCTTGGCCTTCCAAGATCATTGGCATCACTTTCATGGCTTGATTCTTTGATTTGAGGTGTTTTTGAAATAATTTTTTCCCAACCCAAGCAAACACGTGAAATGACAAAATCAAAATTTTAAGGTAATTTTAAAAGGTGAAATGATGAGAGGATGTTTGCATCCCTCAACGATGAAAACGTGCCTCCAAGATGGATAATGATCTAGATATTTGTAATAATTTAATATTTTGGGCACACCTAGCAACCTACGAGTGTTTTTCTATTTGATGTCATTTTCATTGAATCATGAAGAATTGTTGTAACAAAATTGATCCCATGGCATATTCTTTGCTTGGGAAAGAAGGCTCCAATATGGCATAGGGTATATAGTGCATTTTGGAGAAATTGTAAAGGGTTGGGAGTTGAAAATCATGAGTAAATTCTAAGAGAAAGCTCATTTTTGAGAAACCCATCAAAGAACCAAAGTTAATGACTCATGTGTTGGAAATTCATGTATGTGATTTGGTTACAAGTGTATATCCATCACACAACTCGAGATTGTTCATGTAACTCTCCTTGTTGTTGAATCTTACAAGTTTTGAATTAAATATGTGTATTCTTTGGGAAATATGGTGTCTGTTCTCATTTTTAAATGCCTGCAAATAAATTTTATTGTTCTTGTTGCAATCTTGCACTAAAAGTCTTTAGAAATCACACAGGATCTCCATTTTTGGTTGATAGTTTAGTGGCATTTGCAATCTCATATTCAGAAGAGCCTTCATCTGATAAGGAGATAAAAAAATTAAAATCACTTTACCTTCCTTGATCTGCAGAGGTTTCTTGTAAGCCTTTGGGGGTACCTTAGGTGTCGTTTGATCATGGATTTTTGTGTTTAATTGAGTTCTTTACTTCAAGATTTTGTGGTGAATTCTCAAATATTGTGTGAAGAGTGTTGTCTAGGCTTCCATTTATGCCTCTTCTGGTTGAAAGAATGTCCTGATTATTTGAAGCATTTTATCTAATAGTTATTTCAAGTATTGTAGAGGTTGTCAAAGATCTGATATATCCTAGTTTGTCTTGTCAATCCCCCACAAAAAATCATCTAAACAACAAAGACCCTATCATGTACTATCCCTGATTTGATATTGTATACCCACAGAAGATCAAAATCTATTTGCAAAAGTATGCATAACAGATCAGGATTTCCAATGTCTCTATTAACCTTTGCCTTGTTTTGAGAACATACCCATGTTTTGAGAAGTGATAACTTGTGAGAGTTTAGATCTGGGGTGTTGATCATGTTTTCATCAAGGTCTCCATCATAGAATTTCAAGAAAAGAAGAAGGACATCTTCATCTCCTTCACCATTACAAGGTTACAAAATAGGTCCTTTTACCTTGGTTGCAAGGCACAACCTAAAATAGCTAGGACAAGATCAAGTCCTATTGGAGTGTTATCCATTTCTCCACAAACCTGGGTGCTAGTTAAACCATATCCCCAGCTACCAACGACATACAACATGGTCTAATATGTCTTTAAGCTCCATGACATATCTATGGTGTTGCTTTGATCGAAAAGGATAAAAATTTGGATGCCAACACTGCCAATCCATGATAGCTCGAATCTTGGAAGGATCGACGCAATACCTTCCCCTTAAATGATGTGGCCCAAATACTCTACCTTTGTCCTCGATAGAATGCACACTTCTCCAAGTTCTTGTAAAGGTGCTCCTCATGCTCCTCACACATACATGAGTAAATCATAATTTCATCAAAGAATATGAGCAAGAAGTGATCTAGAAAAGTTTTGAACACCCCATTCATCAAACTCATAAACACTGCAGGGGAATTCGCTGCACTCAAAAGGAACCACTGTGAACTCGTAACGGCCATATCTTGTGCGGAATATGGTATTATGAATATCCATCTCTGTAATCCTCATTGATGGTACCACGACTTAAGATCTATCTTGAGAAAATCAGTGAGCCCGCTTATCCGATAAAATAAGTCATCAATGATGGGAGGGGTAACGATTCTTGATCGCTACCTTGTTCAAATTGACCGTAATCAATACACAACCGAAGAGATACATCCTTATTCTTCACGAACATCACCAGTGCACCCCAAGGGGATACACTAGGATGGATTAGGCCCTTCTCCAAAACTCCCTCGAGCTGCAACTTGAGCTCACATAGCTCAGGAGTAGTCATCCGATAGGGTGCTTGTGAGATAGGCTCTGCACCCGGAACTAGATCTATATGGAAATCTATCTCATGTGGGGGAGGTAACCTCATTATCTCCCCTAGAAACACATCGAAAACTCTCTCGATATGGTATGGTCATCAAGGGATGGTCCACTAGACTCATCCTATGATCTGTCACTAACCATAATAGCATACAACTGACAACCCCGTCGCGCACACCACTTAAGATGCATAGCGGAGATGATGCGAATGGAAATGGGTCTCCTAACTCATGATATCATTGACTCCACTCCAAGATAATTTATGCAAAGCAATAGTCTTATGGTATAAATTAATCCACTCTAGCTCTATAAGCATTCAACCAAGTCCATGCCCAATATGACACCATAAGATCCTAATGGAAGGATTCGAAGATCGAGGTATTTGTGAAGAGTTCCAAATCCACTACACAATCCTTAACTAAGGAGTCTATAAAATTTTTGGCACCGAAGCCATCTCAATGTCCTAACTCGCCCTTCCTAACTCGCCACCACTTGCAATGCTCTACTTAGGATGGTGCAATAAATGAATTAAAAGAACCAGAATCAAATAATATAGAGGTGGAAATACCACCAATACTACCTGTCGTCTCAATCACTATACTCTAGTGCTCAGCCTGACGGTTCTCGACCGTTGTGTAGATCCGATGACTTTGTGCCATATCACTAACAAGTAGGCTCGAGCTCTACTTCTTTACCTTGTTAGGGTTATGGGAAATCTCTCCAATTATTTCCAACAACACCACAACCATAACAGTTGCCTGGTCCTCTCCAGTGGAAAGTGGCTCCAGCTTTTACTCTAGATTTCTGAGCTGTGGATCCTAACGATCCAGCTACAAAATCCTGAGGTCTTTGCCGACAAGATCCTACCGACCGAGCTCTTGGTGCACCTCGTGTCCCGATGGGACCTCTGGAGGAGGCCCCATACTCCATCCTCTCTATGCATCAAATATCTCGAGGAGGTCCTGTAAGGTGGGAATGTATCTTTTGCTTCTACTATTGTGGTGTACTAAATGAAGCATGCATCGAACTCGTCCACCCATGGAGGAGGAACTGACCCCTTCGATCTACCATCCTGCATCTGTTGGATATGGCTCTTAAATCTTTCTCTATCCTGTTGCATCTTCCCCTGTGTCTCCTCTGCAATAAATGCCTTCTCCACGGCTTCTACTAATGCCTCGGGCAATGAATGCGCACCATGCCACACAAATCCAATTTCAGCCCCGGATGAACCCGTGAATGCAGACTACTCATCCCGCATATAGACAATGTAATCGAGTAGGTCCAAAATTGACTCTCATACTCGCGACCTAATGTTGTATTAACCTCCGGGTAAATACCGATCCCAAACGCTCCTTAAATAGCTCTAAGGTGACTATCTCCGAATCAACATAGAGCTTTTGATCCTAAATACTCCACCAGACTCCTGCTCCATCCCTTAAAAGATGGATGACAACACAAGCTTTCGTGTTGCTAGTAAAAGGACAAAGTTTGAAGCATCCGCTCAAGCTCACCAACCAGTCCTGCCTGAAAACTTCTGTACCGCCCAAATAGTGAGATGGTCGTAGCTTCAGGATCTCCCTGATATGGTCTACACTTGATGTCTGACGACCCCTAGGTCTATCTCGTATGCTCCTCCCTCGTCTGCAGGGCTCCGAGACCTGTCCCATGTCCCGAGATCATGTCTCCATGTCCTCTCTGTGGTGACTCTGCCCTTATCGACTCTGCAGAATTTCTCTACCCTATGCTCCTCATTGTGTCGAGGGGATACCTGGGCATCTACGATGGCTCCATACCATGTCTAGAAAATCGTCCTCCCAAGGGCTCTGTGTATATAGCGGCATTGACGTCCTGAAGCGTCTATAAAATCTGAGGTAGAATGGCCACTACAGACTTGCTCTGGCGGTGGTATATCTAGGTCTATATGAAAAGACCCCTCGCCTAATCCGCACCTCCTACACAGATCAAGGTGAGAGTTAGTTCATTGTTCTAGGTCTTGTTTTAGTTTTCTAAGTTTGCTATTTCATACAATTATCAAACATTGTGGTTTTCTAGATTTAAAAGAATCAATTTTGCACTAGGTTAAATGTTCATGTTTCATGTTTTCTAAGTGTGCCCAAGGGTCCAAGCTTTGAACCCATGGCTCTGATACCAAGTGTAACGCCTGCTAAAATTCCCGCACGAGACTCAAGAACAACCTAGGTTTAGTTAGAAAAATTATGCAATAATTTTTATTTTTATTTTTAAAACAAAGCGTGCCCAAAAGTTTTTGAGTGTGACAATGCCACAATCAAGTCTCTAAGGCAATGACCCAAATGAAAATGATATTCCATGATAACACAATATTTAAAAATCTACATTAAACTTTAATACACTGATTTGATTAGGCAGGTTAAATCTCCATAGGGATTATTTGAATAATAAACTAATTCCTACTAAAGTTGAACACTTCCCCATGAGTGTCAATAAAATAAAATACTAAGGTTATTTAATTTCTACCATGTTGAAATAATTAGCAAGGTCCTATATTAAAATTTGGGTTTGGAATAATAACCGTTCATTACCCCATAAAGTGTCCCCTAAAAAAAAGTCAACCCATATTTTGAAATTAAAACTTTTAAATTAAAAGGGTAATTTCCACTCACCCACTCTTCACCTACTTTTTTTAAGGATGAATCTCATCCCTTGGATGGATTAAATTTAGACCCTTGATTAGAAAATAGGCAATCTAACCCTAAAGCATCCTTATGAAAGCTTCTTTCTCATTTCATTTGATTCATTTTCTTTTTTTTGTTTTGCAGGTTGTTAGAGGTGGAAGGGAGGCCATTGGAGGCCATTGCAAGCTCTTGAAGTAATGAACATACTTCTTTTCTCTTCTTATTTTGTTTATACCCTCATTGGGGTTTCAAAAATATTTACTCTTTTTATTTAGTTCATTTTCTGGCATATGCCCAAATGGGTAAATGGGTTTTACCCATTTTGAAAGGTAGTTTTATTTGGTTTGCATCTTCATTTGAGTAATGTGAGTATATTTGTATTTTTTTCATTTTCCTTATTTTCAAATATTCCAAACCCAAAATAATAATAAAAACCGAGAAATGTTATTCTTTTATATATATATATATATAACAAATTAATGGCTTCAAGAACCCGAAATAAAAATAGTAGCAAAAGAATATATATATTCATGCACGCCATAAGAAGGAGAGTACAGGTCGCGAATTAAAATATACAGTCCATTAAAAAAATGCGTAGGAAATAATGCGGGAAGGTTTAATGGCAATATTTTTAATATATTTGGGGGATTAATATTACGGTGGGGGTGGAGTTTATTACAATAAAATTTAATTCTTAGGTTGGGGGAGGGTCCCCCCACCCCTTACCTTACTCTCCACCATGCCCTAGCCTTTAAGACTTTCAAACTTCAATTTTTTTTTCACTAGAATTTTCATTATAGTTAGTTTCTACTAAATGTAATTTCTTTTATAATTATTTATATATACTTCTATATATATATTTATACATATTTTGATATATTAAATATAATAAAGACTATATATATATATATATATATATATATATATATATATATATATATATATATATATATTTAAAATTAATAATATTAATATTATTAATTAATTTCAATAATAATAAAATTTTAATATAAATAATATTTTTACTATTATTGATATTTAATAATAATAATATTTTAATTTTGATACTATTATCCCTTTAGTATTTTGTTTAGTAGTGGCAAATGTTAGTGTCATACTTAAAATGTCTAGCATAGTTTGATAGTAGTTTATAAAGAACAAATAAATTTCTTTCCTCTTCTACTATTACTATTTAATTGTTTAATGGTACCCATTTAGGCATATAGAAATTTTAATACTTGATTGCTAAGGTAAATTAAGACTAGGGGTTTGTAAGTAACCATACAATTTCTTTATTCCACTAGCTTCAGGATTTAGCTATTTGGTTGACCAAGTAATTAACAATTTAAAATTTAAGTTCCTTCCATACCCTTGAATAGGTTTAAAATTTATTTCATCCACTATATGAAAATGAACAAATACAACTTATTTCACTACATGCCTTTTAGTAATATAATGAATCGTAATATTTCTTTTCGTTTCTTTTTTTTTCTCTTAATACAAGTTTACAATATAATAACAACTCAATGAAAATATTCTTTCTTTTCCATTGTAAAATTAGCTTAATCCTTTAACACAAGCACTAATTTTTTCTCACTATGCATCCAAGGTTTCAACAAGGAGAAAAAACTTTCTTTTCTATTTGCAAACTAACTTTACAATAACATTCTTTCTTCTTTCTTTTCTTATTTGTTTCTTTCCACATGCAATGCAATATCAAATAACAACTATTTGAATACAACTTTCCTTTCAATATATGCTACACTTCCATAGACACAAAGGAATACAATATGTTTCTTTACAATATCAATACAAGAATGAAGTACATTATTACAATTTCTTCCACTCTAAGTGGGTAAAATACAAGAAGTTTCACATGGTCATCAACAAGACTCCAATGCTCCAAACACCAACAAGGTAGCTCCTCCAAAAGTTTGCTTGATTCACAACAAAATAGGGGAGAGGAAATGCTCTCCACCCAACTAAGATACCCAATGGAGAAGATAAGCCATCCTATCCATTGGCCCTCGAGCCCCAACCACATCACAATGGGAAAACATCTCAACTCATACCAACTATTAGCTTTGACACTACTTAACATGAAATTTCACATTCATTCCATTTACATAAAAACACAACAACTCAACAAGAAGAAAACTACAAACAACAAGATCACAAGGCTTATCAAGGAAGCCCAAAGAGTAAGACCTATGGGAGGCCACTTATGCCTCCCAATGGGATTGGTGCCCACCTAAAAGCCTCCAATGCAAAACACAATTTCCCCTATCAACTCTTATGCCTCTCTCAAGTACCCCTTATACCTCCATACTCTCTTATGCCTCCCTCAAAAAATCTTATGGCTCCCTCATAATAAGAACAAGAAGAAATGCAAGCATTCCTCATAGTAGATGGGGCACCCAACCCAAACTCCCTCCATAAAAAAGTGATCTCTTATGCCTCCCTAAAATAAAAACTCCCATAGTCTCCTCCCACTCCAAACTTAGGCATTCTACCCATACCCAACAAACATTTCAAAGAAACAAATACATGCAACATAACATATATACACACATACAATACAATAAAAACAAATATTAAACTAAGGTCAAGCTCCTACTTCTCCATGGTAGAGCTTGTTCCAAGTATGAAGTCCCAAGCCTTTCAAAAGATAAAACAAACATCCAAAAGGCTCCAAAATCCACAACTCTCTCAAAATCCTCTCACTCTCCAAAAATTCAAGAGACAAAAATGATTATCAACCCCAAAACAAGCAACAAGAATTCAATAAATAAATAAAATAGGGAGGGATGATGTGGCTCCAAGTAGGATGCCACCTCATTTCCTCTCCACTCCACATCACTTGGTCAACCTCCTATTCCAATGCACAATTAATAATTGGTTGAAGGAATGACAAGAACCTTACACGCTTCATCTAAGCCCACTCTCCCCAAAGGACAAAATTAAATATTTGAAAGAAAGTGCAATTAACACTTTACCTTTTTAACTTCCCAAAACACCTAAAAGAGCCTAAATTTGACCCCCCAACCCATAGGTAGGGTTGGCATGGGTATTTAAGAGGTGTGATACAAGTTTTAATTGTCCCTAAAAGCTTCCAAATTTGGCCTCTAAGGGCAAATTCGATTTTTCCATGAAGGGTAGAGTGTGCTACACTCAAAAATACAAATGCAGTTCACTCAACACAAAATCCAAGACTAAATCAATTTTAATAAATGAACTCCTTTTAGTCACATCTTTAATTAGTTTACGAAAAATTCAAATTTTCTTAATTAAGACAGACAACCCATGACTAATAAAGGGGTAAACACCAATCCAAAAATATAAATAATAAAACAAGTAAAATTTCACTTACTAAGAGAAAACACATACTAAAAAAATAGAAAGGGAAAATTAAAAAAACAACACATGACCCAGTCACTATTTTCCCCTAACCAAATAATTCTAACACAGACAATTATATGTTTCCATGGTGACCCTAGTTGGATTCTTCTTGAATTATGATGTGGTTGGTCTCCGCTCCCTGATGTTGTTGTGAATATAATATACCATTGTAAAATAGAGGATACCTCCTTGACCTCGTGGCCGCATTAAAACAATCATGCCAAAATATGTGATATAAATCTAAAATAAACTATATGTGAATTAATATCATCGATGCAAATACGATATCACTTACAATTTATAGCACATTTCTATTCCACATTTCATTCATGTCAAAATGATCATCATATTAAATTATCAAGATCTACTCAATATGACTAAATATATCACATGTTAGAATTACAGATAAATAACCATGTCAAAAGTATATCAATATCAACATCAAATGTCTCCAATAGTCCGTATGCATCATATAAGAATCAAATCAATAACGAGTTCAAATATCTCTAATATTTAAAAACATGCTATATCAAAACTATAATATATCCATAAGTGCAGTCGATAGTATCAAACAATAATAAAAAAGGTTTCAAGGAAGTGGGCACTACAAAAACACTCATGCCAATAATACATGCAATACATTCAAAACACCAAAACAAAATAGGACAAAATACACATCGCATTACATAGGATTATAATTCTCAGCCAAGGGAGAATATAATAATGGGAACCATCTCCTTTTATCTCCCAAATGAGTTAGGGGTTCCACCCAAAATACCTCCAAGTGGACATTTAACTTCTCAACATATCCTTTTTCCCTGCCAAATGCAAAATACACAAAGTATAGAAATTTTATCCTTTTCTCTCCCCATAGGTGGAACTACCTACTCATACTCCCTCCACAATGCCTTATAATTCCTTTTTCCCTCCCAAAATGGTCCCATTTTATTTCTCCCACTCTTTACTTAAGGCCAAAATCTACCCAACCCAAACAAATGACAAACATACAACTATTCATTTGCAGAACACACAAACATGTAGTAGAAAAAAAAGGGTATAGACCCTACCTTGCCATCACAAGCTTCCACAATCTTCAACAAGCTTCAAATCCTCCAAACCAGACAATTCTCCCAAAAGCAATCTCCAAAAGCTCCAAGAAAGAAATACAAAACAAATTTTAAAAAAACAAGTGTGCAAATGAAAATGAGTAACCCCAAAACTTCAACACAACATCAATAAATATAAAGATGAGAAGAGGAGGTGACTTGGCTCCATGTAGGATGCCACATCCCCTCTCCTCTAATCCACCTCACTTGGTCAAACACAAATACCAAGACCAATCAATAGGTTTGGTGAGGATATGACAAACTTAACTTGCACACAAAACACTACCACATGCCTCAAAGGACATAATAAAAGAATTTGTAAGAGAGTAAAATTAATTTCCTCTTTTCTCCCCAAAACACATAATGAGGCCTAAAATCAACTCCCCACATCAAAATTATAGTTTTTGGTTGACTTTAAGAGGAATGTGACAAGCTTAACTTGTCCCACAAGCCTTTAACATTGGCTCCAAAGTCAAATTTCAGGATTTGAGGGATGGGTTTAGTGTACACATCAAAATAAATTAAAATCTCACTCAAATCAAAATATCCCAAGGACTATCTACCCCAATTAAATGCACCTTCGTCACATCTCTAATTAACTTATTTAGCAAGATTAATTAACTTAAACAAAAGCACATTAACTAACAATATTAAAGTGGAAATAGCTCACAATAAATGAATACACATACTCAAAAAATAATTAAAATGATAAATGGGAAAGCACATATAACCGATGGTCACATTTTGAGGTCATTCCCCCCATGGGGACCTCCTAACATCTTAAAAATAACACAACAATATACATGGCGTGAAGTGTAACGCCTACGAAAACAATGTTCCAGGAACACATTAAATCTTATACACTTATCCGGAAGGTTGCGGTAATTTTCAATTTTGTTTTAAGTTATAAGGTTGCAATCATTGTCGACCCACGGTGTACGTTAAATTAATTTTCATCCATAATCTATACTTCACAAAGGATGAACCAGGTCTAAGTTAAAAGATTAAATATTCTTAATTTATCTCTAAGGTCAATTAATTTGAGTCAACTAGGAAGGTGCCATAATTTAATTTCCTTGGTTAAATGTTTTTCTCCTCTTTAAATAACATTCAAACCAAAACTAATTAACCTTATACTTAGTTACTTTAGTTCAATTATCTTAATAGCTTTAATGTTCATTTCATTAATTTTCTAAAACATACTAGGAATTAAAATAATGACTTTCCACACCAAGGTATTTAAATGGCCCCATTCACCCATCTACACATACCTTTAATTTTTTTTAAAACACCCATAATATTAATTCCTACAAAATAATTGTTGGGTTGATCCTAAACCCTTGGATAAATTAAATTGTGTCCACTAAATCCTAGGGCTCTAAAATAACCCTAAATATCTTTTTGAATTCTTATTAAATTATTTTCTTTACCCTAGTCTCCTCATTTGGCCACTTTTCCTTTGTTTAATTTGTAGGTTGGAGAAATAGAATCCATGGGAGCAAGAAAGGAAGAACTATGGAGGAATTTACAAAAACAAGCTTAGTTTAGTCTAGGTTGTAGATTTATCATTGTAATTTCTTTCATTAGAAGATGAAGGGTTTCCACTCCAAATCTAGAGTTGTGATTTAGTAATTTCCATTTTGAGTTCTCTATTTGGGCCAAACCCTACCTCCATTAATATGTATGAGATTGAGCACTTTTAATTATCTATTTGAAGATTTACTTGCTTTGAACAATGAAATTTTACCTTCATTTGCTTGCTGGAGGTTTCCTCTTTATTTTTACAAGCTTAAATTTTAGTTAGACCAAGTTAAAATTTGCACAAGCGCGGATTTCTATTTTCCGCCGTTAGTGACAGCGAATGAATTCACCGCCAAAGCAGGTTGGTGGTCCGGGACATCCACCCTACTTGGATGATGATTCATGAACCGCCACCTTTCCGAGAGGTGATTTTGATACTGTCACCTTTCCGAGCGGTGGTTATGAGACCGCCGCTCGCACAAGGCAAAGTGGTCCTATTCCTTAGAAACATAACCTTCAAATACGATCTTTTTCAAAAACAAAAATCACTAGAGTGTTTTAAAATTCATCCTAAAATTTAAATTTATGTGCCTAAAGTTTCCGGTTGAAAGGTTTAATCCATCTATTCTTTCCGAGTAAAATTATTTATTTTAAAGCATTTCCTATTTAAATAGTAACAACAACTACAATATTATTTTCATTTCGTTGAAAAATATTCTTTCAAGTCCAAAACTAGAAATGAAACTAAATATACTTCTAATTTTTTTGTTTTCCTTACTACAAAATTCCTCTTTCCATTTCCACTACAACCATTTTGTCAAATAACCACTAATAACTTGTTCCACATTCAAGGTTTCCAAGCATGCACTATTAATATTTCTTAACTTCTATGTTCTTTCTTTCCTTTTACAATACTATAACTTCAATAATGATAATGAAATTTCTTTTCCTTGAGAATACCTCATTTATTTAAATGCAAATAACTTACTTTCTCACCATACAAATTATAACTAAACTTTTAAACATGATTTCAATTTTGATTCATTTCTTTACATACTACAATTTGAGAAGAAAGGAAATTATTCAATTCCTCAATGAGATTCCTTTAAAATAATAATAAAAATTGGTAATTGATACTTACAATGCAACATTTCTTTTTAAAAATATAATGCTACAAGTCTCCCACCTCAAGTGGGAATAATAAGAAGGTTTTCTCACAAGGAAGGATTTCTTTTGGACATTAACAAATGTTCCAAGTTTCACATCACCAACGAGAAATCCACCTTGTATTGAATTGATCAACAAAAAAATGGGGAGAGAAAACACTTTCCAGCCCAACAAATAATCTAATGAGGAGAAAAACTATCCTCCCCACCGGCACCCGAGCCCAAGCACAATGCATAAAAGATGGATCCAACTCATAGCAGCAATACAAAGCTTCCACATCAAAATAAAAATATTTCACAACCATACAAAAACAAAATCAACACAAACTACAATCACAAGAAGGAAACTAACAAAATATATAAGGCTTCGAATGCAAAGCCAATGGAGCAAGGATGTATGGGGAGATCACTTATGCCTCCCAATGGGAATTAGGTGCACACATTAAAACCCTCCAATATACATCTCAAAACCCCTACACAACAATTATGCCTCCTCAAGATCATGTTATTCCTCCCACATTCTCTTATGCCTCCCTATTATATCTTATGTCTTTGTCATAAAAAAAAAGTAAGAAATGTAAGCATTTTCTTGTCCAAGATGCGGAACCCAACCCAACACCCTAAAAAAATGAAATAAACTTTTATGCCTCCCTACATATAAGATCCTCATATCCCTCTTATACACCACACTTAGGCAATCTACTCAAGAACCCAACAAGCATACCAAAACAATCAATAACATATGCATATACACAAGTAAAAGAAAACATTTAAACAAGAGTGTATCTCCTACCTTTCCATGGTAGAGTTTTATCCAAGAGTCACATAGAACATACTTCAAGCCCACTCCAACATCAACAAACTCAAAAAAAAATCCACAAGAACTCCAAAATTCTCCACCCAAAATACAAGTGCACACCAACGAAATGAAGTAACCCCTAATCAAATAAAAGAACTAGCATAAATAAGAGGGGGAGAGGAGGGTGGGGTGGCGCTATGTAATATTATACAACAATTGTCCTCAACTCCACCTCAAAATCAAACCTCAACACCAATGCACATAAATTGGTGGTTGAGAGGAATGAAAACTTCTTACACACAATCAAAACCCTGACTCCTAAGGAAAACATTTCAAACACATGTAATAAAAGTGCAATAAATTCCACTTTTCATCTTACAAAATACATAATGGGGTCTATTTTTGACCCCCAAATGCATAGTTAGGGTTGCTATAGTAATTTAAGAGGTGTGAGACAAGTTTAACTTGTCCCACAAGCCTCCAAAATTGACCCTTAAGGCCAAATCCGAATTTCTAAGATGAGGTAGAGTGTACAACACTCAAGATCACAAACACTCAACTTACAACACATAACCCAAAGATCCATATAATATAATAAATGAATTATTTTGTCCCATCCATAATTATTTTAGTAACATGATTAATTTAATAATCTAGACACAATTTAAATAATTAATAAAAGGAAAATACATCACTATAAAATCACATACTAAAATTAAATAAAGGAAATATAAAGGAATAACACACAAGCCCCCTTGGTCACAATTGGAGGTAATCCCCCCATGGGAAACCCCCTAACAACATTTCAAACACACACAACAACATAACACAAGTTGCCATAGTGACCATTATCAATCCATCTAGCAATCTGATGTGGTTGGTCTCAAATCGCCCTTTGATTTTTGTGATATGTTTACCTACAAAACACAAAATACCTCCTTCGGCCTCGTGGCCACATCAAAAATCCAAGATAAAATATACAAATATAAATCCACAATCATCTATATGTGAAATAAAACATCATCTAGTGCAAGTCACGTTATTATTTTCAATTTCTAACAACATCTCAATTCTACATTTCATCAATATCAATAGGATCACAAGATTAGTTCAACTGTTAAGGTCTACTCAATATGATAAAAATATCAAATTTCATAAATATATACTATGTCAAAAACACATCATCATCCATATAAAATGTCTCTAAGAATCACATACATTCGTATTTAGCTGAATCAAAATCCAACAATAGTCCAAGTATCTCTATCGTCTAATCATCATGCTAAGTCAAAATGATACAATAATATCCATGCATAACCAACTGTAATCGAAATAAAAAGTAATAAGTGTCAAAGGGAAGTGGGCACTACATCAAGTCGCCAAGGTGACCTTGTTGCCAATATCCAATATCCACTTCTTGTTTATTGTTATATATAATTCCTGCAAAAATCAAAACAATATCTTTACGGCCTCATGGTCATATTAATAACATCAAGTAGTAAAACACATATATATCCATCAATTAACATCATCATATAACGTAGATAACCCATCATCAAAGTTAAGCAATTCTATGAATTATTTACAATTTCTAAACATTTCAATTCTGTCATTTTCACTAACATATATGAGGTCAGTAAGGCCAACCCGATCATTTAGACATAATCAATACGTGAAAGGATAAAACACATACTTGACTTATCAATTATTTACAATTACAATTCTTCCCTATCCATTAACATTTACTAGTTATAAAAATTCATATTTTTACCATAACTATTGAATTCAATACGTCTATCAGTAACTCCTAACTACTAGATGCACTAAACAACATATCACTCGATCCCTAGTATCCTCAAATCATTGACAACTCTCAACATCGAATCTTTCATAGGGTTAGTTCGATAATCCAAATATAATAATCAAAACTCAATAAAAATCATAATGTCTATCATGTCTATCTATAAGCTATCCAAGATATAATAATAATGTCCATGTCTCGAATAAACAATAATAATAAAAAATCATAGTAAAATATGTGTCGAAGAGGAGAGGCCATTACATGTATGAGTCAATTTTTCAAAGGACATTATGATCATCAACAGTGGTGCAGATGGTTTATTTGTCTTTTTAATTACACATTCAATAAAAAAACCACGATCGATTAAACCTAAAATAAATTATTCAAAAGAAATATATAAATAACAATCACATCCATAACCATGTGATTGTAATATTTATTTAAGTTTAACTAATAATTCTCTCCCACCTACGTGAAATTTCTAAAAGAGGCTTTTTTTTTTTCGATAATTGCTCGCAGTAAAATATGGATAAGACTTTGCAATATTTCTCTAAAGCTATTCATGCATCATCCATGTGTGGATCCAAACCACAAAAATCAAAGTGGGGACAATCATCCCTTCATCCAACATATTTTCTAAATAAACAAATTATATGTTCTTCCCCTCTTACGTCAACTTTTAAACACTTAACATTTTATTAATGATACAGGTGCAATTTGGATAATATTTGTTTATTGGTTTGTCTTTAACTAATCAAGTATTCACCTCGACAAAATTTTCCATCCACTTCTTGTATTTTCACATATCTCCATCTACATATTCTTTAACGTCTACCACATGAATTTTTTTATCATGTTTACGATTAACAAACATGTCATACTCTTTGTGTTTTATATATATTCACATTTTCTCTTCCATTATTCTTTCCTTTCTCATCCACATCTCCACCCTCGTGATGCCATTTTCTACACCTCTCTTCCTTTTCCTTTATTTCTCCTCCTCTATTTTCACGTCTTCAAGTATATCTCTTTGGCGTTTACATCGTACATACATTTAACATACGATCATAGTTTAAATTAAAATGAATGTTTCCAAAACAACGACATGAAATAAATTTTACCCTTTGTCTCATTGCTTAATAATTATTCCACACAAAGCGCCAAGCATGTGGCTCAGAGTGGGTTAATAAGTCAAAGGAATTTAGCAGTTATAAGTTGAATTGTTCCTTATACCCTCCATTCATTTGGAAGCTCAGATCTTTCCCTTTGATTGTTAAGTTATGGTTTCAATCTGAAGTTACTTTGTGTTTTTTTTTCATGCTCTCCCTATCATACTTCCTTCTCTTATTATATTTTTCCTTCATGGGTTCAAATTTGTTGTAAATGGCATTAAAAAAGTGCTCAAATAGGAAAACATCGACCTTTCTCTTGTCTTCCAAGTAGTAATTTCACATGAAGTGTCGATTTTCCTTTTCTAATGACAATGAAATATGAAGGAGATTCCTCATTCATTAAATCAATTAGGACTTTCCAATGCCTATGGTTTCCTAAATAATCATGGGAAATGATTACTTTAAGGAATGATCTTTATATTGGTACATAATTATCAAAGTGTTAGTAGTTGTTTTGGTGACAATGTATACTTTGGTCTATTCAAATTTAATTGGTTTCGCCATATTTTTGGGGAATGCTATTTGTGTTTATGGATGGAGCTATAAATCCATATAAATTTGAGAGTATGATATGTATGTCCAATTTATTATTAATTTCAAAATCAAATTTTCAAGCATTTCAATCTCATTTAAATTGGAATTGTTAAGAATGCCCATATATACAATAAGAACTCACTTTCATTCTTTTATGTTGCATTTTTGTTTTTAAAACAAATATCATTATTTTCATCCTCTTCAAGTTCATAATATATTTCAATTGTGCAAGAAATATGCCACACTGGGTATTTGATTGTATTCATTTGCTTAAAATTTGTGATTATTTTATATGGGCAAGAAACTACAATTTTTCAATTAATTTTTTTAATAAAATGGAAAAATAATCACATTCATATGAATGTCAAAATTATAACTGTAAATAATTGTTAACATCTAATGAATGGTGTAATCATAACCCATAGGTTTTGATTGTCATCGTAGAAAACTTATTAATGTAATAAGAAAAGGTATTACTTTTATAACCAATTTGTAATATTGTTTTTGGATCCCTAGAATAATATTTCTATCTATTTATAATTTTTAGCACTCCACACATGTCCTAGTTTTTGTTTCTTGTTAGAATAAGATATACAACAAACTTTTAAACATATATAGAATAACCCGCAATATTTGCTTGGAAGTAAAGTAAATCACAATCAACATGTATAAAAGTATATGCACATCCTTGATTAATAATGATTTTTTTATTTAGAAACTCAATTTGTCATAGACAAATACTAAATGTTGAACTCATCATAGAAAATAGTAATTACTTAGCTCTTTTCATAAACTAACCATATAATAATAGGCATGTTGATTCGTAATCACAACACCCTCAATGTCCGTAACTCATGGGTCGAGACTTTTAGTGTGATCGCATAACATAGATATTTTCCCAAAG